>CM040435.1:30336110-30936110 GCA_022702705.1 Papilionanthe hookeriana x Papilionanthe teres
CATTGCAAACAACTATACTAATGAATATGCCACCAATCTTACATAGGGCTTCTGTCAACAAACTCTTATCACAAACCTATCTTCTCAATAGCAAAGTCATTGGCAACATCAACACTTACCATCAAAGAGCACATGTCACAAGCCCCGCTCTTTTTCACATTATGCCAATGTAACGAGGCGAATCATTCATGCAGAAAGCCAGTCGCTCGTGTAAGCTCAATCTAGCGCCTAGGCATTATCACTCACTATTGAAAGAAAAGACCGGTGAAATCCGATTCTTGTCTTCTTGCTTGTTGTCCCGAGTCAATGCTGACCTGCCCGAGGTCAGAACGGGGAAATGAAACTCCTGGGAGGGAATGTCCATGCTTCCTCGTACAATCTAAATCTTCTAATCAATAATTGGGCAAAAGAAACAATTTGAATTGAATGAAATTTTTTCTATCTGTATTAAGATGTATTTTCTCATTCAAAAATTGCCCACAGTTTCTTATTTTATTTTTATTGCAAAATCTTGGATTTCTATCCACAACATGAAAATTCCAAGAATTGTTACGACGTCTGAGAGATCAATGATTTTTCTCCTATTTTTGAACCGCTCGAGCCGTAATTTCTTTGATTTTGTAATTGCCACCTTTTGTTTCTATTGACCGAGCGATCATTTCTTAATCAAGTTCTCGCACACGCTCCTGTACTTGATTCTTGTAATCTCTCCTTGACTTTTTCTATCGCTTCCTTTGCACCTTCCTTCTACATCTTTTGTCCCTAGCCTTATTCCATTCTTTCCTATTACTCGACTAAGCAACAACAATCTTTAGCTTTCTTTTTTCCTCTCTCCCTTGCTCCGCTTTAACCACATATTATTAATAAGCTAATTTGATTAAGAAATGATGGCTAGTTCGAGTAGATCGTATGTTTCAGATAACCAATTAATTTTTAAAATGTTTGTTTAGCTTGCTTGCTGTTAAACAAAATTATGTTAGACATCATTGATTGAATCTCATTTAATTATTCATTATGCATGGCTCTGCTTCTTGTAAGTAATTGTTATATAGTATATGGTAAATATACCCTTCATTGTTATGGGGGTAATTTTTGTTATTTGTATTATATTTCTAGTTATTTTATAGGATTGTCAATCATATCTTTTACACTTCATTTATATTGTTATGCACATTGTATGATTTTTCTAATGTTCATTAAATGAAAATTTGCCTTAATTTCTTGTTGCACTGATTTCTATATGCTAATTTTAAATATTTTTTATTGTAGTACTTATTTTTTCAAACGTTATTCTTATTAATCATCAATAATTGGTGATGTCAATATTATATTATTTGATATGATTGTTGAGCCATCAATGACAAAACTTGATTTGATTAGAAATGAATGCAATGAAATATATAAAATTTTTTGTTAATGTTTATATATTTCATTTAAATGATTTAGCATATTCATATTATCATTGATGCTTGATGATAATTTTAACAATACTTTTTTGTATGATACTATGGTTTGTATATAATAAATCATCATGTTTCGTTGTTCATACTGCATGCCCTAATAATTTTTTGTTTATATTTTAATAAGTAGTGGTTATTTTTTAATTTGATTTATCAAACTAAATTTTTTATTTTTTCCTTGTAGAAGGTTCTACTAGGTCACTAGAATGGTAGTCATCATAGGAGCTAATGGTTCAACATTAAATTTACTTTCGATATTTAGTTTTTACATCAATCATTTTTGTTGCTAGGTTTGGTTAGTTTCTTTTTTGATGTTATTTTATTCTCATATTATTTTAATAAATGTTATACTCTATTGGTCGCTTATTGTGCTTCATTCAGTTGTATGTTGTTTGACATGAATTTATTAATGAAATAACTTTCACAATTATTTGTATGCACTGATTTCATCTGAAAATACAAAATATATTTATATATTTTTTCATTACACATAGTATTGTGAAGGTGTATAGCCTTCCGAAATTAGACATGACAGCTAATCTCAATAATGTCTTCCTCCAATGAGCTCCCATGACAAACATTCTTTTCTCTCCTCGAGAAAATATTAAGTTCAGAGTCCGAACATAATTTAACATCCTAACTCCAATAGCATTTTAACACATGTTTGTTATGTTGGATCCACCTTGCGAGATAAGAAGAAGGTGATTTTTGGCTGTAAATTAAACCCGGCCTCAAAAACGACCCTAAAATTAAAAAAAAAAATTTGATCTTATCAAAAACCTTCCCCCATGTTCCATTTCTTCTTTTGCATCAGGCTTTTCTGTTTTGTGTTTTTCCATCTTGGGTTCGCATATAGTTTATCTAAGTTGTCAAAGTACCTTATGTTTTTGAACAAGCTTGTTTGGTCGATCGGTTTCAAACAAGCTTTCGATTATCTATTTAATTCATATAGTTGTTTATTTCTCAATGTTTAGGGTTTTCCAGCAATTCCGAAAGAGGAAATTAGAGCAAAAATAAGACAGAAAAGAAACAATCTAGTTTCAAGCTAAATAGGAAAAAGAAGGAAAGCTTGTACAAATAGTTGTATTTATTGATCACTGTTTAATTTTCGTACTATTTTGTTCAATTCCTTTTGGTAGAAGAAAATGGATATACATATGGGTGCATTTCATTATTGCTCATGTTTGAAATATATAAAATCATATTTTGGTAGAAGAAAATGGATATACATATGGGTGCATTTCATTATTGCTCATGTTTGAAATATATAAAATCATATTTATTATTTGGGTTCAATTTATTTTATCTCATTTGTTGTTATTGAACTACTTCATAACTCATATTTCAATCATATGTAATCATGACATGATTTATTATTGAAAATAATATTTTTAATTTGATAAGGTTTATTTCTTCAATGTCCGATAGAAATTACAATATATCCATATGCACAACCATAATATCTCACAATTATACAAAAATATCACCGCAATACTATCAAAACACATCACAATATCACTGAAATATCACTAAAATATTACCACAATATCACCGCAATACTAACATTTTCTTAAGACTAGGAATTACTTTTTTAATAGCAATTTTCAAGCAAAATGTGCCTAACAGCATGATATATTATTTCTCGCATCAAAGGAGAAGAAAATATGATTCATTTGTGTAAAAAAAACAATATCACTTCAATACCATCTCAATGTCACATTTTTTCTTAAAATTGGTAACAAATTCAAGTAACAATATTCAAACAAAAGAAATATATAACATCATAATTTGTTGTTTCTCACACCAGATGACAAGAAATTATGATTCATTTGTGTGAAAAACCACAACAACATCATTTTTCTAAGACTTTGCAACACTTCTTAATAGCAATTTTTAAATAAAAAAATGCATAACATCATAGTCTATTTCTCATATTAAAGGAGCTGAGAATGTGTTCATTTTTGTAAAAAGATACAATACCACCACAATACTATCATTTTTCTAAAACTTTGCAACATTTTTATGTCGTACTTTTCAAATAACGAAAGTACATAACATCATAATATATTGTTTCTCACATCATAATTACAAAGGATATGAATCATTTGTATAAAAAAACATAATATTACCATAATACCACCATAATACCGTCATAATACCATCACAATACAATCTTTTTTTATAAAACTTTATAACACTATTAAATAACAATTTTTAAACAAAGAATTAGCATAACATCATAATTTTTTTGTTTCCCACATCAAATGAGAAGAAACTCTAATTCATTTATGTGAAAAACCAAAATACCACCACAATATCACTTATTTTCTATAACTTTATAATACTTTTTTAAAATTAATTTTCAATCAAATAAGTTGCATAACATCATAACCTATTATTTCTCACATCAAAGAACACGTGGATATGGTTCATTTGTGTGAAAAACCAGAATATCATCACAATACTACTATAATATGACTATTTTTTTAGAATTTTGAAACACTTTTTAAAAGCAATTTTTTTAAAAAAGAATGCTCTTAACATAAGAATCTATTATTTCTCACATGAGAGGAGTTGAAGACATCATTTACTTGTGTAAAAAATCACAATATCATAATAACACCACTTTTTTTTAACTTGATAGCACTTTTTAAGTAGCAATTTCAAACAAATAATATGCATAACATCATAATCTATTATTTCTCAAATCAGAGGAATATAATCTATGGTTTAATTGTGTGAAAATTACAATAGTACCACAATACTATCATTTTCTTATAACTTTCAAATACTTTTTTAACAGTAATTTTCAAACAAAGGTGCATAACATCATAATATTTTATTTCTTACATCAGAGGAGCATAAGTTATGGTTCATTTGTGTAAAAAATCACAATACCATCATTTTTCTAAAATTTTATAATATTTTTTAGTAATTTTCAAGCAAATAAGTTACATAACAACATGATCTATTGTTTCTCACATCATAGGAGCATATATTATAGCTTATTTGTGTAATAATCCATGATGTCACCACAATATTGTCATTTTTGTCAAACCTAGTAACACTTTTTGAGTAGAAATTTCCATGCAAATGGTAGTCACCTCGTCGTCCCGCCACGTCGTCGGTCGTCCGTCACAGTCGGTCATCATGGTCATCTGTTGGTCGACGTTGGTCGTCATGGAGTTGCTAGCTTGTCTAATGTCGTATAGCCCTTTCTCTCCAAAAAAAAACTCTCTTTGATCATGTAGGTGATCTAAAGAGAGAAGAGATCAGATGGCTAATGCATACGATGACGGGGAGAAACAAAAGAAACACATGGGGAAGCTTTTTGTGAGTGGCATTCACATAGAGAGCTCCGAAGTGTATTGTTTTAAGACACATCGGAGGCATACTCATGAAGAAAACTTAACCAAAGCAAACCCATAACCAGAGATTCATGTTTTAGCATGTATTCTGGGGGTTCACTTCTTCCTATAAGGGTAAGCCTCTATAGTTAATTACATCTTAAATAATTTGAGGATTGCTTAAAAAACTTCTGATTAAGGTTGTGGCTCGTAATTAGAAAGTTTGAATGTCATTTTCTTCAAGGAAGGAATTTCAAAATCATATTCTAAGGGAAGCAGATGCTTGACGGCTCTGAAGCATCATGCCAAGCTCCTTAACAATCTTATGGTTTTGTGTTGTTGTCAATAGTTTAGTTAAAAATTATCTTTAGTTTGATGTTTTAGGTAGTTGAATGTCGCAAAACAAAGTTAGCACACCCTAATAACATGCAAAGTAAATCAAGGGTGACATCCATCTTTTGTCTTCAGCATCTCTGCAAAACAGAGTAAGAATAAAAATATTTATTAGTTCATTTGAATTATTATTATTTTTATTTAAGAGAACCTACCCAATATGCCCATGGCTTTCCATCAACCCAGGGTTATCAGGTTCCCTGATCTACTTAGCCTGAAAGGTGGTCAAACCTACTTTGACCGGAAGATTCTTGTCAGCAACCATGGGTTGCTTCATCCAAGAGATCTTCGAAGACCAAGGTGGCGGGGCTAAAGTTGTCTTCGGCATTCATTCTTCATTAGGGTTTCATTTAAGATTTAACTTTTTTTTTCGGATTTTAGAGGTTAAAAATCTTACATTGCTTAAGTCTTATTAGTCGATTAGATTTTTTTGTCATTTTATGTATTGTTTTTGTTGTTCAGAATGACGTGGCCAAAATCCCATAGTTTTATCATCTTAGAGTCATTGATGTTTGTGATTTGATTAGTCACAAGTGGCTAGAAGATATTTTGTTAGTATCCATGGGTTTACTCCTCCAATACACAATCTCAAACAATGTTGCATTTTTGTGGTTCAAGTTTAAGTTTTAGTAGCTTATATGGTGGATTTTATGTTGTTTCTTTTAGGTTGGTTTGTTTCTTGACCCAAAATTTCCCCTGAGGTTAATTGTGCTTTTGTTCTCTTGTGAGAAGTCAAACATCCTTTAGCCTCAAGTCATCTAAATTAAGTTGAGTTTGATAGCCCAAGTTAGGTTGGATTGATTCTGGGGTGAGTTCCTAACTGGTCTGAATTAGCTCGGGTTCAGCTCAAATTTAATTTATTTAACTCAACTAGAGTTTAACTAGATTGACCTAGATTGGCCTAGTTCAATTGCAAGCTAAGCCTAATTTGATTTAGACTAACCCAGGATGGGACAAAGTGGATCCAAATCATGCCGAGTTAACTTAAAGTTATCCCAGGTTAGGTTGGGTTGACTCAAGTTAAGCTTCCCGAGTTAAGTCAAATCTAGCTTAAGTTAGACTCAGACAAAGTCTATGTTAGTTTAGATTTGATTACTCTTTATCGAATTAAGTCTAAGTTGAGTTGGAATTAAGTTGATCTAAACTCAGTTTGAACTTAAATTAATTTGACATCGAGTTCTGATTGGGTTGACTTAAGCTAAGTCAGATTAAGGTTGATTTGGTTAAGTTAAGTTAGGTCAGGTTGACTCAGAGATTTATTTGATCTGGTTTAACCTGAGTTAGGTCGGATTGACCTGTTGAATCAAGTAATTAGGTTAACCCAAGTTAGGTCGGGTTGATCAGTTGATTCAAGTTGATTGGGTTAACCTAAGTTAGGTGGGTTGACCCAGTGATTCAAGTTGAGTTAGTCAAAGTTGGGTTAGACCAAAGGGTTGTTTATGTTGAAATAGGTCTAAGTTAGGTTAGACCTAGTTGGGTTTAAGTTTAGTTAGGTTTATGTTGGGTCAGACCAAGAATGGTTTAAGTTTGAGTTAGGTCTGTTGGTTTAGACCTAAAAGGCTTTAAATTTGAATTAAGTCTAAGCTAGGTTAGGCTTATTAAAATTTGAGTCTAGGTCTAAGTTAGGTTAGACCTAGTAGCGTTTAAGATTGAACTATGTCTAAGTTAGGTTAGACCTATATTTTTCTCAATATACACCAATCAGACATCGTAGCTTCCTTGTCGATCGTTTAATATTTTTCTCAATCGCTCAGACAACATGCGTCAAATCTAATTAGTTTATGGTGTCAAATCTTAACTCGAGCGGTCCTGAATTTTAGTTGTTTGACTAGAACTATTTTTTTTCTCACACTACTCTTAGGGGGGTAGTCACTGATACTTTTTCAGGGTAGTTTTCATAGAAACCTTCGCAGAGATTTATCTCTACTGGGCGAGTAACCACATCTAGAATTGCGATCTCTCACAACTTAGAAACTCAAGTTTGAGGTGCATTTTACGAGAAAAATCATTTCATTTTTGGTCGATCGGATGCCTTAATGCCTCTATTAGTCAGTTTTTTAGGGTACTCTAGTTCCCCAAATGTTGACTCGATGCTAGATGCATTAACCTTCTGAGTTCCAGAGAGTTGTTCAAACCTGGGGTCATAATTGCATAGCTAGCTACTGTTTCTATTAATATTGTGTTAAAATATAAATTCCATAAGTGTTAGAAATGAAAAATGCATTTTTAATTTTTCTTGTAGCAGTAGTGTAATGGATTTATGAAAAAAAAAACATCGAGACATCACCACTTCACATATGAGGAACCTTTTTTTGGTGCATGTTTTCAATTTGTAGGCTCCTGGGTGACTTTTTGATCAATAATGAATGGGTTGGTCCATGTCTGATCAAGTTTTTTGACTGCCTGTCCTCATGTTGCTTAGTCGGCTTTTTTTAGGGTTAGGTCGTCAGGTACGAATGTCTTCTCACAGATATTCCTGCTGTAGTATTGAGCAGTGTTCATTTTACTTATTTTTGTTGAAGTGTTGCATTGGTTCAATTTTCTTCTAGTAGGTCGAGTGTAAGTATCAGTCTTTTATCTTTCACCTCCCAGCAGTCGATGAGATTCTCCTCATCAAATGAGGTGAATGTAACGACCCTCTGACTGTGGTGGTTATACTCCACTGGCAACATTGCTTCCATCTCATGGGAAAGCATGTAAGGAGTTTATCGGGTTACGGATGATGGGGTCATTCGGACGTTCCATAGGACTGACGAAAGTAAGTCCGCCCAATTGTCTTTTGCTCCCTCCACATTCTTCCTTAGTAGATTTAAAATAAACTTTTTGGTAGCCTCTGCTTGTCCATTCGTCTAGGAATAATGTATAGATGCAAATTTCAGGTTTTCCTAACTTTGGCAGAAATTCTTTACCCCCTAATAAGCGAATTACATTTCATTGTCAATGATAAGTACCGGAGGTAAACCATACCGATAAATGATGCAGTCCATATAAATTTCCAGATGACATTTGTAGTAATCCGAACGAGTACTTTTGCTTCAATCCACTATGAAAGTAGTCCACATTGACTAAAAGGAACTTGTGTTGGTCTTTTGAAGGAGAAAACGACACCAGGATGTCAGATCCCTATAAAGGAAAAGGACAGGGATGCTAATTGGCTTTAACAAGTGGGCCAACTGGTGTTGTGAAGCATACTTATGAAATTGCTCGCATCTGTTGGAAAACTCCTCTACATGTTTCATGAGGATCAACCAGAATTAGCTTTACCTCTAAATCTGATAAGCCAAAGTTTTTTCTTCGGAATGACTCCCTCATTCACAAAAGTGTACTTCCCAGAGGATTTCTTCCGCTTCATATTTCGAAACAACTCAACAAAAGAGAATTGGTTGATCTCTGAATATATTTTACCTTCGATCACGAGATAATGTCAAAATTTAATTTGAATTTTCTTGGATCAGTAACTTCCTCGGAGATCTTTCAGGTTTCTAGAGATTGGATGTTGGGATCCATCATATTTTCTGCTTCTACTTCTATGTCCTGTGGTTCTTTAATGGCCAACTGGAAAAGCTATTGGGGCGATCTTTCTCTGGAGAAAATGTTTTTGGATAGAAAGTCTACCACTTGATTTTCTTCCCATCTAACATGTTTAATTGTGAAGTTTGCAAAATTCCACATCTTTGTCTTTTCCTTGCTCAAGAATTTGGTTGTCATTTTATCTCTAACCTCGAACTCTCTATTAACTTGATTTACCATCAGTTGTGGATTTGACTTCACTAGGATATGTCAAACGCCCATTCTGTAAGCTAGAAGTAGGTCAGCTATTAGTGCTTTATATTATGTATGGTTATTGGTGACTTTAAACTCAAGGAAGACTGAATGATAAATATGTTCTTCTATCAGGCTGCTCAACAACAGTCTAATTCTTTGTCTTGCTTGGCTCGAGGCTCCATAAATTTGCAAGTCCAGGTTTGAATGCTAGTTTTAGCTCATTCACTCGATTCACCTTATTCGAAGAAGTCCTCCAAAAGATCTGCTACATCTTGAGCTTTAATCGTCATTCAGGGAATATAAGTGGTCATATTCACTAAGTTCCACAACATACTTCAAGAGTTGACCAGAATGTTTTGTGATAACTTCGATTGGATACATCTGAAAATATGGTCGGAGCCTGCAAGCAAAGACAATTAGAGCAAATGTTAGCTTTTTAATGATAGAGTACCTGATCTCAATGCCTCTGAGAACACAAATACTACAGTAGATCGGGAATTGCTTGTTTACATTTGGTCGACCATTCAAAGCTCTTAGCTTTTATTAACATTTTGAAGAACATTAATCATTTTTCGCTCAACTTTGAGATAAATTGGTTGAGTGTTGTTATATGGCCAGTCAGCTTTTGCACCTCCTTAGCATTTCAAGGAGAGGGCATATTTAATAGTGCTTGTATTTTCATTGGATTGACATTTATACCTTTGAGCGTTAGGAGGCATCCGAAGAATTTATCGGTCAAAGCTCCAAACGTGCATTTGTTCGGTCAACCGACTTTTAACTAGGACAATATCGACATAGATTTCAATATTTTTTCCATTTTTTGATTTGAAAGGATTACATCCATTAAATGCTTGTAGGTAGTCACAACATTAGTTAGCCCAAAGGGCATTACATTATAACAATAAAGACTTCTGCTCGCGGTCGGATGCATTTTGATTTGATGGTAGCCCGACAAAGCATCCAAGAAGCTTATTAATGATTCTAACTATTGAATCTACCAGAGCGCTGATCCTCGACAAGAAGCAAACATAGTTCAACTTCGTGAAGTCCATCTACATCCTCTATTTGTCGTAGGACTTCTGGACCATGACCACATCAGAGACTCAGGTTGGTTACTATATCTCCAAAATGTAGCCCACCTTCTTGAGCTTCTATACATCTTCGTGAATCAGCCCGGCCAAAGTCACGATCTATGTTCTCATCATTTGCTTCATTGGTCATTAGAATGGTTTAACGTTAAGGTGGTGGCATGTTACGTCAATTGGGATGTATGGCGTTTCAATGAACAACTAGACAAAAACGTCTCGATGCTCTTAAATGGTATGAATTAGCAAGTCTTTGTGCCGTGCATCAAAATCTCACTGATTAAGTAAAATTTACCGAGTTCATCATGACCAACGGAGATCTCGATAATGGTTTCGTCAGTCCCGGGACCACCACCCCTTTGCTGATTTTGAATGTTGAAAGATTCATGTTCCACATTGCTGACCGCCCGGAGGAAGCATATCCGAGACTGCTTCAAATTCCCCAAATGTTAACTATCTCCCCGACACACATAAACTTTAACGCGACGTAGTAGGTGGAGACCACAACTCTAAAGTCGTTGAGTAGTGGGCAACCGGAGATTACATTATAAGTAGGTGACACATCAACTGCAAAGAATTCTTTCATGTTGGTGAATTGGGCGTCACCTTCTCTCCAGGTGACTAATAGTCTGATTATTCCCAGAGCTTCCTTCCATTCACCAGAAAAACCATAAATTGGGTCGATCGGCGTCACTAGTTGATCGATTGAGAGGCTCATTTTATGAAAAGTTGACTTAAACTGCTTATGTCAATCAAAATTCTACCCACCTGATGGAATCATTGTCGTGACCACTACGATGTCCCTTCAGGGCAAATCCACTTAAATAATTGGGGGATGAGACTTCTGCTTCAGAGCGAAAGTAATAACACAAAGTTCCTTCATATGAATCCTCTTATGATTGAGTCTGCTCTGAGATGGCTAGCACTATTACTACAATGTGGATAGCATTAGTTTAGATGGGTTTTTCAGAGTCCTCTTTTATTGGGGCTTTCCCTTGTCTTCGAGTCGACGCCCTTGGGGCCACGAACTCCTTGAGTTTTACAGCCTGAATCAACTCTTTGGCCAGTCTCCAAAGATGTATGCACTCCTTTGTGTCATGAAGCGGCCCTTATGGTATTTGTAGAACTTGTTCGTGTTCCTGATAAATGCTCTAGTTCTCATCAGTGGAGCCTTTTTGAAGTAATTCTTATCTTATATGGCCTCCACAAACTCAGGCATTGAAACCCTCAACTGAGTGGGTTTCAGTGTTTCTCGGTAGCACAATGATCAATCGTTAGATCAACTCCATCGTCTTCAATTGTTTTTATCGGCCTCTCTATCATTGTGAGATGATCGACTACCTTCGCTATTGGATTGCAAACCGTCCTTCAGCGTCCACCCATCATTGTTTGAGGCCCTCTTCTACCAGTGGTACTCAATTATTCACCTTTCTCATTAAGGCAGGTGAACATACTCCACCATAATGTGATGGTTGGCTAACTCCAAGAGTTTTGCCAAGATGCGGGTTATTGTAAACCCATAAAATACGTGAATCTTTCGCTCCTCAGCCCTAGTTATAGAGCGACATGTGATACCGTAGGCTCCAAAATTTGTACCACTAGCATTTTTTTTACAACTGAGTGACAAAAACTAGAAAGCTCTCATTCGACCCTCACTTTACGTGCCATAGGGTTTGAGTTCTTTCAGAGCTCTGAGTGCTAGCAAACTGTGAAGTTGACGACCTATTAAATTCACCGAAGGAGGTGCTAACGCTTATCAGGAGACAATTAAACCGCTTGAGGGCAGAATCCCTCCGTGTGGTCAAGAATAATTGACACTTTAATGCGTCAAAGATTTCCAGCATGAAGACAACTGACTTAAATGAAGTTATGTGGTCGATCGGATCGCTCTAACCCTTGTGGGATTCTGGATTTGAAACTTTGAGTTTCTCTAAGGGCTCAGCATCAAAGATCTAGCAGGAGAACACATTCTCCGGCTGACGTTAGACCTTCGATTGCCCCAATTGTGATTTAAATCTCGAGGTAGGCTCAGGACTATCTTAGTACTAAGATTCTTCAACTCATTCTGCCCCTTGAGCCATTCAATGGCCTTGGGGATCGGGTTTTACTCGAGGTTTCAGTTCCTAGAGAGCTTGCGCTCTTCCCCTGAGTAGCACACATGTCAATTATGTCATCTGTCCCATCATTTCATATTGGAGTTCCAAAATTTGTTGTTGCACACATTCTCTCATGTGTTTCATGTTTGAGGTTCCCCTTGATGAGTTCATTCTCTGTAGTGTGCTCCTATTCATATTGATGGCATGATTCTATGCTCATCACACCTTTTGAGATGTTAAATCCAAATATGTCTCATGAGTCACGCCCAATGTATAGAGCGTTGGACGGACCAGAGGAGCAGAGAGTGAGAGAGAGAGAGACGGAGAGGAAAATAGAGTTCATAGTAACACAAGTTTTGAAGGAGTAAATTTAGTAGTCCTTTATTGAAAAAATGACCCCCTATTTATAAATCCTAGGAATATGCAGTAAATTTACATGTTTGTGCCCATTTTAGTGCGGATGTTACATGTAATTATCACACCATTGCATATTTATAACTAACTTCAAGACCCTTTAATATCCATAACTAATGTTGGCGTCGTTTCGTATTCATAACTGCTTGAAAAGGAGCATTTAATGGTATACTGGTGTTGTCATTCGATCGTCTGATAATCATTTGATCAACTGAGAAATCTTTGGTCGGTTGGATGGTCTTCGGATGACCTTCCCAAGAGAATCCTCAGTAGATGCCCTTTTATCGTTATGGTGAACTTGGAGCGTTAGGTAGAAGGTGCATCACCGTAATCTGACGGACAACTCTCTTTGGTCAAAGGGCCTTCTCAGAGGTTAGAAAGATATTCAATATTGTGCCTTTTGGCCATCTTTGTGAAAAATCGTGGAATCGTTTAAGGGAGCTAGTTACAAATAAGTGTTCCTCGGTTTAGGTCCCACATATTATTACGTTTGGTTTATGCTTTCATTTAGTCGGCTAGTAGTCTCCACCGAAGGAAACAACGTTTGATGCTTCCATCTTTTGACCGTCCTGATGTAATCCTTAGGTGTTCATAAGTAAGACCAATTTATTTTTCTCGAGATTCATGCGGTCATATTTTTTATGTACACTAACATGAGATGGGTTATTTATCCGTCCAAGATTTTGAGATTTCATCGAGAATTTAATAATGTTTACCCTTCTTAATTTCAAATGAAATGTTTAAACAACCTTTAAAAGAGTGTTTCACCCTGACGTATACTACATAACTTTGCATTGCATACATTTTTTTCACCTAAATATAAAATCTGGACTTAAAAAGATATTAAAATTTAATAGCTTAAAATTTTGTTTAAAAAAATTTATTTGAAATCCTAGCTAAATATCACAGCAAATTAGCACTAATAAAATTATTAATAGCATTATTAAAATACAGTAAAAATTAATAGTTTTAAATTTAATGAAACTTAAAATACTCTTCATGTTTTAATTTAGCAAAGGCCTCAACAATTTTTTTAGCGAATAAAAGAGTCATAATAAAACATAAAATAATTAAATTATTTCAAAAGTAATATAACAAAAATTTTAATTATATATATATATATATATATATATATATATATATATATATATATATATATATATGACTTAAATTCTTATATATACAACACAATAGTATTATTCTGTGTTAGAAAATTAACAGCGGTTGAGTAATAATTTAACATCTTAGCATTGCACAATCATCACACACGTATAATAGAAAAGCAGTAGGAGAAACCAAAATATTTTACATGAAAAAACTCTGAAAGAGAAAAAACTACAGGGCCTAGCCCAATCAAAGTAATTCATTATGTGTTTGTAAGTTCATAGGTTAATTTTTCTTATAAATCGAATAAAATGAAATTACAAAGCTGACAATCATATAAGTATAATAATAGTACAACAATAATAATCATACTTAAGCTCAACAAATATAATAGATCACAAAAGTTATAGTTGGTGGTTATAATAGTGAGAGTTGGCCACAAAGACTGTAGTTGGAAGGTGTAATAACAGTAGTCGACCACAAAGGTCGTAGTTGATTGCGCCATACAGACAATAGTTGCCACAAAGATCACAATTAGAAGCTGTAACAGTAGAAGCTGGCCACATAGACCGTAGTTGATGAATGCAATATCCTAAGTTACTCACATAAGTCGTAGTTGAAAGCTATAATAGCATCAATTAGTCACAAATGTCGTTGTTGGTAACAGCAATAGCGACATTTGGCCACGGAGGTAGTAGTTAAAAGCTTTAATAGCATCAGTTGGCCATAAAAGCTGTATATAAAGGTTGTAATAAGTCAATTGGTTACGTATATTGTAGTTGGTGGCTGCAATAGTAAAAGTTGGTTACAGTTGAAAGTTGTAATAGTAATAGTTGACAACATGTGCTATAATTGGTGATTGTAATATTATGAGTTTACCACATATGATATAGTAGGACGCTGTAAGTAGAGATGACCTGCGATGCTCGAGAGTGGTCGACAACTACGGAGGCCAAAAAGTTATCATTGGGTCTTAAATACAGTGTTATATGTTACAACCATATTTAGGAATACAACGTTAATAATTAAGGGCCGACGAAGGCAACAAACTAGGGTGGTGCTCGGCGATGACTATGGAATATGGATGAACACCATCGACCATAACCCATCAGCCACCACTCCTATAGTCATCGCCATCGATATCCCCTGATTATTAACATTGTATATCACTGAGTCTTCAATACGACATTATATGTTATGGCCATATTTGAGATACTACGTCAACAAGCAGTGCCGTCAACAGGGATGATTGGGCTGGGGAGGGGGGCAATGATTTATGCCCCCACAGTTATCGCCATCGATATCCTCTGATTATTAACATTGTATATCATTGAGTCTTCAATACGACATTATATGTTACAACAGTATTTGAGACACTACGTTAACAAGCAGGTACATCGATAGGGATGATTGGGTTGGGGAGGGGGGCAATGATTGATGGTTGTCAATCATTACAGAGGCCAAAAGTTATCTTCAGGTCTTCAATCTAGAACAAGCTCTGGAATTCCTTCTCTTCCCCTCCCAATGAAAAGATGGCATATTTACACTCTAGGATAAGAACACATTTGACTTTTCGGCGAATAACTTCTCAACCACCTGATTGGACGACTCATACTAATCTCTTTTGAAATAAGATATTTTTTTTTATGATTTGAGGTTCTTAATGACCTCAAAATCAAGTAAGATTAGGCTCGTTCGATTGACAAATTTAGAATTCATTTGACATTTCAATTAACAAACCAAAACCTCCAAAAATACTTCAATAGTTTGATCTGAGTTTGATTGGATTCATATCAAAATGATTTGTATCAACGGATTTTTCTTGTCGAAACGGTGTGTTGACTATAAACTTGTTGAAATCAAGGACTTAAATAATCTTCAATTTGAATATGGAATATTTCTTACTAAAAAATATTTTGAGATTCATGTCGGATAATAAAAATTTCTCCATATATATATATATATATATATATATATATATATATATATATATATATATATATATATATATATATATATATATATATATATATATATATATACTTCATATAAATTTATGTTAATGATATTTTCTGTTACATTCTGAAATCATGTACACAAATGTAAATTTTAATATTAAATATATGAATACATAAAAATTCAGTGGTACATGTATAAATCCTCCTAAATAAAGAAAAGGGGCGTTTGCATACATTACACCTAATTCCTATGCATCTATATATCTAACATGAAAATATACCTTAAAAAACGAGACAACTAATTTAACAATATACAAACCTTAGGATCAAAACTATATATCCAAATCATCATCAGGATCTTCATCCGAATCTGGCTGGTCATCGTCTGAGTCACGAATGTAATGTATCTCACCCTTGCTTTGCATTCTATGGGCTTCCATTTCTACGCGAAACGCGTTTCGCTGTAAACTATTCAGATCCTCATTGTTCTCAGTATGGGAACGTCGCCCATCATATATTTGAATGGGCTCACCATTACCTGGAATAGACAGTTGGATATATCGTAAGGCAAATAATTAAGAAGAGATAAATGCACAGTACAGATATATGAAGTTTTATCAGTAGTGTCAATAATTATAAGGATAATTACATACAGAACTCTGGAAACAGCGCTATTTAAAAAGCTAGTACCCATGTGATTTTTTTTAACTATAGAACTGACGCATTTACAAGTGCCATGATCAAATCAGAATCCCCCAACAAACAACAACAAGCCTTTAACCCACTATGTGGGATACAGCAACTTGTATCTTTTTTCTCCATTGCATCACATTGAGTGTCATATTTTCATTTAATTCTAATAGATTAAGATCATTTTTTATACAGTATGTCCCAAGTCCTTTTTAGGTCTACCTCTGACTTTCTTAACATAAGTTGAATCTAAAACATCTACTCTCCTGACAAGATCATCAGATGGTTGGTGTTTAATGTGACCAAACTATCTAAGACGAGTCTCTCTAATCATGTCCGTCACTGGAGCTACACCAACCCTATCACGGATATATTCATTTTGCATTGTCTCTAAGTGTCAAGGCACTCATACACCTAAACATTATCATCTCAACAACACTTAACTTTGTTTTATATTTCTCTTTTAAAGACCAACATCTTGTGCCATAGATCATTGCAAGTCTCACCACCAACTTAATAAAATTTTCCTTTCAATTTAAGCGGTAATTTTCTACCATACAATAGGCCAGATGCATTCCTACACCATAAACAACCAACTTCAATTCAACTAATAACATCCCCATCTATATCACCGTCGCTCAGAACAAGATCTAAGATATCTAAAACGATCGCATCTTTTAATGATTTGATCACCCATAGTTACAGCACTGTCACTAGAGCAAATACTACTAAAATTACATTTCATGTATTCAGTTTTAGATCTTTTCAAACGAAGGCCTTTAGACTCCAATGTAGACCTTCATAATTTAAGTAATTTCTGAACTCTTTCTCTAGTTTTATCCACAAGAAGAATATCATCAGCAAAAACCATTCACCGAGAAACACTCCTGTAAATGTCCAGTAAGAGCATCAATAACTAAAGCAAAAAGATATGGGCTTAAAGCCAATCCCTGATGTAATCTAACTAAAATAGGAAAAATACATGGTCAATTCTCCTTCTGTTTGAACATAAGTAACAACTCTAGTATACATATATTTAAAGACTTGAATATAAATAATATCAACTTCTGTTTTCTCAAGAACTCTTCAAAGGACTTCTCTTGGAACTTTATCGTAAGTTTTTCTTTTATATCAATAAAAATCATAGATCAATCCTCCTTGTTCTCTTTGTACTTCTTCATCAAACCTCTCAATAAATGTATAGCTTCCATAGTAGACCTGCCCTACATTAATCCAAACTGATTAAGAGAAATTTTTATATCACGGCTTAACTTATGTTCAATTACCCTCTCCCATAATTTTAAAGTATGACACATCAACTTAATTCCTATATAATTTGGCACACTCTTCTGTATCTCTTTTATTGTTAAAAATAGGGACTAAAATACTCTTCCTCTACTCCTCATACATCTTTTTAGTTTTTAAAATAATATTAAAGAGTTTAGTATGCCAAGAAACCCTCAAATCTCCTAAAAATTTCCACACTTCAATTTGGATATCATCATGTTCTCCTGATGTTCACCCTTGATTTTTTTTTGAAGTTTCTTCAACTTCTTTTTTACCAATACGTTTTATTATTATTAATAACACTAAGATCACTAAGGTCAATCATATTTTCAGAAACTCATTAAAAAGTTTATCAAAATAGCCCACCCACCTATATTGAATATCTTCCCCTAAGATAAGCATTTCTTAATTTTCATCTTCAATACACTTTACTTGAATTAAATCTTTATTTTTTTCTTTTGTTTAGTTAGTTTTTACATATATTTTTCTATCTCAATAGTATATAATCAATCATAAAGATCACTAAAAACTGAGTTTTTAGCGTCACAAATTGTTTTCATTACTCTCCATGAGTCACCTTATATTTTTCTCTATTCTCTAAGCTTTTACATTTAAACCAACTTTTATAACACAAGTTCTTATATTATATTTTTTCATGTATATTATTATTCCACCACCAAGTATTTTTTTTTTATAAAAAATTTTTCGTTTGATTCTCCAAGTACATATTTTGTCAATTCTTTAATAATACTTGTTACTTTATCCCACATAGAATTCACTTATTCATGAACATCCCAAATCAAGAAAACTTAAAGTTTACTCATAAAAATAATTTATATCTTTTAGGTGCCCCATGTAATTCTATGATAATATTTTCTTATATTCCATATCTTACAACCCTTAATTTTAAAATCCAGGACTAATAATCGATGTTGAGTACTTAAATTTAGTTAAATAAAATCATATGTTAAAGCAAAATCTAATATTATTTTACATTTTCATTAATCACTCCAAAACCGTAACCACTATAAATATATTTAAAATCTTTCGCCACTCGACTAGCATGTCCATTTAAATCTCCAATAAAAATTCTTTCTTCAAGAGATATATTTGTATTCATTCTTCTTGGTTATTTTTGGATTTTTTTTTAACCTATACCCAAACTTACTAGAGGAGCACAAGCACTTATGACATTGAAAATCATAGCATCAACAGCAGGCTTAGGGCTTTAATTTTATCTCCACTAAAACATAAACCAACCCCCCCACACCGCCACCCACCGCCCCCCCTTCCTCCATTCCCCCACTTCCTCCTCCGAAGAAAAAAAAAAAAAAAATTTAAATACTGTGTTTTTGGGTCATTTACATACATACCACCAAATTCTAATGAATTTACAAATCTAAAACCACAACTTTACATTTTATATTTATAACAACAAAATCTTTCGTATCATACCAAATACACCACGTTTTCAACCTCTAAAAGGTAAAATACATCGTTTCATAAGTAAAGTGCAACAAATGTAAAAATTAAAGCTTAGGCTTTAGAAATATAAATATAGGAATTGGATGTTATGTATGTAAATTTTCCATAAACAAAACAAGAAAGTTAACTGTTAAACAGGACTCTGATAATAATCTAAAAAACAAAGCTATGAAAAAGCTATTTGAAATAAAAGCCTAAATTAAGTCTAGGTTACAATTCCCAAAATATTTTTAATTTGTGTTGATGCCGAGGCAATAGTGAAAGGAGGTATTTTATGCAAGTTTTCAAATTAAAACAAGCACGGAAATTGGATTAGCCAAAATGGTGACCTATTTGACTAGTTTTAGTCTAACAAAACTGAATGAACTAATAAGATTTAAGGTCTGTCCCAATTTATCAACAGCAAAAGTAACAATTAAGGCCACACAGTTTCAAAACATTTTAGGAAGCTTTACGGACATACCACTCAATTCTTATGCATTAACATATCTAACACCTAAACTTCAATTTTTATAGATTTGCCACCTTACCGGTGCATGGAAAGGTGTATTTCACTTTTTAAAAGTAAAACTAGTGGACTTTTTTATGTGATATGAAAATTTTGGGTGGTATGAATGTAAAAAGTAAAGGTGCTAGATATCTAAAAACATAGGAATTGGGTGGTATGGAGATAAATGACCCAAATTTTTATTAACTTAGAAAAATTTGCCTACAAATCTAATCAAACACTAATGAAGCCTAACCCATGCGCTCCTCTATCTCATTGACTTTTCCTGATTGCATATGCGTTTGTGCTCACTCCCCACCTACCTAAACCTTCCTCCTCTCCTACGAATACCACTAATATTTTCCTCCGTCCTTTTCAAATTGAACTCTGCTGCTCTTGTCTCATCATTTATCGCAAATAAACATAATCAACAAAAGCTAAAGCTTCAAAAACTTTTTCGTTTATGCTTCAATCATATAGATGACAGAAGGATTGGTTCAGCACTGTACTACTGTAGGATAGGTCGTTGAGTTGATAATTTGGGTTTAACGAACAAGATTAGGATTTGATCTGAAATTAATTTCACAAAAATAGGAACCCTGCCCAATGCTTTATGGTAAATCCTTATGAACAAAAAGCTTGGTTGCGAGAGTTGAATCTGTATAGAGACCAGTGTTATCAATATTTAACACAACACGAAAATCTAACTCAAATTCACAAAAAAAAAATTGTGTTGAGTTCAAGTTGCGGTCTAATGGTAAAAGAAAAAAATTACTTAATCATTTATTACATTTTTTTCTTTCTATCTTGATATTATCAAATCAGTAATCATGTCTATTTCAAGTCAGGTTGACACTAACCAATCACGACTTGTATGTTTCATGTGTCGTGAGTTGAGTTCAAGCTTCGTAGAATTTGGTAGAGTTAAGATTTTTAAATTATTTAATTAATACAATACAATGGTTGAGTTAAAGGTTATAATATTCACGTCGGGTCATTTGTAGTTTGGACCCAAAATCTGACCCATGAATCCTAATTGGCACCACTAATAAAAACAAGAAGAGTTGTGTAAGATAAAACTAGGTATGGAGACTTCGTGCTCAATTGACATAGCTAAGGTGTGCTTAGTGTCAAATATGAAGCAATCGAGTGATAAAAATTTTGTTCTCGTTATGGAGCTCACACTATTGGTTGAAGAGAGGAAGTATTTGATGAAAGGTCGATTGAGTTTGGAGTCGGGGAGGAGGTCAAGATTTTCACAATCAACAAGGATGCATGCTTCAAATGATTGGAAGTGGAACCCAATGAGACAAATGGGGAGGGCAGTGGAGAGGATGGAAGATTGGATGCAGGTGATGGAAGGGCAACTGCAGTCGACTTCGATGAGGATGGTGAAAAGGCAAACAAGAACACTATAGGTAGTGATGAAGTTAATGAGGGTACCATGAGAAATAAAATAAAGAAACTCACCCAATTCAACTGATTTTCTTTTACAAGAAAAATAAGCCATTAGGTGTATTTTAAAGCCACCATAATTTCACTCCGCATCCTTTTTCTTTCATAAAAAATACTAAAAAACTCAAAACACGTGCATATCTTTTACGTTATGCCCATATTATCTGCAAACAAAGCGCCGTAAATGAGAATAAAGCTAGATTTACTAAAATTAAAAATATTTAAAAAACAGGATAGAGCGTATTGCTCAACTACAAGCATCATCAATGTCTTGAAAACAAAAAGGGAAACCCACAACAAGTCATGACAAGGCTCGTATTTTCCAGAGGACATTGATGATGAATGAGAATAACCACCTACAAATTAGAAAGCCCAACTACTAGATAGGCACCCACCTCTTTTCAGGATAAAAATAAAACTAGAGCTGTCTACCTATGCCAACATGGTGGATGCTAATAAGAAAAACAATTGGTCGGGAGTCCTAGACATTTTCTTCTTGTATAATTCCACCCTTGTATAGAAAATATCAATCACCAAATTAAAAACACATCCCAGTGGCTTATTTGTGTAATATCTAATCCTTAAATTATGGCGTAATTCATGACTTCAGCACAATTTAAGAGATCACTAATAGATTTGTTTTATCCCATCCTCTCTGAGAAAGAAAGAAGCAAGGGTCAGTGGCAGCAATTGATGCTGAAGTATAAATAGTTGGTACGACAGAATGCAGCAGAACTCACGTGAGCTATGGCATCTAGAAAAAGGCTGCCTAGGATGCAGGCCAAGAAGGATAGTACCGCCACAAAACAGGAAGGGATCATAAGTTAACATAAAGAAAATAAGCAAATCCAACAATGATACCAATGGATGCAAACAATGACAAGCAGGCATGAGTTCTTCAAGTTCGTTACGCTTCAAAATCATGTCTTTAAAACCCTCATCGATTTAGGTACCTACATGAATCTTGTTTCTTAGGCTGTAGCTCAAAGGTTGGGATTGCCTATCAAAAGATATCCAAGTCGTTATCCCGGAAATATACTCACCATCCTATTGGTATTAAGGGCTTCATGGCTTCTAGAGAGATAACATAAAGGTTTATCACCATGTTAAGGCCATTATAATGCTTAAACTGATAAGGCAAGCTCCACTCAGGCTCACCGCAAGATGAGCACCTTCCAGTTCTCTCGAACTATAGGACTCCACTCTCAACTTATTGATTGCCTCCAAGGATTCTAGACCGACAAAAAATTAGTGGTTCAAAATTCATTCAAGCAATTCACATTCAGGGCACATCAGATCCTTGGACTAATACTTAAATTTGAACCATCATTATAATGTTATACCTTGGTGTTCAAATGGAAGTAAAACCCTTGACCTATCTTCTTGTTCCTTCTCTGAAAGCCGGAGATTAAATTGCAACTGCTCGAAACAAGAGACACATTAGAATTTCGATGGAAATGGTGGAAGGATTAGAACTATTCATCCTCTATCAAATGTTTTAAGGAATTAAGCGCAGTGCAAAACAAGGAACATACCTTTGGCAACAAGGTTTGGCTAACTATCATGTTTTCAGATTGAATTTCAAATCTAATTCCAGCTTGTTCAACATGAAATTCTTCATCCTGAAAAAATGCTCATCAAATTTAGAATTATTTTTGAGGCGGTTTAGCTACTATCTGCACGAATACATTAAAAGAAGCTTGAGGAAAAGGTTAGATAGCTTACAAGGAATTTTACTCTTCCATTACGACGCTTGAAACGAACATGGAACCTTCCTTTATGCAAATTTCTTCCAAGCCAAAGCAGGTTCCCAGAGCCATTTTGTCCATTGGTTATTTGAACCATTGGCTCAAGACTAGCTACTATAGAAGACATATATTCAAAAGCAGCAGTAGTTTTGGGCTCGTGAAGGTCAGCATGCAATAGCCAAAGCAAGACTGAAACTTGACCTGCAATCAGAAAATCAATATAATCATTGTATATTTTTTATTTTAGCTGGATGAATTCCAGCTAGCCAAATGCTCAAATAGGCATCTCGTATTCTTGCTATTCTGAATTGTACAAGTACATACAATGATGAAGCAAACAAACATGCAGATTAATTTGTTGGATCAACATGGTTCCATTATCTGGGAATGTTTATGGGCACCGGCATCTCAGATAATTTAGTTTTAAGATACTTCATTATTTTGTTTTTGGGGAATTTACATGCATAGCACACAATTCTTGTGTATTCACATATCTCACACCTAAACTTTCATATTTACAGATTAGCACCCAAATCTTTAATATAACATTAAAAAATAAGCACTACTATCACTTTTTAAAAGTAAAATTCACTTTTTCATGTATAGGTTTAAAGCATCAAAGTGCTGTGTATGTAAATATGAATGCTTAGTGTGAGATATGTAAATAAATAAGAATTGGGTGCTGGGTATGTAAATTTCTCTGCTTCTTTTGTTGAGGGGAGGGGGGGTTGGGGTGCCCTTGTATACAGGTGTCGAGTTTAATGCTTCTATTCAATGGTTGGGGCAATTAACAAGCATTGCTCAGGCTCTAATAAATTAAAAGCTTCTCTTACGACAGCCTAAAACCTCAGTTAGTGTTCCAAGAATGGATGTATTTTAGAAGGAACCCATTATATTCTAGGAGGAATTACCAAAACATGGGCAATCAAAATATCTCTTTAAAGACAATAAGATACAAATCAAGATGAATTTTCATAGAAATTAGGACAAACAAATAGTTTATTTCATCAAAACAAAATAACATAAACCAAATACATAAAAAAAACACCTACAACTCAAGAGATAGGTGATCTCTACCAAACCCTAATCCTAAGACTCAAGGCAACAATCTTCTCATGCATGCCACACCCCTAACCTATTAAGCTCTATTTATACCAAACAATAATAAATAGGAGTTTTTACATGCATGGCACATGAAACATCGATATTTACAAATTAAACGTCTAAACCTTTCTAGTTACATTTTAAGCACCCAAAATTTCTTTTGAACACATTCCATCTCCTCTCTGTTTTGTCTCTGCTTATCTCGCCGCCTCCATGTTCAAATTCTAAACGCCAAACCTGATGAGAATGAGAAAGGCGCTACTGCTTGAAAGAAGGGCAGCCATGAGAATTCTTTACAATAATAGCACCCAGTAGGAATGGGAGCAGGAAGAAAAGTAGCTAGGAATGGAGAAGGCAAGATGTTGGGCTTTTGCGGAAAGAGAAAAAACATGAATTGAGTGAGATGGATTCAAGTTGCATGCTGCGAATGAAGAGCCAAACAGGAGAGCAGGGCGAAAGATTTGGGAACTTTCCGAAGCTTCTCTTCCTGACGCGTTGAACTTTCCTCTTCGAGCATTCGGGAGGCTGCGGCACCTGTGACTTGACATGATTTGGGAAGTTTCTTCCCTTCCCAACAGCTCCTTTCTTCTTCCCTTCTCTGCTCTCTCGAGGCTTCCTCCTGCGTGCGTGGGTTCTGGCGCCAGGTAAGGTTCGCCCCTTTGTAGCCGTTGGCTCCGGGTGAGTTCTGGGGTGAGTTAGGACGGCTTGGGTGAGTTTAGCTAGCCTTCTTCCCCTGCGGCTATTTAAACCCCATTTTGGGGAGAATTTGAGGGATGGATACCCTGGTTTTGAAGGCTCCCTTTTTCTCTCCCTCTCTTCACTCTTCTTCTTCTCTGCTGCTCATAGGGCTGTCAAAAAAGTTCGTTGTTCGCGAACAGTTCGTGTTCGGTTCGCCAAAAAGTTCGTGTTCGATTCGTTCGATAAGCAAACGAGACGAACACGAACAATTTTTTCGTTCGATTTGTTAAACGAACCAAACACGAACAGTGATGTGTTCGTTCGTGTTCGGTTCGTTATTGTTCGAAATATAAAATAATTTAAAATAATCATATATAAAAAATTTATAATATTTTAAAAATAATTTTATGTTATAAAAATTTATCATATTTTAAATAATTAAACTTATATAAATTATAATATATGATAAATTATTAATAATAATAATAATATTATAGTATTAATTATATTAATATATATTATAATTTATAATTAATATACTATACTATATATTAAAATAAAACCTTAATCAAAACCCTAAACGCCTTATTCGATTTGTTTCATTTTGAGGAGCATTTTGAGGAAGTATGGGTTACCTGATGTGTACGGAATACCTGATCAATTTGCTTCATTTTGAGGAAGTATCATATCAAAGGTAGGGCTGTCAAAAAAACTCGTTCGCGAACAGTTCGTGTTTGGTTCGCCAGGAAGTTCGTGTTCGTTCGATAAGCAAATGAACCAAACACGAACAGTGATGTGTTCGAACATTTCGAACACGAACACTAGCTCTGTTCGTTCGTGTTCGGTTCGTTTACACCCCTAGCTGCTCACGGTTCTTCCTGAGTTTGTGTTTGAGTGAGGTAGGGGTGCTGTTGGCTTTGCTCCCTGAAGTTCCTGGGACTTGGCTGCTCGGTTGGTTGGCCTAGTTTGCGACGTTCGGTCCCTCGTCGTTAGATTGTGGTGTGGTTTGCTTGAGCTCTCATCGAGGTACGAGCTCCTTTAGCTCTAATTTTTATATTTGAGGCTATCTACACACTGCTTTTCTTAGTTGGACACGGTTTCATGGTTAAAATAGCATGCTATGGCTCCTCTATTTCCTTTATTCATGATAGCTTGATGAAGAATATGGAATGGTTTATGTAGTTATATGCATGTGGAGCTTGCTCTTCTTGCTCCTCTTACTGCTTTGTTGGAAAAAAAAAAGGGAAAGCATGTCGAGGGAAGCTTGAGTTGATTCAAGAGGGTTCTATGTTTATTTTCATTCGAAATATATTGAGATTTCATGCTTGGATGTGTTGGAGGTATGGAAGTGCTTACTTGGGCTTTATCTTTAGCTGAAATTCCAAGCCCTATCTTGGCTCATTATGATCTTGGTTGAAAGTAAATTTTATTTCGTTTTAAAAAGAGCTTTGGGAGCTGTTTTTGTTGGCTTTGTTTTCCCTATTTTGAGCCCTGTTTTTCTCTCGGTTTTGAGGATGTTTCAAGCCCTGCTGCTGCTCAGTTTTTGTGGTCTTGCTGCTTCTGCAGCCGCCTCTTTGCACTTGATATGGAGGCTTGGTTTTGTGTCTTTGCTGTTTTTCCAGCCGCCCCTTTGCACTTGATATGGGGCTCGGTTTCTGTGGTTTTGCTGCTTCTGCAGCCGCCTCTTTGCACTTGATATGGAGGCTTGGTTTTGTGTCTTTGCTGTTTTCCAACCGCCCCTTTGCACTTGATATGGGGCTCGGTTTTTGTGGTTTTGAGCTGTGCCTCTTTGCACTTGATATGGGGGTTCGGTTTTGATTCCTGTTGTTCCTGCAACCTCCCCTGGTGCAGCCTTGGTTTGGGCTCGGGTATAGATCTCTCCTGGGCTCGGGTTTGTGCTCCTTTTAGGTTGTAGTTGGGCTGAATTGCTTGGTGGCCCTATGGATTCATTCCTATTTATTTGTGATGAATTTGAATTAGTATGGGTAGTTTGTTGGGGCTTGGCCGTGGGCCTCATTTGTGGTATGATGAGTTGTGGGGGACTCTACCTTCCTCTCTTTTTGTTGGGTCTTGGCCGTGAGCTTCATGGTAATAGTTTGAGTTTGCTGGAGGCTTTAGCTGCCTCCCCTGTTGTGACTTGGGCCGTGCGCCTTTGCTCCTGTTTTTAGCCCTGGCCGAGAGCCTTATTGAGGTGGTTATTTGATGGTGGCTTTGCTCTTTGCTTCACTTGTCTATGAAATTGATTTAATGAAATTTGGAAGAGCTTCCTAGCTTATTTGTGGGGAATAAATCGAGCACGATACTTGAAATACTTCTTGGAGGTTTTATTTGGTGAAATTGATGCTAGTTTGGTGGCTTATGGCTTGTCCATTCTCTTTCTTATGCATTGAAAGCCTACTGATTCTCCTATTGCTATAGCTTGAGTCCCGAGCCCGTAAGAGAACGTACCGGGGGAGTTTGTGTTTCAGGAATTGAAAATCAATGTGGGTACTTGGAGTTTGGAGGAATCCCGAGCAGGTGGTCCGCAGTACGAAACTTGGTCAGTGCCTTTGTCTGTTTGTCATGCTTTTACAGCTGTTGTTTGGGGAAAGGGGTGCGTTCCCTAGGGGTCTAGTCCTCATCCTATCCGGGAGTGTCGACGTGACTTTAGGTCCTTTTTTTTTCTAGGGCATGTGAGGTCGGTCGGGAAGTGCAGGGTGATTTACTTACTTTTGATTATTGGAAATCGGTTCGCTTCTTTTACGAAATTGTGTTAAGTGAGCCGCTTTCCCTCTTTCTTTCCTTGACCTCTCGTCCCTAGTTTTCACCTTGTTTCTTGGCTCAAAGCACACACCTACAGGGGACGTGTAGGTGTGCACATATAACCCCCTTGGGTTATATGTGGGGCCATCAAGCAAGGCGTAAGTGCGGTGAGGACATTGATAAGACTCGCAAAAGAAAAATTACGAGAATCACGAGAATGGGGCCGCCCGACTCGGAGACTGCGTAGAAAGTAGAGCGAGAACCACGGAACCGTTCGCCCGTCCTTGGGGTTTCTACTGCCGAGCGATCTAAGGATGTTCGTAGTTCGAGTCCCAGTAGGATAGTCAACTCCGTGGACTAAAAAATATTTTAAAAACAATAAAAATACATATGTTTGAAAAATACAAAATCACTTCCACTACTACACGACTTACCTACCTACGGTTTTACTTGCATGCAAACAAAAAAAATGAAATGTGTGAAAAATTTATAAAGGTCCACGGTTGGCTACTTGAGTCGGATTAGGTCTGCCTTCTACAGAAAGTTGGTCTAGTAGTCAGCACTCAAGTTCGGATATTAGCACAGCTCTGAGTCCGTAACACCACCGCGCTTACGGGTCTTTCTTTCTAGATGCCCCATGGCTTTCTTATGGTTTGCCGTGAGTTTAGCGGGCCATCTGTAAGTTTCTTCCGGTGTTCTCTGCGGTTTTCTACGACTTTGTTTTGTTTCCGTTCGTGACTTTTCTCGGAGTTTTCTACGGACGTTCTTTTCTTTCTTTCTCGATTTTCTGGCTTTCTTTCACGGTTTTATTCGCTCTTCTGTCGTCTTTCTTTTGTTTTACAGTTAGGTTTTCGCACTTTGCTCCCTTTGTAAGTACCGTAGTACTCCTGTTGAGCTAGGTTCCTGCCCACTACTTTTACTCTTGCTTTTTCCTGCGCTAACGAATCTTCTGCAGGAAATAAGAAAAATATGAAAATAATAATAAACAGGTAACAGTGCGCCGCGAATGAGCAAAGCATACGGTACCTCTGCAACACTGTCATTTACTTTATTTACTGTTATACTCGCTTTACTTTTCAACACATACTCCTGCTAGTCTAGCCTGTTTACTTTCAGTTTATACCTGTTTAGCATGTTTACTTTTCAGCATATATCCCTACTAGGCTAGTTTGCTTACTTTCAGTACACATACTTGCTTAGCATGTTTTACTTGTCGTAGCATGTTATTCTTGCTTAGTTTAGCATGTTTCCTGCTTAGCTTAGCATACTCTGTTTGTGATAGGTGCTTTATGTTGTTCACTATCGCATGCTCCTGTTTACTGCTTTCTTTTGCTATATCTGTCACTGTTGCACACACTCACTTGCAATAAAATGAAATAAATGGTTTGCATGTCCACTTTAGTTTAAAACTTTAATTTAAATCATGATCTTGCTACGACGTGGAGCTTGGAGCACGGTGGGCAGCACGACCATCTTCTTCAGCAAAACCCCCTTCTTTAGCTTAAATAACAAGCCTTAGGATTTCGAGGTAGTCCGCCCAGCGCGACATAAACCCTCACCTTTTCTTTTAGGCCTTTGCACAACCCTCCTGTGAGATATAAGCCCTAACTCGCTTAGGTTTCCGAGGTTGTCGTCTGATACGACGTAAGCCCTCCTGTCTTTCAGGTAGTTTGCATAATCAAGACATTATGCAAACGTAATTCCTATAGTTAATTTGCAGAATTGAAATTAAAATAAATCTCTTTCCAAAATTTAAAGCCCAACCATAGGATAGTCTGGGACGTCCTCGAGGTCCTCCTCGAGATCTGTAACATCCCCTACCCTTCTTCCTTTGACTCCAGAAATAACCGTTCCTTCTTGTACCTTTCACCTATTGGATTTCCTACTATCTTATTTCGTTGAAAACCCTACCTTTTGAATTCATGAAGATAGAAATCCGCGATCTAAATCGAGAGTTCTCTCGAGTGACTTCGGTCGTTTGAGGGGTAATTAAGCTATGAGGGCTTGCCTCTATAGGGAGTTTTAAAGACCCCAGATAATATAAACCCTATTTAATTTTTTTGTATTAAATAGGGGAATTTGTCGGTCCACATAAAGGTTCGCAGACCAGAACAAATGTCATGAATTTTGTGGTTTATTTGATTTAGCAATATTGTCGAGTAGGGTGTCTATTCTTCGGAACAGATGCGTTACTCGCGATATTACGCTCGTTCATCCAAACTACTTAACAAATGAGATCCGTCTTTTCTCATTCTCATATTTCAAAACTTAAAAGTCTACTTTCAAAAATCAATACATATATATAAATTAAATTAAATCCTCAAGCCCCTTCTTTTAAGCGGCCGACAGCAGGCTAGCGGACGGCGTTCGGGTTGAGCAGGGAAGTCTGATGGAGGTGTTACTGTCGTGGGATACATTTCATGAATTGAAAAAATAAAAGAGCAGGATCGTACGATGGAATGAGACGAAGCACTGTATTTGAGGATCAAGAAAGATTTTGGGTGCTTAATACATAACTACTGATATTTCCAGCGTCATATGTACGAACCCCTATAAATAAAAAAAAGACAATTGTCTGTAGGCACCGGTGTAATATTATTGCCCTCCCAAAAGATACCTTGTCTCATGCTAGGAAAAAAATGAAATTGTTGCTGGATCAAATTGTATGGCTTTCAATCATAAACTGACTTGAGTCTGACTCTCATCGCCAACACTTGATTGAAATAAGTGATGGGTTGTTGACAATGCATGAGGATTGCACCTAATTCATGGCTTGAAGTATTTGTCTCGACAATGAAAGGTTGGTTGAAATCCTGTAACGCCCCCACAACTAAACTTGTCATGACCATCGTTAACTTTCAAACATTTGGGTCGTCACCTTCCTATGAAAGTTATCATTCTTTAGTTTCTTCGTTAATGGTCACACAATCGAATTACAACCCTTCACGAACTCCGATAGTATTTTGAAAGTCTTAGAAATCCTCTCAACCCCTTCAAGGTCTTAGGTGGTGGCCACTCCAACATAGCTATCACCTTCAATGGATTCACCGACACCAAGGCCTTGCACATACTAAAATCACCACGAAGCACACCTGTCTTGTCTCCCCCTTTGATACTTCGTAGTGTCAAATCAGTCCCTTACAAACTCCCCGACCATTCTCCATCGGTCCCGTTCCATCATTACTCATGAATCGCCTTCTGTTCGGAAGGTTGCCACAGTAAAAGGCCCTAACGTGATTCGATCCAGCCCTCTGCCAGTGTCCCACTCACCTTGGTTTCCTATTCTAGGCTGAAATCCTTCAAATCATTTTTTTGCAACCCCGAATCGAATATCATCCCATTCTATTTGCCCCAGTAAATTCCAAACCTCCTATTGTTGTGCAATTGCCTCCTGATGCAGCCGCTCGAATCCTCAAGATTCCATCGCTCGATCCTGCCTACTTTCGTTTGTTCTAGCCGTATGAATGTTGTGCGGTTCATTCAAAGTGCTGCATCTCGAGTCTGCTCCCAATTCCTTCGCTCGATCTCACGGACAAATCTTTTATATTGCTACCACTCCTTTCCCCTCCAGACATCATTGCTTGATTCCGAGGCAGTCGGCTTGGGTTTGCATGAAACTCTACAATCTTATCCATCACTTCTTTCGAGGCCATGAATCTCCCTTCAATGGACAACAATCGTCCCTCCATGGCCGAGAAACATTCCTCAATTTCAGATCAGATATGATTCATTTCTTTTTCTATTTTCTTCTCCAGAGCATCTACTTTCTTGGCCACTATTACTCCTTATACTATTTTGACACACCTTTAAGCGGCAATCCTATCGTTGGCTTCCCAACTAACTCAAATTGTGACTGTATCGAGAGATTCGGTCGCAATAGGTGCTGTAAAATTCCAGCGCCAAAGTCCCCAGACACAATGGTTTCAAGTAGGAGCAGAGCGAGAGGAGAAAGACGGGAGTTTTGGGATTGTACCCCACGATCCCTACGCGACCTTCTCCGTTAGCTCTAATTGTGTCTATATCACGAGGTTACTGTGAGGATGAAAGATCTTGTACATTGCAATCCCGTCATAGGCTTCCCAAATCGCGATTCCATAGGACCTTGTACGTCGCGATCCCTAATTCCACATATTTTGTAGGCCGTGATCCCATCGTAGGCTTTCTAGCATGTTGGAATCTCAACTACTTCGTGACGCCAGGTCATGCAGCAATCCCGTTGATTTCAAAGCTAAATCGAATAGCAGAAATTCAGTGGATATGTCCCGATCCCACTTTGCTTCCTAGAATCGAATGCTCTGGTACCAATTTAATAAGAACTTAACAAGTTTTCTACAGAAATTAAGGCAAACAAATATTGTATTTCATCAAAATAAAATAACACAACCCGAATACATAAAGATAAGCCCCAACAATTCAAGAGAAGTAGGCAATTTCTCCCAAAACCTACAATTCAATATGTAAGTGATCTCTCCCAAATCCTAATCCTAAGACTCAAGACAACAATGATTTCATACATGCCCTAAGCCTGACCTATTAAGTCCTATTTATACCAAACAATAATAGATAACAAAAGTCTAACTTGCCCATAGGCGCCAGTGTAACACATTACCTATTAATTTTTAATGGCTAAGAAATTCAACTTATTAGTAATGAATATGACATAAAGGGAATTTCTTGTGTAACACCCAAATCTTAAATGTTTATAGAATCGCCACACTCCTATCTCCACTCCTCAAATTCCCACCCGGGCATCAATAATCACAACAAAAACCCAACTTTTTTTATTATTATTATGGAATTCCAAATGTCTATATGGGTTTAGTATAATTTTTTTGTATAGAAACATATATGTACATGTAATTTATATGGCATGTGCAATATTGTCTCAAATATAAAAAATATTTTAAAATAATGATTTTCTTTTAACTCATTTTGAGCTTAACAATAAAATCACCACCTTTTTGGAGAGTTTTGAAAAAGGCTTCTAAAGTTCAAAATTAGAGTTGGCGTCTAACTGCATCCCAACGATGAATTTAAAAAATTTTAATGTTTTAAAAAGATTATTTCTAACTTCAAGCAACTAAATGTGGCCCTTAATAAAATACAAATTATCATGTTGATCACATAAAACGATCCAATCAAAATAAAATATTCAAAGAAGATGGAGCTAAAAATTCTTTGGATACAAATAATCAAAGTAAACACAGAACTCAATGCCCATAAAAAAATAAAAAATAAATAAATAAAAAGTTCGAAAGTCAAAAGGAGAGTATCCTATAGATAGGGTTCATCTCCTACTGATACATCGTAATTCAATAGGAAAAGGAAAGTATTAATAAAATATATAGGCAAAAATTGCAAGCATTTGGGATCACTTTTGATTTTTATTTTTTTTTATTATTTTTATTTTATTTTGTTTATGTGTATATCTAAAACAAATAATGTTTGGTATGTTATAATATGATTACTTATTTTTAAAAATGCTAAAAAAAATAAGTGTTTAGAGTCTTTAAAAATAAATTGATTTATTGAAAATAAAAAATAAAAGCACATAAAAATTACACTAAACAAACATATTTTTAAAATATAAGCAAAAGAAAAAAACAAACAATTAAAATCAAAGTGATCCCTAACAAGCCCGTCATGAACTTTTGATAAAAAATGAGTCATAGCAGTGAAAACATTAAAAAATTAATCACCTCTATTGAAAAAAATAAGATACCAGTTTTCTGAACCACTTAGCCGCAAGGGATTATGTAGTCATATAGTAGTTCATAGCATAATAAGCAAATTTTTTATACAATGGACTTAAAATATAATCAAAAATGTCAAATAAGCAGTAGCAAACACATACCATGGCTTCTAAGGTTGCTAATAAAGCTTGCAACCGACTGCAACGAATTATACCTTAGCATCGTACTAACCTACAAGAATAAGGAAAACAATAAAATAGGCGACACCGGAAAAATTGTAAACCGTAAGGGTAATAAAATAATCTAGGAGAAAATAATAACAATTGATATTAGAGCTGATTTTGAAAGATAAAATCACATCAAAAAGCATAAAAATAAATGTCATATGAAATTAAACTTCACAATCGATCCACAAAGGTGCGTGCACACTAGGGCACATGCTGGACACACACACGCACACACAATCGATCCAGAGGTGCGTGTACGCCAGAGCACACATTGGATACACACTCACATATATATATCTTTCTGTGTGAATATATGTAATTATATAGTATAGAAATATCAGCTGCACCTCAACAATTATTGATGCAAGATGCATGCGCTTAACAAGGGAGAGCATCCGTGGTGAATGAGATGCAAGATTACGCAATTACTGTGATTGCGGGATCGAATCACATCAATCTGTGGGAATTTCCCGTGTGTGCAGAAATTGGGATGCAATTATGCTCTACTAAGCTTGAACCCGGGCTTTCGCATTGGGGCTTTTTGATTTCCAGCTCGATTTTCTTCTTTTTTTTCAAATTATTCCTATTTCTTTATTTCTAATGAAGTTATTTTATATTGAGGAACTCTTATATATTTTATATTTTTGTTATTTTGGGAGGTAGTTTTATTTTAAGATAAGCCCTTTAAAGAGTTCTAGAGAAGAAAGGTGTCAATATGACTTATATTCAAATCATTAAAGATATATATGCTAGAGTTATCACTTTGGTTCAAACAAAAGAGGGATTGACCAAGTATTTTCCTATTTCAGTTGTCTTACACAAGGACCGGCTTTAAGACCATATCATTTGCTGTAGTTATGGATGCTTTTGGACATTTACAGAAGGATGTACCTTGGTGTATGATTTTCGCTGATGATATCCTTTCTGTAGATAAGACTAGAGAAAGAGTTCAGAAAAATTTTGAATTATGGAGGTCCACATTGGAGTTTAAAGGCCTTCATTTGAGTAGAACTGAAACTATATACGTGGAATGTAATTTTAGTAATAGTAGCTCTAGTGGCAAAATTGTAACTATGGGTGATCAAATTATTAAAAAATGTGAACGTTTTAGATATCTCGAGTCTATTATTCAAAGTGATGGTGACATATATGGGGATGTTATTAGTAGTTCAAGTTGGTCAGTTGAAGTGGAGGAATACTTCAAGCCTATTGTGTGATAGCAAAGTATCGCTTAGACTAAAAGAAAAATTTTATAAGATGATGGTGAGACCTGCAATGCTCTATAGCGCAGAATATTGGCCTTTAAAAGAGAAGCATAAAACAAAGTTAAGTGTTGCTGAGATGAGAATGCTTAGGTTGGATGAGGGGCTTGATACTTAGAGACAAAATGCAAAATGAATATTTGTGGGATTGGGCTGGTGTAGCTCCAGTGGCGAGCAAGATTATAGAGTCACCTCAGATGGATTGCTCACATTAAACGTCGACCATCAACGATCCAGTTAGGAGAGTAGATTTTTATATTCAATTTATGTTAACAAAGGAGAGATGGGCATATTGTATAAAAAATGATCTTAATCAAATTAAAATATGACACTCAATAGGACACAATGGAGAAAAAGGATTCATGTAACCAAGCAAGGCACCATGGAGAATGTTAGCAACAATGAGACGGCTGAGAAACATGGTAAGGTGCATCATCTTCCACTTGATGAGGGCGAGATGCTCATGGCTCGAGGGATCCTACAGATGGAGGATATGGGGATCTGCAGTGACTTCGTCACAACATACTGTTGACCTCATTTTTGATGAGGTCTTCCCTTCTTCTTTTTAGTGCTTAGGATCTAGCCTTAGGCTTTTCCTTTGACTATCTTAGAGGACTAGAATTGGGACCCGCCTTTTAGAAATTCAAACCACTTCTAAACTCCCCGCAAACTCCACAAACTTGACTATAGACCCCTAATCACCTAGAGGGTTGAAATCAAATGTGGAAGTTTAAAGGATGAGTTCCTATGGGATTCTTTGGCCTCAGGACCGCCCGGGTGGCTCTGGTCGCAGTGAAGGGGCTGACTTACACTACACTTACACACTACATTTCCACACACTTCCTAAAAAACACACCCATACCCAACTTGACCTCCTGACTCATATAGGTGATCCACATGGATGGTCCTTAACCCCTAAGCTCTTGGCTAAGAGGGTTAGGAACAACATAGTGAATGCCTCAAATGAGTCCTTTCATGGCTCATATGGGCTTGAAATGGCTTCATGGCTCAACTAAAATGACTTCTTTCCACCTAGATTCACCCAATCTTCAATTTCCCAAATTTTCAATTTTTGACCCCCGGGACCCTACACCTACTAAACCTACCCAAAACCCTTAAAATTACCCAAATTTTTGCAAAATTTCCAAATTACCAAAAATTTTCCAAAATCAATCGCAGACATCTCCACATCACTCAAATTGATCATCCATACCCAAAAATACCAAAGATTCCAAAAATACCCCCCAATACCCTCCAAATACCCAAAATACCCTTCTTGGCCTAAAAATCCAAAAATTCAGAAAATTCCCAGAAAATTCCAGAAAATCCTAAATATTCCCAATTTCATTTTGTCCAACTACACCATGGGCCAATTTTGTCAATTTACCCTACTTTTGTCAAAACCCCCAAATTGACCCATTTTAACCCAAAGTGAACCCAATGTTAAACCAAACCTATCCAATTGACCCAAATTCTGGTCCAATTCAATTCTAAAATTCAATTCAACACTCCCAATACCAATCTAAACCAAATCCAAGTCCAATTTGATTGACATTTGGATCCAATCTCACTTTTGGCCTTAAAGCCCAATTTGGACCCATGACCCAAACTTAACCCAAACTCACCCAATTCAACTCCAATTAACCTCAAATCTTTTCTAAATCTTCCTTAACATTCCCACAAACAAAACCCTAACATTATTTGCCCAAAATTTAGACCCAAACCCCACTCAAACTCAACCCAAGGTTAAAAGGCCCATTTTTGACCTAAGCCCAAACCTAACCCAAATTCAACCCAATTCAAATCCAAATCACCCCCAATTTGTTTCAAATCACTCATGACACATCTATGAGCTAAACCCAACAATTATTTGGCCCAACCTCTTTACAAAATTCCCATCCATAAATTCATTTTTTAAACTTAAGGGCCCATTCCTTAAACCATTTTAAAAGCCCACTTCCACCAAATCCAAAGCCCCAAAAATTCTTCCAAAGCCCATATGACATTTCCTCTCATCATACTTTCAATTAAAATCATCCCTAAGTCCTAAACCAATGATCAAATATTTCTAAATGAAGCTTCATCCAAATTTCCACCAAATTATCCAAAATCCTTAAAATCCTTTTTTATGAAATCGACCAAACTTTTGCTAAGCCAAAGGTGAGCCATGAAGCCATGCATGAGCCACATGTGAGCCATGAGAGCTTTGGACACTCCACCATTCCATATTGGGTAAGAAGAGGGGGGCTTTCCTTAATCCCTAAAGCTCATTAGCCTTAATCATGTTTCACCTAAACTTAAATTTAATCCAAATATATTTGGATGGAGACTTCTCCATGCCAAACCAAGTCGATCCCTTTCGATCCCCCACAAGCATCCAAAGCCACCTTGGGTGGTGCACCTAGCCCAAATGGGTGGGTTGACCCATTTAGGTCCAAAACTAGCCATGCCCCATTCTACTTTGGATCAAAGCCTTTACACATGTCCATGGCCGATTGATTGCACAAACCTCCAGCCCCGACCCACTCGACCAAGATGGTGACCATTGCTGCCGGCCGGCCACTGAGCCGCCGGAAAACACCATGGCCGAGAGCTCACATGTGAGCCAACATTGAAATTCTCACTTGCCGAGCCGCCCCATGCCTAGTGGTCATCATGGTCGTTCTTCTCCTCACCGAAGCAGATCGATCCCAAGCCCTAACTCCCCCGGAGGCCCCCAACCGACTCTATTTAAACTCCACCCCTCTCGGCCATGAAGGAGGAGAAGCATAAACCTTGCCAAAACTCGCCAAAATTGTTCCGGACCCTCTTCCACCCTGTAGAGCACTTGATCCCCAGTGGAATTCCCCCGTCATTTCTCCTCCGAAAGCTCGATTTCGGAGTTGAAATTCCACCCAAAACCAGGACACTTCTCCACGGTGAGCCAATTCCCAAATCGATTGGCTCTACACCTTCACCGGACCAAGAGAAGGTGTCCACCATCAAAAGCCCCATCTCCGGACCACCCGGCTGCTCCGGCCTCCAAGCTTTGTGATCGGGCTTGGTCGAAATCATATCCGGACAATTCACTGGACCGGAGACTTCATCTCGGAGCTTCTTGGGACCCAATCGAAGGTGCAACAACTCTCGGATCGAAGCCACACTTCTCCGAGCCAAGGTATGAGCTAACTCTTCATCCCGAGCTTCGGAGATTCTCCATTTTAAATGCTTTAGTTTCAATGCATGTTAACCGTATAGATGTGTTCGTCTCTTCGAGACGAATCCATGTAGTATAAGAACATAAAAATCCATCGAGAATCGAGTGAGATCTTGGGATTTAGTGTGGACGGCTCTCGGGTGAGAACGCTCGGGGACGATGAACGGATGCCGTCCATTCAATACACGTGCGGACGGACGGCTCGGATGGCGTCGGACCGAGAGACGGTACGAGAACCGCGGGGCCCGGCCGCCGACTCGAGTGGCGGCGTCGAATGGGAGCGCGCCGCGCGGCCTTTCGGAGTCGCCGAGGATGCGTTGGCGCCGACTCGGATAAGTAGAAAATTAGGGATTTTTTTGATTTATTTAATTCCCTAAACTTCAAAAATTCATATCTCTGTGTAGAAAAATCAGAAAAATAAAATAAAAATACCTCTCGCTCGAGTGAACAGAGGAGAATAATGTGGAAAAGAAATCACTTAATTTCATCAAATATTTTATTTTTTATGATTTATTTACTCTCTGCATTGTTTTAATTCTCCATGCATGCATACAATTCACCATGACATGAGACCATGGGGCTTTTGAAGCCTCTGAATTTGGGAACATTCCCGAATTTTCCAAAGTCGAGGCCATCCCTATGAGGAGTTCTTGATTTTTCAAGTTCGAGTCACTGTTTTGAGTATTTTAATTCCAGTAAATAGCATGTTGTGAAATAAATTCTAGGAAAATTTGGTGATGTTCCTTATGACCAGAGAACCCTAGGAAAAATAGACTTTGGCTTAGTTCATTCAAAACAATCCTAATTGGCTTAAAAACCCAAAATAGGTCTTTAATTAATTAGAGTTAACCAGGCATCAAATTGACTTGAAATCAATTCTCCACTGACTTTTAGGATCAGAGGAATCTACCATAAAAATTTGAGGTCAATTGGACTTGGTTAGCCCCACTAATTGGGTTGATTAAGTCACTTAGCCATTTTAAACTTTAAAAATTCATAACTTTTAAAATAATTTTTAAAAATCTATCAAATTGGTTTTGGAGCCTCTCTAATATCAGGGAATCTAAGAAAATTAAAATTTCAATTTTCTAAAAAAGTTGATTTTTAATAATATTTTAATATTTTTAATAATTAAAAAATAATAAAAATCACAAAAATAATAAAATTCACCAAAATGTCACATTTTGAATTTTAATCACTTAGGAACAAATCCCACATTTTTTTTAGGTCTATTTAGTGAGATATTGAATTTTAAAGCCCTAGGGTAATTTTAAAATTAAAAAAATGTATTTTCTAGCATTTTCACTAAAATAATTATAATAAATCATAGAAAAATCAGAAAATTGCAAAATTTGCTTCTCTGGTTTCCTTGATATCAAAGAGATTTTTGAAAAATATAAAACCCATTTTTTCAACATTTATTTTATTTTTAAATTAATTAACACTCCAAAACTCAAAATAATTATAATAAAAATAATATAATTCAAAAAATCACCAAAATTGGTCCAAGTGCTTCTCTGGTCATTAGGAATGTCCCCTAATTTTCTTAAGGACAGAAACTTTCCCTTGGTCATGTTATTAAATTTTCCTTGAAAATCTCTATTTTCCACCAAAAATAATTATATAAATAAATTAAATACAGAAAAATCACATTTTCTCCTCTCATGTCTTTATTGACATATGAGTGAAGTCACATAAAAATTTCAAGTTCATTTGGGTTCAATTTAGTGAGTTATGAAATTATTAAGCTTAAAGGGTAAAATGGTGATTAAAATCTTTAATCCTTAATTAAAACTTTAGGTTTAATAAAAAATCAACAAGTAAGATATTTGATCTTAATCTGGTTTGGATGATTGAAATTTAAATAATTAAAGGGTAGAAACCCATTAAATAATTTTAAAATGATTAAACTTTAATTAAATAATAGATTAAATTTGGAGGAATAATAAATTGGAATTATTAAAATAAGGGATATTTATTAGGAAGAGATTTATTCTTTAATTTAAAAATCCCTAAATTAATTATCTCATTAATATTCAATTCTTAATTAAAATGATAACTCAAATTTAAAATATTAAAAGACTTAATTAAATTATTAAACTCTTTTGAAATTTCAATTAAAATTAAAAATAAAGTAAATTAAAGATAAATTAAAATTAAATTAAATTAAATTAAATTAAATTAAATTAAATTAAATTAAATTAAAATTAAATTAAATTAAAATTAAATTAAATTAAATTAAAACAAATTAAATTAAATTAAACTAAATTAAAATTAAATTAAATTAAATTAAATTAAATAATTAAATTAAATTAAATTAAATTAAAAAAAAAGTTAAATCAAATTAAATTAAATTAAATTAAATTAAATTAAATAATTAAATTAAATTAAATTAAATTAAATCAAATTAAATTAAAATTAAATCAAATCAAATTAATTAAACACCAAATCAAATTAAATTAACTATATTAAACTAAATTAAAACTCAATTAAATTAAGTCGAATTAAATATAACATCACCTAAGACATAAAGAATTCAAAATAAATGTAAAGCAACTTGAACACTATTCCAAATTTAAACCCTTTAACTTAAATCAAATCATTTGAATACTAATTTACCCTCGAAAGCTTTCGATTATTATAACTCCTAAATGGAACATCAAATGAAGTGTTACCTCACTCATAGGATATTCAAATGTCCTAGTTCATCGAGCAAGTTAACAAGACTTGAAAACCTCGGACGATCGATTCATTTATATAATTAAATTCATTTGGACTTAAAACAATCCCTGAAATATTGAAAAGATGTTTAAGATTCTTCTTAAGCACTTCCTCAATATGATAGGATATTTATAAGAACAATTGGACTTAATTGTCCTTTGATGAAGAAAATCGTCCTCAAACAAAAACACAAAGAACCTAGACGTCATAGGAGTTGACTAGCTATAGGATTAGGAATTTGGTAGAAAACCATAACCTTTCCCCAGCCTTTACCTAGAACTTGCTTAAATATTCTAATTGTATTTTAAGTGCAACTTGGGATGACGGGAAGATCCTCCAGTGTACGCTTTTATTTTATTGCAATTTACTTTCTTGCAATTTACTTTCTTGCAATTTACTTTATTGCGAAATGCATTTTACTTTTCTTGCATGATAAAACAATCATTGCATGAAAACCCACACCTTTAGGATAGATCCCTAAAGCTGAAACCAAAACTAAGTTAAAAGTCATTGCAAGATAAAATTCACCGCCACAACATTTCAAAATATAAAACAACTCAAAATTTAATCACAAACGAACACAAAACTACAATTGCAACTAAATTAAAACGCCTCGTTCGATGATCGGGAATACCTCGAATGATGTAACCTACGTGTTGCTAACGGGATTTCCCACGGTCTAAATGAAAGTGTGGAACTCATTCAGGTTGAGTTTAGCAAATTCATCTGGAATAAGTGAATCCGATAAAAATAATGATGCCGGAAGGATGGAACCGTGGGATCTTAACCGGTGTTGTTATAATCAATTTTAAATTTGTTTTAATTAAAACATGAAAAACACTTGGAAATTAAGACTTCTCTAAACCAAAACACTTTTCTCATCCCCTGATTTATGATTTCTAAAACTAAACCTCTGCAACAACCAGGAGCTTGGAGCATGGTGGGCGACGACGGCCATCGTCGTCAAGCAAAACTTAAACATACTTCAGCAAAATCTTCTTAGAATTAAAACAACAAAGCCATAGGATTTCGAGGTAGCTCACTGAGTGCAACATAAATCCTCAACTCTTCGTTAGGCATTTGCATTGCAAATTAAGCCCTAACCGGTCTTAGGATTCCGAGGTAGTCGTCCGATACGACATAAACCCTCACATCCTCTGAAGTTATTTGTTTGATTTTATCATACAAATATAAGCCCTAATTAATTAAAAATTAGCAAGATTGAAATACTAAATAAACATTAGGACTTTCCTAAATTCAAGCCAAACAATAGGATAGTCGGAAATTACCGAAGTTCACTTCGAATCAGTGATTTCTCCTACCTTTCTTCCTTTGGATTCACAAAACAAAATGTTCCAAATTTGATCCATTCCCTATTGAAATTCCAAAATTCAATCTTTGAAAACCTTAAAGTTTGAAATTCTTGAGAGCAGAATTATTGGTTATTATCGAGAGTTTTCTTAGGTGATTCCCGTCACTTAAGATGTAATTAACTATGAGGGCTTGCCCTTATAGGAATTTTAAAGAACCTGAGTAATATAAACCCCGTTTAATACTTTCATATTAAGCGAGGAGAATTTGTCGGCTTATAAAATTGGTTCGCAGACCAAACGGATGTCACAAAACTTCTAGTTTATTTGATCGACCCCCACCCTCAAGCAGTGTGTCTATCTTTAGGGATAGATACACGGTTTGTGGTGCGGTGCTCGTTTATATAAACTATTTGGGATGTGAGATCGGTTTAATCTCATATCTCAAAACTTTCAAATTTAAAATTATTTTCAAAGTCAAATACTACTTTCTAAATTATATATATATTTAAATCAAATTTAAAATTTAAATTCGCCGACAACTTCTGTTAGGCGACCCCTTTTAAAAAACATCACACAACCTAAAAAAATATGCCGACAGATTTCGGCGACTCATCGGGACGATTCCTCTCTCGATTATAATCAAATAATTCAGCTTTCAAAAATCGGTAGTGTATCCATGTCCCTAATGGATCAAACTACCATTCTTTCCGTTGGAATACTATGTTCATTTCTATCTTGAACAAGTATAGCCAACATTCTCTCGGATTTAGGAGCCACTGTTTAGACACCCCTAAACAGAGAGGTTCCGAGATCCTTTTACCTCATTTCCGAGGTGGGGTGGACCCCGATAGGTGTTAGTTTAGGAATGATCCTTCGAGTCGGGAAGTCTTGTTTAAGACTCTCTTTTCCTTTCCAACTCTGAATCGGATTCCTTACCTTCTCTACACCTTTGAACGTTCCGTTCTAAATAAACAAACCCTCTAATAAGTGATTCTTTTAACAAATGATTCTTTTTTTATAAATACATGAACAAAGAATGAGTTCGGACTCTTTTTAATTCCTTTCTTTTCGTCCCGAAGAAAAGAAGCATAACTCGGGACCGACAAACGTGAATCTACCTCGCGAAATGGAAGCCCCGAAGCCGATTTTCTCCTTCACCAACGGACCTGGACTTCGCCGTCTATAAGGATGAGCCGCCCGACAATGGGGTCATCCGATTTGGACGAGGATTTGAAAACACGAACGTCGAGGTCACCGACGTCTCCTCTTTGCAGCCGACAAACAAGGTATCCGAAGCCGAGGAGCCACTCGCCGAGTTCGACCTCAGGTCGACCCAAGAGTTTCCTCCCCGCAAAGGGTCCCGACTAGGAGGAGTATCGCCGTCCGCGGGAGGACTGTTCTTACTACCCCCACCGGTCTAGTTGTTTCGCACCTACCCCGACTTCCGCCAAATCAAAGGGGAAAGAAATCCGGAACTATGGTAAACCTCGTTACCGTGGAGGGTACGGATCTTCTCGTAAGACCTTCCGTTTTCGAAATCGGGTCCGATTCAAAGATTCCGTCGCCGACAAAGACCCAAAGAAGAAATAGAAATAGAAGGATCGCCGGGGAAGCCGTAGCCGCCGAGATTGCCTTCCGGAGGAAATTCCGAGTTGCCGGAATATACACCGTTACCGAATATACACCACTGCCCGACTACATACCACTTTTGGGAGGAAGCGAGTCGCATCCCCTCTCCGCCGCGAGAGGATGAGGAGAATGTTCGCAAGATTGTCGCCACATTACCTCGGCCCGCATACTACAACGATAGCCGCAAGAAAAGAACTAGAACTACGCCGTTTGCTCGACTGCAAACTTTGGTAGAAAAGCTAGCAAAGAAGGAAAACTGCCCCGTGTCGGAAATTCTACGAAGGATAGGGCGGGTGCCAGTCAAATCCCGTCTTGGGCCCCGAATAGAGCCCGCCATCATGATAGAAAAGCCAACGCAAGAGAATGAAGGCTAGCCCGCCCGTCGTAGTATCGGGATTACAGATTAGGGAGGATACCACCTTCCAGCATTTGGCCAACAGACCATCTGGTCCTAGACCTTCTGCTGCTAGAAGGATGGTGTGGCGTCCCACTATGGGGCAGTTGAGATTGAAACAGCAGCCCGAGAGAGAAAGTCTCGCCAGGAGGCTGGAATCTGAAGAAAGTGCTACTTGCGATGAAGGGGACTCGTGAAAAAGGACCCGCAACAATCGCATGACAACCACAAAGATACACGAAAGCTCCGCTAGAAGATGCCATGGAAAAGTCGAGAACCGACATCCGACGGTTGGCAAAAGAAAGAGAAGAAAAGTTCGGAGATGAGATCGACTCATCGGAATTCATGGACAACGAATATGCGGAAATCAACATGGTTGAGACACGAGCTTCATCGGCTTCTCGAGGTGCTCCTGCAGCGCGCAGAAGAGAGGAGCCGGAACCGATGAAGAGACGACTTCGGGAAAAGGACGACACGATCGCTCGAATGGCGAAGAGGATGGAAGAGATGGCCGTAGCTCCGGCCACTCTCCGAGTCAAGTACAACCACTTAGAGAGACACCCCGAGAGGTCATTCACATTGTAGACGGAGGAAAGGAGATTACATCCGTCAACTGGGGATGATCATCGAAAAGGATACAACACAAAGTATGATCCCTGAAAAGGATATCAAGAACTTGGTGGAACGGCAGGTGCGAGAAGCCTTAGCACAATCGAAGAGCGGGACATCCATTCGGACGGGTAGACCTTACCCAGAAGAATTCGACGCTGTCCAATACCCGAAAGGCTTCGTACCACCTCTATTCAAGACCTTCGACGGAACCGGAACCCCGACGGCATGTTGCACACTTTCGTGCCGGTTGTTGTAATGCCGGCGGGAGCGATGCATTACTCTTCCAACAGTTCTTCGACGAGTCTCGTCGGAATCGCCTTCGACCGGTATGCGAATTACCCAACGGTTCGATGAAGACATTCTCGGAGCTGGAGAGCCTCTTCATTAAGCGATTTGTCGGAGCTCGGCACCACATCACTATAGGTGATTTAGTGGTAGAGAAACAAAGGCCGAATGAAACTCTAGTGGATTACATACTTCGATGGAGAAATTTAAGCATGAAGTGTGAACCACAACCGCAAGAACAACATGCAGTCGGTATCTTGCTTAAAAGCATTCACGGCCCGATAGCACTTCTCCTCAAGGGATTCACTATTAAGACTTTTGAGAAATTGTTTAGCAAGGCCGGAAGCTTGCAAGAAGAGGCGAAGCAATTAAGTTTTGCCGACAAGAAGAACAAGCAGAAGCCGGTGAAGACCTTCGAAAAGAAATCCGGGGTCGTTGCAGCAGTTGACAAAGGAAAACAACCGATGCAAATACCACTGTAACGGCCGCAAGCAACCACAACAAAATTACCAAGCAACCCCGGTCCAGCTATCGGTCGTCTCCGCAAGTATGAACAACCGTCTCGTCCGCAACGTACATCGAGGAGCTTCGAGCGGAGAATATCCGTTCAAGAATGAAGCAAGTACCAAAGATGTTCCGTAGCTTAATGAAAACTCCAGATTTCCAGCGCGTGAGCCCAAAAGACCGGAGGAAGTCAACAAGAAAGGTGATCCCAACTTTTGCCCCTACCATCGGATGCTTGGGCACAAGATAGAAGACCGCATTACCTTCAAAAGTTGGCTCAATGACAACCTTCGGAAAGGAAATATAACAATCCCGAAGGAGTACATGAAGGAACCCCGAAAGGAGGTTCCGTCAATGTTATCTCAACCGATCCTGTCATTCCGATGGATCCCTATGCAACCAACGATGGATGGACTACCGCTCGGACAAGGTCTTCGAAGAAGATTTTAGATAACATCCGAACCGCTTCAGTGCGAGCTTCAATTCGAGTTCGAGACCCGTTAAGCCGTACTATCACTTGCGATAGAAGAACCACCTCGACAGGAGACAATCGAAGAGAAGAAGAAAATCGACGAAGAAGAGGGGACCGAGACTCCTAAGGCTAGGACTAGGGGCCGCTTATCCTAGGATAGTTGTTTCCGATTCGGGGGAGAAATCCCTCGAACCTCCGATTTTGTATGATTATCTCGCTCACTTCGGTGGGATCATATAATGATAAGGGTGATGGCGTTGGCTACGTTTTGATCGTTTCTAACGATTACGTAACTAGCGACAATCCGGGCGTCGATTTCGATACCAACAACAATTCTCAAATCATACAAGATCTCGACGATCAAAATGACGAAGAAGGCATTCATCAAGGAGGCTACGAGAGTTCAACAAGCAACGGATCTATCTCGTGAGTTTCGAGGAGCTCCGATTACGATAGAGTTAGAACCTTCGGATTTGGAAGATAATCCGGAAGAGCCAGTCATTCCGATTCGGGAGGAGACACCGACAAACTCAACACTAGATTCAGAAGAAATTACAGAAGTCAACTTAAGAAGTGGAAGAGTTTTACCTCCGAGAATGGGTCCAAAAGACAAAGGAAAGCAGGTGGTTGTTCAAGAAGAACCAACCCCAGCAGAAAAAATACCCATTCGAGAAGAAGCCGAGACGCATGAGAATAAAGTGGACTACAACGTGCTAGCCCATCTTAGGAAACTACATGCCAAACTGAGCATTTACGACGCTCTCATCTTATCAAAGGAGATGAGAGAAGCTCTGATCAAGGCCTTACTTGATCCTGAAATTTGCTTAGCTCAAATGGCTAGAGATTCCTTAGATGAGGTTTGCTCGTTAAGGGAACGACGAGGTGTTACCTTCACGGACAATGACCTACTACTTGGGACGAGCAGATCACAACCGAACGTTGTACATTTCGATTACAATCGGGAAGTTTACGCTCTCCGGAGTATTGGTGGATCCGGGAGCATCAATCAATATAATGAGTCTTCGAACACTAGCATACTTGGAAATTGATGCTCGTGAGCTCGAGGCCGACAAAATGTTATTAAGAGGATTCAACCGGAAAGGAGAAAGAGCCCTCGGGTCAATAACGCTACCGATGAAGACCGGTGATTTAGCAAAGACAACCGCAAAATTTCATATAATCGATTCGAAACGTCGTTCAATGCTCTACTTGGACCGACCATGGATACATGAAAACGAGGATGGTACCATCATCTCCGCATCGATGCATCAAGTATTACGATGGAGGGGAACAGAGGCATCAAAGGCGACTTACAACCATTCTCCGTACATGAGATTGGAGTCCATGAAGATGCGACTTATTATGCACCGCCAAAGAAAACAATCTTCTCCGGAGATACCATAACAAATGAAGCAAAGAAAGTTCGAGACAACGAAGAACCCGAAGTTCTAGTCCAACGATCACTCACCACTCCCTTCCGGCGAGATGGTGAAGGTTTCTCCACAACTCGCATCCGAGGTCGAGGCCGGGGACGAGGCCGTGGTAGAGACACTAGGACAATCGGACGGAGGAAACCAGCCATCAATGTTGATTGGGAAGATAGTTCGAAGAGGAAAAAGAAATCAAGCAAGAAGCAAGAACAATAAGTCGAAAGAAGCCGCAATACAAGATCTCCCTCGAAGATGAAAAGAACGAAGAATACAAATCAATGTACGAGAAGATTAACCACTACGTACATACTATGACCCTAACTCCGATCCATTCTAATAAGATCGAGGGTATGGAGGTCAAAGAGGTACGTAGTGACGGTGCAAAGCCGATCAAATTCTACCGTGGTGCTTCTTCCTCCAAAACCGAAAATAATGTACAATTCGAAGATGTCACTTCATCGAATTAATGGAATTACCTTTTGAGTGGTACTCTCCTCGTGTTCAAAATTTAATTCAACGTGGTTTCTTACCTCGACAATGGACAAGAGGCCAATCACAACATTTTGAAAAGTTATGGAATAACTCCGCCGTCCTCCCAATTCAAAGTATGGACTCGGATTCGGCACGATAGGGTCGGTTGACGATACCGAATTTTGCTCGGTTGTCACTTGCAAGTCCAATGAAAACCGCATGGAAACTACGGACGAACTCGAAGATTTACAAATGGAGACGCTCCACCGAATTCGAAGAAGAAATTAAATCCACAATAGATGAGTTAATGGAAGTTAACTTAGGTACTAGCGAAGAGCTCAGACCTACCTTTGTTAGCTCCTTACTCAACAAAGAAGACTCCAAAGAAATAATCAAGTTATTAATGGAATTTAAAGACTTGTTTTGCTTGGAGCTACGATGAAATGCCGGGATTAGCTCCGGAGGTTGCAATCCATAAGCTAGAGTGGATCCTACTGTTCCGAGTAAGACAAGGTCCCGGAAGAATGCGTTTAGAAATCGAACAACAAGTTATAGCCGAAGTTAAAAAGCTAATAGACGCTAAATTTGTCCGTGAAGAACAATACCCGACTTGGCTAGCCAATGTGGTGCCGATCGAAAGAAGAATGGTCGGATCGTAATTTGTGTGGACTTCGGAGATTTAAACAAGGCATGTCCAAAAGATGAATTCCCTCTACCGATTCCAGAATCGATGATCGATATTGCTTCGACACATGAAATATTATCGTTCATGGATGGATCTTCAGGATACAACCAGATAAAAATGACTCCAGAAGATGAAAAGCTTACAGCATTCAGAACGCCGATCGGAGTATTTTGCTATACAGTGATGCCATTCGGATCGAAGAACGCAGAGCAACCTACCAAAGAGCAATGACAAGAATTTTTGATGATCTCATCCACAATCAAGTCGAATGCTACGTGGACGATGTCGTCATCAAAAGCAAAGTAAAGGAAAACCACTCGTATGATTTGAGAATTGTTTTCGAACGATTAAGACAATTTAACCTTAAGATGAATCCCTTAAATGCGCCTTCGGCGTCACCTCCGGGAAATTCTTAGGATTCGTTGTCCGACATCGTGGAATTGAAATCGATCCGGAGAAGATTAAAGCTATCTTAGAAATGCCGCCTCCCAAAACCTTAAAACAATTACGATCTTTTCAAGGAAGCCGGCATATCTTCGACGCTTTATCTCAAACCCGTCGTGTAGGTGTCGGCCTTTCTCGGCACTAGTTAAAAAGGACGCCAAATTTATTTGGGAAGAGAAATGCCGAAGGCCTTCGAAGACATTAAACAATATTTAATGACACCTCCGTCTTAGCGACCCCGGCCTCGGGTAGACGTCGATACTTTACACCGCGGCTTTAGACGACTCTCTCGGAGCCCCGTTAGCCTGTGTCAATGATGAGGGTAAAGAAAATGCTCTTTACTACTTAAGCCGTCGTTTACTTCGACGGAAGTAAGGTATCCCGCAATTGAAAAGCATTGTTTGGCCTCGATCTTCGCCGCTCAAAAGCTCATGCACTACATGCTTTCTCATAAGGTCAACCTAATCTCGAAGTTTAATCCATTGCAATACTTCGATGACTCGTCCAACACTTTCCGCGGACTTGCCGGATGGTCAATGATATTATTGCAATTCGATATAACTTTCGTGCCTCTGCGTGCCGTAAAGGGACAAGTCTTAGCAGACTTCCTCGCAGCACACCCTTTGCCGGCCGAATCTCCTCTCAATGATGATTTGCCAGATGAACAAATAATGAACCTAGAAGACCTTGACGATCGACGTTGGGAATTATATTTCGACGGAGCATCTTCAGCACACAAAGACGAAGAATCCCAAGTGATAGTGCCCGGTAAGGCAGGAATCGGGCTAATCTTTATAACACCGAAGCGGGGGATGTTAAGATACTCCTACCACTTGACAGAACCGTGTACAAACAACGAAGCAGAATATGAAGCCCTCATAACGGGATTGGAATTAACTATTCAAATGGGGATAACAGACATCAACAACTACGGGGATTCACAGTTAATCATTCAACAGATTGCCGGACAGTACAAAATTTTAAAGCCAAGACTCGAACAATACTTCCAAGTATGCCATACAAATTGTTGGAACGATTCCAAATGTGACAATCTACAAAATTCCTAGAAAAGAGAATGCTTTAGCAGATGCTTTAGCCCGTCTCGCAAAAGAATTTGCTCGTTTGCAAGATGAATCGATGGAAGTGTCGATTCACGGACGTCGAGTCCTATCACAACTTGACATAGACATGATACACAAATCGAAGAAGAAAAAGAATCGATTGCAAGCGATGACGAAAAACACGGAAGATCGGCGACGGCCATTAATGAACTACCCGCAAACAGGAAAGCTACCGGACGATAGGTCGCTAGCTCATCGGATCAAGAAAAGAACTCGTCCTACGCATTAATAAACAACACATTATACGTAAGGTCTTTTGATCAAATGTGGCTAAGATGCCTAAGCGGGTCCGAGGCCCGTGAAATTGTTAAGGAGGTGCATTCGGGACTCCGTGGCGCTCACCGGTCGGGTCCAAAGATGAAAATGAAAATTAAAAGACTAGGTACTACCGGCCCTCGATGATGACCGACCGCATGAAAATCGCCAAGAGCCGTCATCGATGCCGAGTGCACGGAGTGGTTCTACACCAACCTCCAAATGTGCTACACCCGACAATTGCGTCGTGGCCATTTGAATGTTGGGGCACGGATATAGTGGGTCCGATAGAACCACCATCTTCAAAAGGACATCGCTTCATTCTTGCGGCTACGGATTACTTTTCCAAGTGGGCGGACGAGTTCCACTTAGAGAAGTGAAAGCACACCACGTGCTACGCTTTTCAAGAACCAAGTTGTCTACCGTTTCGGAGTGCCGCGCAGATCATCTCGGATAATGGGTCGGCATTCGAAGCACACAAATCAACAATTTTGTCGGGAGACACGGAATCGGTCGGCGATACTCGACAATTTACTACCCAAGAGCAAACGGTCTCGCCGAGGCTTTTAATAAAACTCTCGTTCAAATCTTAAAGAAAACCCCGGACGATAATAAGAGAAATTGGCACGAGAAATTGTTAGAAGCCTTATGGGCCTACCGGACAACCTTCGAACTCCTACTCGAAGCTACACCTTACGCTCCGGTGTATGGGTCCGAGGCGATGTTACCTTTAGAGGTTCGCCTTCCTTCACTCGAATTGCAGATTGCAAACAAGATCACGACGAAGAAAACGCCGATTACGACTCGAAGAATTAGAAAGCTTGGAAGGGAAAAGACTTGCGGCGCAACATGAATTTAGAACTATACCAAGCTAAGATGGTTCAAGCCCATGACAAACCGGTCCGCCCGAGAACCTTCAAAGTTGGTGACTTAGTTCTCGTTCTCAAGAGACCTATTCTTGCACACCGCAAGATAGGAGGAAAATTTGAACCCACTGGGAAGGACCATTTGTGGTTGAAACAAGATACTCGGGAGGTTCCTACCGGTTAGTGAATTGCCGGGAGAACGACATATGCTTCCGATCAACGGACGATACTTGAAAAAGTATTACGCTACCTGATGTTTCGAAGGAATGAATTCTTCATCCCTAAGAAACACGGGCGGAGTAATTACTTATGATTGGGTCCGAACCCAAAAAAAAAAAAATAATAATAATAAAATGTGCTAAGATAAATAAAATCATGATAATTAAGTTTTCCTTGTTTCTTTTTCAAATCAAAATCTCTTCCCTCATCTTATCCTACTCCATTCCTGTTAAATTTCAAAATATAAGAATAATAAAAAAAATGTATCTTTAATAAACAAAAAAAAAAAAAATCTGAAAAATGACAAATACCAAATTCACATGAACGTTAAATAAACGATAAAATAAAATAAATCATTAAAAGATAAACGAAATCAACACAAATCTCAAATTCAATCTTTCCAGATTCTAAATCTCTATCAAATCTCAAATCCGATCTTCTAGATCTCAAATCAAATCCTCAATCAAATTTCAAATCCACTCTCGATCAAATTTCAAATCCACTCTCGATCAAATTTCAAATTTGATCTTTCCAAATTCCAAATCAAATCCTCAATCAAATTTCAAATCCACTCTCGATCAAATTTCAAATTTGATCTTTCCAAATTCCAAGTCAAATCCTCAATCAAATTTCAAATCCACTCTCGATCAAATTTCAAATTTGATCTTTCCAAATTTCGAATCAAATTCTCAATCAAATTCAAAAAAATTCAATTTTTTGGGTCGAGGATTTTACATCCAAGACTGCACTGCTTTAGGATTCTTTCCCTATTGCACTGAAGTACATCAAAAATTCAATTTTTTGGGTCGAGGATTTTAAATCCAAGACTGCACTGCTTTAGGATTCTTTTCCTATTGCACTGAAATACATTAAATTCAACCTTTTGGGTCGAGGATTTTACATCCAAGACTGCACTGCTTTAGGATCCTTTTCCTATTGCACTGAAATACATCAAATTCAATTTTTTTGGGTCGAGGATTTTACATCCAAGACTCGCACCGCTTTAGGATTCTTTCCTATCGCACCGAAATACATCAAATTCAAACCTTTTTGGGTCGAGGATTTTACATCCAAGACTCGCACCGCTTTAGGATTCTTTCCCTATCGCACTCGAAATACATCAAATTCAAACTTTTTTGGTCGAGGATTTTACATCCAAGACCGCACCGCTTTAGGATCCTTTTCCTATCGCACCGAAATACATCAAGTTCAAATTTTTGGGTCGAGGATTTTACATCCAAGATCGCACTCGCTTTAGGATTCTTTCCCTATTGCACCGAAATACATCAAATTCAACCTTTTGGGTCGAGGATTTTACATCCAAGATCGCACCGCTTTAGGATTCTTTTCCTATCGCACCGAAATACATCAAGTTCAAATTTTCGGGTCGAGGATTTTACATCCAAGACCGCACTCGCTTTAGGATTCTTTCCCTATTGCACCGAAATACATCAAATTCAACCTTTTGGGTCGAGGATTTTACATCCAAGACCGCACCGCTTTAGGATTCTTTTCCTATCAGCACCGAAATACATTAAATTCAACCTTTTGGGTCGAGGATTTTACATCCAAGATCGCACCGCTTTAGGATCCTTTTCCTATCGCACCGAAATACATCAAATTCAAACCTTTTAGGTCGAGGATTTTACATCCAAGACCGCATCGCTTAGGATTCTTTTCCTATCGCACCGAAATACATCAAAATCGAACTCTCGAGGTTAAGGATTTTACATCCAACACCGCATTACTCCGAGATATCTTCTCATTGCAACGATTCAATCTAATCAATTCAATTTTCTTTCGAGGTCGAAGATATTACATCTAAAACCCCGTAATTCCAATTTTCATTTCAAATCAAATCCTTCAAATTAATTTTGACAAACTTCAATCTAAATTGAAACTCCAAATTGAAATCTAAGCTCACACATCAAAACTTAAACTAAAACAAAATAAAATCGAAATCCCCCGCATCATGTGATTTGAGATTCACCTCCTTTTCCTTTCCCAGCCGAGAGTTCAAGAATCTCCGGTTCCGCAGATATACTCGACACTCCCCAGCGAGAACTCTTCTACTTCGTCCTAAGTTCGTCACTGGACATCCGTGTTGGTTTTGTTGATCGCTTCGGTCAACAACAATACGCGCGGTGTGCTCCGTCGACTCACCACACCTATTGGGAGTCCATTTGTCGACCTCATTTTTGATGAGGTCTTCCCTTCTTCTTTTAGTGCTTAGGATCTAGCCTTAGCTTTTCCTTTCGACTATCTTAGAGGACTAGAATTGGGACCCGCCTTTTAGAAATTCAAACCACTTCTAAACTCCCCGCAAACTCCACAAACTCGACTATAGACCCCTAATCACCTAGAGGGTTGAAATCAAATGTGGAAGTTTAAAGGATGAGTTCCTATAGGATTCTTCGGCCTTAGGATCGCCTGGGTGGCCTGGTCTGGTGAAGGGGCTGACTTACACTACACTTACACACTACATTTCCACACACTTCCTAAAAAACACACCCATACCCAACTTGACCTCCTGACTCATATAGATGATCCACATGGATGGTCCTTAACCCCTAAGCTCTTGGCTAAGAGGGTTAGGAACAACATAGATGAATGCCTCAAATGAGTCCTTTCATGGCTCATATGGGCTTGAAATGGCTTCATGGCTCAACCAAAATGACTTCTTTCCACCTAGATTCACCCAATCTTCAATTTCCCAAATTTTCAATTTTTGACCCCGGACCCTACACCTACTAAACCTACCCAAAACCCTTAAAATTACCCAAATTTTCGCAAAATTTCCAAATTACCCAAAATTTTCCAAAATGAATCCCAAACATCTCCACATCACTCAAATTGATCATCCATACCCAAAAATACCAAAGATTCCAAAAATACCCCCCAATACCCTCCAAATACCCAAAATACCCTTCTAGCCTAAAAATCCAAAAATTCAGAAAAGTCCCAGAAAATTCCAGAAAATCCTAAATATTCCCAATTTCATTTTGTTCAACTACACCATGGGCCAATTTGTCAATTTACCCTACTTTTGTCAAAACCCCCAAATTGACCCATTTTAACCCAAAGTGAACCCAATGTTAAACCAAACCTATCCAATTGACCCAAATTCTGGTCCAATTCAATTCTAAACTTCAATTCAACACTCCCAATACCAATCTAAACCAAATCCAAGTCCAATTTGATTGACATTTGGATCCAATCTCACTTTTGGCCTTAAAGCCCAATTTGGACCCATGACCCAAACTTAACCCAAACTCACCCAATTCAACTCCAATTAACCTCAAATCTTTTCTAAATCTTCCTTAACATTCCCACAAACAAAACCCTAACATGATTTGCCCAAAATTTAGACCCAAACCCCACTCAAACTCAACCCAAGGTTAAAAGGCCCATTTTCGACCTAAGCCCAAACCTAACCCAAATTCAACCCAATTCAAATCCAAATCACCCCCAATTTGTTTCAAATCACTCATGACACATCTATGAGCTAAACCCAACAATTATTTGGCCCAACCTCTTTACAAAATTCCCATCCATAAATTCATTTTTTAAACTTAAGGGCCCATTCCTTAAACCATTTTAAAAGCCCACTTCCACCAAATCCAAAGCCCCAAAAATTCTTCCAAAGCCCATATGACATTTCCCCTTATCATACTTTCAATTAAAATCATCCCTAAGTCCTAAACCAATGATCAAATATTTCTAAATGAAGCTTCATCCAAATTTCCACCAAATTATCCAAAATCCTTAAAATCCTTTTTTATGAAATTGACCAAACTTTTGCCAAGCCAAAGGTGAGCCATGAAGCCATGTATGAGCCACATGTGAGCCATGAGAGCTTTGGACACTCCACCATGCCATATTGGGTAAGAAGAGGGGGCTTTCCTTAATCCCTAAAGCTCATTAGCCTTAATCATGTTTCACCTAAACTTAAATTTAATCCAAATATATTTGGATGGAGACTTCTCCATGCCAAACCAATCGATCCCTTTGATCCCCCACAAGCATCCAAAGCCACCTTGGGTGGTGCACCTAGCCCAAATGGGTGGGTTGACCCATTTAGGTCCAAAACTAGCCATGCCCCATTCTACTTTGGATCAAAGCCTTTACACATGTCCATGGCCAATTGATTGCACAAACCTCCACTCACGACCCACCCGACCAAGATGGTGACCATTGCTCGGCCGGCCGGCCACTGAGCCGCCGGAAAACACCATGGCCGAGAGCTCACATGTGAGCCAACATTGAAATTCTCACTCGCTGAGCCGCCCCATGCCTAGTGGTCATCATGGCCGTTCTTCTCCTCACCGCAGCAGCTCGATCCCAAGCCCTAACTCCCCCTGGGAGGCCCCCCAGCCAACTCTATTTAAACTCCACCCCTCTCGGCCATGAAGGAGGAGAAGCATAAACCTTGCCAAAACTCTGCCAAAATTGTTCCAGACCCTCTTCCACCCTTAGAGCACTTGATCCCCAGTGGAATTCCCCTGCCATTTCTACTCTGAAAGCTCAATTTCGTAGTCGAAATTCCACCCAAAACCAGGACACTTCTCCACAGTGGAGCCAATTCCCAAATTGATTGGCTCTACACCTTCACTCGTACCAAGAGAAGGTGTCCACCATCAAAAGCCCCATCTCCGGACCACCCAGTTGCTCCAGCCTCCAAGCTTTGTGATCGGGCTTGGTCGAAATCATATCCGGACAATTCACTGCACCGTGAGACTTCATCTGGAGCTTGCCAGGACCCAATCGAAGGTGCAACAACTCTCAGATTGAAGCCACACTTCTCTGAGCCAAGGTATGAGCTAACTCTTCATCCCGAGCTTCTAGAGATTCTCCATTTTAAATGCTTTAGTTTCAATGCATGTTAACCGTATAGATGTGTTCGTCTCTTCAAGACGAATCCATAGAGTATAAGAACATAAAAATCCATTGAGAATCGAGTGAGATCTTAGGGATTTAGTGTGGACGGCTCTCGGGCGAGAACGCTTGGGGACGATGAACGGATGCCGTCCATTCAATACACGCGCGGATGGACGGCTCGGATGGCGTCGGACCGAGGAGACGGTACGAGAACCGCGGGGCCCGGCCGCCGACTCAAGTGGCGGCGTCGAATGGGAGCGCGCCGCGTGGCCTTTCGGAGTCGCCGAGGATGCGTTGGCGCCGACTCGGATAAGTAGAAAATTAGGGATTTTTTTGATTTATTTAATTCCCTAAACTTCAAAAATTCATATCTCCGTGTAGAAAAATCGAAAAATAAAATAAAAATACCTCTCGCTCAGTGAACGGAGGAGAATAATGTGGAAAAGAAATCACTTAATTTCATCAAATATTTTATTTTTTATGATTTATTTACTCTCTGCATTGTTTTAATTCTCCATGCATGCATACAATTCACCATGGCATGAGACCATAGGGCTTTTGAAGCCTCTGAATTTGGGAACATTCTTTGAATTTTCCAAAGTCAGAGGCCATCCCTATGAGGAGTTCTTGATTTTTCAAGTTCGAGTCACTCGTTTTGAGTATTTTAATTCCAGTAAATAGCATGTTGTGAAATAAATTCTAGGAAAATTTGGTGATGTTCCTTATGACCAGAGAACCCTAGGAAAAATAGACTTTGGCTTAGTTCATTCAAAACAACCCTAATTGGCTTAAACACCCAAAATAGGTCTTTAATTAATTAGAGTTAACCAGGCATCAAATTGACTTGAAATCAATTCTCCACTGACTTTTAGGATCAGAGGAATCTACCATAAAAATTTGAGGTCAATTGGACTTGGTTAGCCCCACTAATTTGGTTGATTAAGTCACTTAGCCATTTTAAACTTTAAAAATTCATAACTTTTAAAATACTTTTTAAAAATCCATCAAATTGGTTTTGGAGCCTCTCTGATATCAGGGGAATCTAAGAAAATTAAAATTTCAATTTTCTAAAAAAGTTGATTTTTAATAATATTTTACTATTTTTAATAATTAAAAAATAATAAAAATCACAAAAATAATAAAATTCACCAAAATGTCACATTTTGAATTTTAATCACTTAGGAACAAATCCCACATTTTTCTTAGGTCTATTTAGTGAGATATTGAATTTTAAAGCCCTAGGGTAATTTTAAAATTAAAAAATGTATTTTCTAGCATTTTCACTAAAATAATTATAATAAATCATAGAAAAATCAGAAAATTGCAAAATTTGCTTCTCTGGTTTCCTTGATATCAAAGAGATTTTTGAAAAATATAAAACCCATTTTTTCAACATTTATTTTATTTTTAAATTAATTAACACTCCAAAACTCAAAATAATTATAATAAAAATAATATAATTCAAAAAATCACCAAAATTGGTCCAAGTGCTTCTCTGGTCATTAGGAATGTCCCCTAATTTTCTTAAGGACAGAAACTTTCCCTTGGTCATGTTATTAAATTTTCCTTGAAAATCTCTATTTTCCACCAAAAATAATTATATAAATAAATTAAATACAGAAAAATCACATTTTCTCCTCTCATGTCTTTATTGACATATGAGTGAAGTCACATAAAAATTTCAAGTTCATTTGGGTTCAATTTAGTGAGTTATGAAATTATTAAGCTTAAAGGGTAAAATGGTGATTAAAATCTTTAATCCTTAATTAAAACTTTAGGTTTAATAAAAAATCAACAAGTAAGATATTTGATCTTAATCTGGTTTGGATGATTGAAATTTAAATAATTAAAGGGTAGAAACCCATTAAATAATTTTAAAATGATTAAACTTTAATTAAATAATAGATTAAATTTGAGGAATAATAAATTGGAATTATTAAAATAAGGGATATTTATTAGGAAGAGATTTATTCTTTAATTTAAAAATCCCTAAATTAATTATCTCATTAATATTCAATTCTTAATTAAAATGATAACTCAAATTTAAAATATTAAAAGACTTAATTAAATTATTAAACTTTTTGAAATTTCAATTAAAATTAAAAATAAAGTAAATTAAAGATAAATTAAAATTAAATTAAATTAAATTAAATTAAATTAAATTAAATTAAATTAAAATTAAATTAAATTAAAATTAAATTAAATTAAAATTAAATTAAATTAAATTAAATTAAACTAAATTAAAATTAAATTAAATTAAATTAAATAATTAAATTAAATTAAATTAAATTAAAAAAAAAAGTTAAATCAAATTAAATTAAATTAAATTAAATTAAATAAATTAAATTAAATTAAATAATTAAATTAAATTAAATTAAATTAAATCAAATTAAATTAAAATTAAATCAAATCAAATTAATTAAACACCAAATCAAATTAAATTGAACTATATTAAACTAAATTAAAACTCAATTAAATTAAGTTGAATTAAATATAACATCACCTAAGACATAAAGAATTCAAAATAAATGTAAAGCAACTCGAACACTATTCCAAATTTAAACCCTTTAACTTAAATCAAATCATTTCAATACTAATTTACCCTCGAAAGCTTTGATTATTATAACTCCTAAATGGAACATCAAATGAAGTGTTACCTCACTCATAGGATATTCAAATGTCCTAGTTCACCGAGCAAGTTAACAAGACTTGAAAACCTCGGACGATCGATTCATTTATATAATTAAATTCATTTGGACTTAAAACAATCCCGGAAATATCGAAAAGATGTTTAAGATTCTTCTTAAGCACTTCCTCAATATGATAGGATATTTATAAGAACAATTGGACTTAATTGTCCTTTGATGAAGAAAATCGTCCTCAAACAAAAACACAAAGAACCTAGACGTCATAGGAGTTGATTAGCTATAGGATTAGGAATTTGGTAGAAAACCATAACCTTTCCCCAAGCCTTTACTAGGAACTTGCTTAAATATTCTAATTGTATTTTAAGTGCAACTTGGGATGACGGGAAGACCCTCCAGGTAAGCTTTTATTTTATTGCAATTTACTTTCTTGCAATTTACTTTATTGCAAATGCATTTTACTTTTCTTGCATGATAAAACAATCGTTGCATGAAAACCCACACCTTTAGGATAAGTCCCTAAAACCGAAACCAAAACTAAGTTAAAAGTCATTGCAAGATAAAATTCACCGCCACAACATTTCAAAATATAAAACAACTCAAAATTTAATCACAAACGTAACACAAAACTACAATTGCAACTAAATTAAAACGCCCTGTTCGATGATCGGGAATACCTCGAATGATGTAACCTACGTGTTGCTAACGGGATTTCCCACGGTCTAAATGAAAGTGTGGAACTCATTCAGTTGAGTTTAGCAAATTCATCTGGACTAAGTGAATCCGATAAAAATAATGATGCCAGAAGGATGGAACCGTGGGATCTTAACCGGTGTCGTTATAATCAATTTTAAATTTGTTTTAATTAAAACATGAAAAACACTTGGAAATTAAGACTTCTCTAAACCAAAACACTTTTCTCATCCCCCGATTTATGATTTCTAAAACTAAACCTCTCGCAACAACCGAGAGCTTGGAGCATGGTGGGCAAGACGGCCATCATCGTCGACGAAAACTTAAACCTACTTCAAGCAAAATCTTCTTAGAATTAAAACAACAAAGCCATAGGATTTCGAGGTAGCTTGCACTAGTGCAACATAAATCCTCAACTCTTCGTTAGGCATTTGCATTGCAAATTAAGCCCTAACCGGTCTTAGGATTCCGAGGTAGTCGTCCGATACGACATAAACCCTCACATCCTCTAGGCTATTTGTTTGATTTTATCATACAAATATAAGCCCTAATTAATTAAAAATTTGCAAGATTGAAATACTAAATAAACATTAGGACTTTCCTAAATTCAAGCCAAACAATAGGATAGTCGGGAAATTACCGAAGTTCACTTCGAATCAGTGATTTCTCCTACCTTTCTTCCTTTGGATTCACAAAACAAAATGTTCCAAATTTGATCCATTCCCTATCGAAATTCCAAAATTCAATCTTTGAAAACCTTAAAGTTCGAAATTCTTGAGAGCGAATTATTGGTTATTATCGAGAGTTTTCTTAGGTGATTCCCGTCACTTAAGATGTAATTAACTATAGGGGCTTGCCCTTATAGGGAATTTTAAAGAACCTGAGTAATATAAACCCCGTTTAATACTTTCATATTAAGCTAGGGAATTTGTCGGCTTATAAAATTGGTTCGCGGACCAAACGGATGTCACAAAACTTCTAGTTTATTTGATCGACCCCCACCCTCAAGCAAGTGTGTCTATCTTTAGGGATAGATACACGGTTTGTGGTGCGGTGCTCGTTTATATAAACTATTTGGGATGTGAGATCGGCTTAATCTCATATCTTAAAACTTTCAAATTTAAAATTATTTTCAAAGTCAAATACTACTTTCTAAATTATATATATATTTAAATCAAATTTAAAATTTAAATTCGCCGACAACTTCTGTTAGGCGACCCCTTTTAAAAAACATCACACAACCTAAAAAAATATGCCGACACATACTTGTTGCGCTATGAACAGAAAGACATGCAATCTCATCATCGATGGAGCGAGCAGTAAAAGCATGGCATCTACAAAGATGGTAGAGAAGTTGAGTCTTATGGCGCAAAGGCACCCTCAATCATATTCCTGACATGGCTGAAGGAGAACATGGTCAATATTGACCAAAGATGCCAACTGAAGTTTAGATTGAGGGTCAATTGCAAGATCGGGTGCGGTGTAACGTGGTACCCATAAATGTCTGCCAGCTGTTGTTGGAGAAATCGTGGCAGTTTAATCGCAGAACCAAGCACAATGGATTCAGAAACACCCACTCATTCACTAAGGATGGGAAACACATCATCCTTCTCCCTTCGATGGAGCCTGAGAGCACAGGTGCACTTGCCATAAGAGCAGCATCGATGGGACCAGTTTTGGTGAGGACGGAGGATGATAGGATTGAGACAGCAGCTCTAGACACCGCCAAGCACAACAGAGAGCATTTTAGGATATCACTGTCGATACTTTACCACCAAGGCACGCACCACCATTCGAGGAGGTTCGGGCTACCCTCACTTCGGATCATGTTCAGCCAACCATGAATTACTTTGGGAGTATTCAGCAGCATAAGCGAGACATGCAGACTCAGTTCAATTCAGTAGTGAACCCCCAAGAGAGCAGATCAATATGGAAGTGTGCTCGCAAGTGGAGGAAAATTCTCAGGTGCATTGGAGGCAGTGCAACCAGTAGCAGATCCAGGCGTTGCTAGTATTTCAGAGAAAGAATCAAAAACTTCAACGAATGAAGTCGAAGCTTCACCAATCCCAGAAGACCGATGCGGGGCTTACCTACCGCAGACCCTACATGGAATGGAATGATTGAACCGACCGGTTCAGGATGCTTTGCCGCACAAGGAGAGAGACATCCCCTTCCTATTTGAGCAACTATTATATAGATGATGTTTTGCTTCCTTAGGGTTTAGTTATTGTTGTCTCTAATTTCAGATTTTTGCCTTTGGGCATTCCTCCCTTCCTAGGCTGTATCCGACGACGAGAAGGTACTTCAGGTGCAGCTCGATCCCACGAGGATATCCATTGCTCCCAGCTCCTATTTGTAGTCCCCCTTCTCTATTTCCAACATCTAGCGCCAATCCGCTGCCTTGTTTTCAGTCACTCGCCACCCAAAACCTCTACCCGAGTAATTCCAAGTCCTCCAGCCATTCACCACTAATGCCCAACCCTCCTCTTCCTATTTCTCTCTATCGTAACCTACAGCAATCCCTTCTCTCACACCCACTCCCTTCTTAAGCCACCCAGCCAATCAGCCTTCCTCTAGGGACTTGAGCGCAACCACCCCCTCCTCACTGCTACTCAACCACCACCTTCGACTTAGCATTGGTCGGGTCTATGTGTTGTATCATTTGTTGCCTTGTTCTGGTGTTGCTGTATTTGTGTTGTTACTTCCTATTTTCAAAAGTCGTCATTGTAACCTATGTGTTTTGAATTTCAAAATTAATTTTGTATTTCCTTTGTGGTTTGGATTAACTCCAGTATCAACAACTATGTGCAGTTTCAACCCTGATTTGCCAAAGAAGAATAACTAATTACATCAAGATATTCTTTGGAATGACGTATGTATTTTAAAATTGTAGGGAATAGACATGAGCATATATTTTGGAGAGTGATTGCCTCAGACACAACACAGTGATGACTTTATGATGATGATAAATCACTTCCTAATGCTTCCAGTGAAGGAGAAACCCCTCCTACTTGAGGAGAATGATGCGGGATGTGTGCGCGTAACAAGGGAGCACACCAAGGGTGAACAAGACATGAGATTCCAAAATCTCTACAATCGCGGGATCGGATTGCATAGATCCGTGGGAATTTCCCGCTTGTACGAGAATCAGGACGTTATTCTTTCCTGCTAAGCCTGAACCAGGGCTTTCTCGTTCGAGTTTTTTTATTTCATCCAGATTTTCTTTCTTTCTTTTTTCTATTTCTTTATTTCAAATTAAGTAATTTTCTATTGGCGAAGTCTTATATTTTTGTATTTTGTTGTATTGAGACGTAGTTTTGTTTTGTGTTTTGAGATATTGTCTTCTCTCGGTGTTGTATCATTTCCTTTTACAAATGTATGGTCAAATATTGCTTAGGAACAGTTAGTGGAATCTCCTCAATGCCGGTATCTCACCATTTCCCCGTTCAAGTTGTTGTTTTCAACCGGGAAAGCAGTAAAATATTGTTAATCTCCCTCCAAATACGGTCGATCGTCCATATTATCATCTCCTTGCTATTCCAGAACACCAAACCCCCCCCCCCCCAAAAAAAACCAAAATCTGCTTCCTATACACCTTATAAGAACCCTAGAATAGAATCAATTACATGCATCCAAGGCATACAAGGGAAGAACAAAACAACAAAAAAATAGCTTTTCTAGCGTCTATATGTCAATATGCAAGTTTTAATAGTAACGGACAAAGGTTAAATCCATTAGTGTTATAGTCATAATATAAAGGCATAGTCCATATTTCATTTGAGTTCTACAAATTTATTTTGATAATCCATTTCAAGAGGTACATGGGCATTGAACTCAAATTCAAGTATTAATTTGGTCCAACTCATATCATCCTAAGAAATCCTTTTTATGGCAATATAGTTTTGAGTTGAATAAAAAAATTAAAGTGAGAATTGTAGTTATATATTGGATTCTGATGCAAGCCAAAAACATCCCTAATATCAACAAGCACCACAAAGGATATGGAATAAACTATCCATCCAGCTAATTACAAATTAAAATTGCACGACTAAAACCCAAAAATTTACCAATTTGTAGGAAGGCATAAATAACGACGTCTCATGCAAGTGTAGTCCTTTCCAAGAGTAATCCATATATTAAAATTACACATGCCACTTTTGCCTATGAGGGAACTGAGAGATGATGGTAAGGATAGTTACAAGAGAAGTTTGAGGGTAGAACAAGCCACTTGGTATAGTTGGAGGAGTTTGTGGCAAACATTAGAGATTGGTTCGTAGCACTATTAGCCAGGACACAAATGCAAGACAAGTTCATCAGGCTGGTGTAAGGTAATCATTCGATTATGCAGTACGAGGCAAAGTTCACTATGCTTTCAAGGTATGCAACCCAATTGGTTTCATATGTTGAGAAGAAGTTCCATAGGTTTTTTGTCTAGGCTGAAGGATATGATTGGGCGGCCACTGATTCTTCTCATGATCTAGAATTACTCTATTTTGGTGGAGATGGTCATGAGGATTGAGCTAGGTTTACAGGCTACACAGAGGAGGGACTTTTTGAAAATAAGTAATTCATAGGGATCTAGGTTTCCTCAAGACTTTCAGGGCAGACATCCTTCCAATCAAAAAATACAAGTGCTGTCAAATCCAGCAGTGTTAGCAGTCAGATTGAAGTCAAGAGGTATGACAAGTGTGAAAGGTTTCACAAGGATGAGTGTCTTTATATATCGAAAAACTATTTTTAGTGCCAGCCAAGACCCATGGCGAGGAATTGCCCTAGCTCGGGACAAAGAGTTCCAGCATATTCTAGCGGCAATGTTACACCACCTCGGGGAAACTTTGGTAGGTCGAGGGCAACAGAGTCCACTGGATCAATGCCAACCCAGGGTTTATACACTTTCAAAGCTGAAAGCTAAGGACTATGAAGTTATCACAAGTTTAAGAAATTTTAACCAAATGTACTATTAATTATAATAGAATTCATGTCATTACATTCATAACAACTTGTAAGAACTTAAATGCATTAATAAGTCAACCCTAAATGTTCAATGCAAATATTTTAATGTAATAGATATTATATCTTTCTGTATCAAACACCTATTTTTGGTCCCACCGACCAAGACACAGGGCAAGAAATTGCCCTAATTTAGGACATTGGTTCCAGCATATTCCAAGGGCAATATTGCACCATCTCGGAGAAGCATTGGTAAGTCAAGGGCAACTGAGTCCACCGGATCAATGCCAATTACATTCAACCCAGGATTTATGCACTTTCATAGTAGAAAGCTAAAGACTCCTCTAAAGTTATCACAAGTATTTTTACATTTAAGAAATTTTAACCAAGTGTACTTTTATTTATAATAGAATTCATGTCATGTCATTCATAACTTATAAGAACTTAAATACATTAATAAGTCGATCCTAAATGTTTAATACAATAAATTTAATGTAATATATATCATATACCTTCATGATAACCAATAAGTGTATTTTTTGATTGGAGCATCTAATTCATTTATAGTGAAAGATTTGATAAGATTATAAATTTGAACTTTATAATAACAACAACAATGTTATATGTTAAGATGTTAAATGGAAGTCATATAGAGTTTAATCGTTTATGTGGTGTAAACATAAAAATTGGTGAAAAAGATTTTGATGCATGATTGATTGTGTTACCCTTTGTGGATTTTAAGGCAATTTTAGGCATGGATTAGTTGTCTAAAAACTGTCACGCTTAATTGCAATAAAAGGACTGTCAAAATTAATGTACTTGGAGAGATAAATCAAATTTTATGGTGATAGAGGGTTAGTTTTGATGATAATCACATATTTGAAGGCTTTTGAATAATTATACGGTGGAAGTCTGAGGTTTTTTGACCCACATGAATAAAGCTACCAAGGAAGTGAAGCAATTGAATGATATTCTGGAGGTGAGGAAATATCCATAAGTTTTTCTTGATAATTTACCAGGACTTCCACCACTACCAACAACAACAATAAAGCCTTAATCTTACAAAGTGCGGTCGGCTACATGAATCATTTTTCTCCATTGCGTCCTATTTAGTGTCAAATTTTCGTTTAATTCTAATAAATTAAGATCATTTTTTATGCAATAAGCCCAAGTTTTCCTAGGTCTACCTCTCGTCTTTCTTAACATAAGTTGTATCTAAAACATCTACTCTCCTAATCGGATCATCGAGTGGTCGACGTTTAATGTGACCAAACTATATAAGGCGACTCTCTCTAATTTTATCCGTCACTCGGTGCAACACCAACCCTATTATGGATATATTCATTTCGCATTTTGTCTCTAAGTGTAAAGCCACTCATCCACCTAATCATTCTCATCTCGGCAACACTTAACTTAGCATTATGCTTCTCTTTTAAAGGCCAACATTCAGCACCATAGAGCACTGCGGGTCTCACCGCCATCTTATAAAATTTTCCTTTCAGTCTATGCGGTACTTTTCTATCACACAATGGGTCGAATGCTTTCTTCCACTTCAACTAACCAACCTGAATTCTACTATTAACATCCCCATCTATATCACCATCGCTTTGAACAATGGACCCGAGATATCTAAATCGTTCACACCTTTTAATAATTTGATCACCCAAAGTTACACTTCTGTCACTAGAGCTAATATTAGTAAAATTACATTCCATGTATTCAGCTTTAGTTCTACTCAAACGAAGAACTTTAGACTCCAATGTAGACCTTCATAATTCAAGTTTTTCTTGGGCTTTTCTCACGTATTACCCACAAGGAGGATATCATCAACAAAAAGCATAAAATAAGGTACATCACCTTGTAAATGCCCAGTAAGACCATCCATAAATAAAGCAAAAAGATATGGGTTTAAAACCGATCCCTGACGTAAACCAACAAAAATAGTAAAATATTTGGTCAATCATCCTTCAATTCGAACACATGTAACAGCTCTATTATACATATCTTTAATAACTTGAATATAAGTCATATCAACACATTTCTTCTCAATGACTCTCCAAAGAACATCTCTAGGAACCTTATCGTAAGCATTTTCTGAATCAATAAAAATCAAATGTAGATCCTCATTATCTCTGTACTTCTCCATCAAACCTCTCAATAAATGTATAGCTTCCATAGTAGACTTGCACGACATAAATCCAAATTGATTGTGAGAAACCTTAGTAATACGTCTTGACATATGTTCAATCACCCTCTCCCATAATTTTAAAGTATGACACATCAATCTAATTCTTTTATAATTTACACACTCTTGTGCATCTCCTTTATTCTTAAAAATTGAGACGAAAATACTCTTCCTCCATTCCTCAGGCATTTCTTCAGTTTTTAAAATAATATTAAAATGTTTAGTATGTCAAGAAACCCCAAATGACCTAAACATTTTCACACTTCAATTGGGATATCATCAGGTCCTGCAGACTTTCCACCTTTATTTTTTTTAAAGCCTCCTCAACTTCTTTTCTACTAATGCGACGGTAAAAATTAGAACTTTTATTATTATTAACAATATTAAGATCACTAGAGTCGATCGTATTTTCAGCATCTTCATTAAAAAAAATTATCAAAATAACTCACCCACCTATGTTGAATATCATTTTCTAAGAAAAGAACTGTTTGATTTTCATCTTTAACACATTTTACTTCAATTAAATCTTTACTTTTCTTTTATCTTTGTTTGGCTAATTTATACATATATTTTTCACCCTCCTTAGTATCTAACATGTTATAAATATCACTAAAAGCAGAATTTTTAGCATTACAGATTATTCTTTTAGACTCCCTGCGGGCCGTTTTATATTTTTCTCAGTTCTCTACGCTTTTACATTTAAACCAACTTATAATATATCTTCTTATATATTATCTTTTCTTGCACATTATTATTCCACTACCAACTATTTTTATTTATAGAAACTTGTTCTTTTGATTCTTTAAGTATATCTTTAGTCACTTATTTAATAATATTAGTTAATTTTTCCCACATAGTATTTACGTCTTCATGAAACATCCCAAATGTTTAAATCTAGACATCCCAAATGTTTAAATATTGAATTTTACTCATAAAAATAATTTTATTTGTCTTTTAGATACCCCCATATAATTCTACGATGTTGAATCATAGTATTATTTATCTTACAACTCTTCATCTTAAAATCTAGAACTAATAATCGATGTTGGGTACTTAATTCCTCACTTGGAATGACCTTACAATCTCGATGATCTCTTATTCTCATAAGAAAATAATCAATTTGTGTTTTATTAGATCCATTCTTATAAGCAATAAGATGCTCATCTCTTTTCTTGAATAAAGTATTAGTAATAATCAGATCATAAGTTAAAGCAAAATCTAAAATGACTCTACCTTCTTCATTATTCGCTCCATAATCGTAATCGCCATGAATATTTCTAAAATCTTCTACTACTCTACCGACATGTCCATTTAAATCTCCTCCAATAAAAATTTTTTCTTCAAGAGGTATCAAGAGTATTAATTCTTCTAAATCATTCTAGAATTTATCTTTAAAGCCTATATCTAAACCAACTTGAGGAGCATAAACACTTATAATATTAAAAATCTTACTATCAATAATAATCTTAAAATGTTATAATTCTATCTTCAACTCTATTAATTTTAACATTATCTTTCAAACTCTTATCAATAATTACACCTACACCATTTCTAGTACGACTCTTACTAGAATACCATAGTTTAAAACCTAAGTTATCAATCTCCTTAGCTTTTTCTCCAACCCATTTAGTTTCTTGAATACATAAGATATTTATCTTTCCATGAATCATAATATCAACCAAGTCCAATAATTTACCATTGAGAGTACCAATATTCCAAGATCCTATCCTAATAGTAGTATCATTGACTAACTTCTTTACCCGCATCGGTCCGTAAGGTGGGAACCATTGCTTACTTGACACTACACTCGAGCGCCGGTGTAGCGGCCCTTGCACACTTTCAACTGTATTCAGACCATACAACGCGTCACTTCCAGGGGACGCCCTAGCACTTACAGAATGATCAAAAAGATTCATGTCATGATTTTTTTTCGACAAGTTTTACGCTGGCTGTCGACTAACTAACGCAACCCTCCACTTTCCAAATCCAGACTTGGGACCGGCAACGATAAGTTTTACCAGGACTACCACAAATGAGGGAAATAGATTTTATTATTGAGTTATTGCCAGGTTCTGAACCAATATCCAAGGCACCATATAATATATGAGTAAAAGAATTGCATGAGTTGAAAAGTCAATTACAAGAATTGCTAGAAAAGAGATTTATCAGACCTAAGACCTCACCTTGGGGAGCTCCAAAATTATGTGTGAAGAAGAATAATGGGAGCATTAGAATGTGCATTGACTACAAGGAGTTGAATAAGTTCATAGTTAAAAATAAATATCCACTATCGATGATTGATGACTTGTTTGATCAATTGGAAAGGGCTTATGTATTTTCAAATATTGATCTAAGGTCAAATTATCACCAATTAAAAACTAAAGAGGAAGATATACTGAAAACAGGTATCAGGATTAGATATGAGCACTATGAATTTATGGTGATGTTATTTGGACTGACTAATGATAACAGTTTTTATGCGTATGATTAAGAAGGTTTTCATACATTTTTTGCATACAATTGTAATTGTATTTATAGAAACTATCTTGATGTATTTGAGAGATTAAACCAGCCATACGAATCATCTACATGATGTTCAGTAAGTTTTGAAGAAGAACGAATTGTATGCTAATTTTTTTAAATGAGAATTTTGTCTTACAAATGTGATTTTTCTTGAACATATTATCAATGAAGATGGCATATCTGTGGAATAGAATAAGAATGAAACAGGTGTAAATGAGCCAAGACTTAATACTATTATTGAGGTTAGGAGTTTTCTAGGTCTGGATTATAGAAGGTCGATTACAACCTCTACCTATTCTAGAGTGAAAATGAGAGGAGAATATTATGGACTTTGTGATTGGACAGTCCAAGTCAAGGCAAGGTCATGATTCTATATGAGTGGTAGACAAATTGACTATGTCTGCCCATTCATTGCACAAAAGACAAATATATCCTTTTGAAAAATTAGTTAAATTATGTGGATAGGATCAATTTGTAAGGTTGCATTGAGTGACAAAGTTCATTGTTTCAGAAAAAAATGAAAGATTTACTTTCAGATTGTGGAAAAAGATTCAAGAGGCTTTGAGCACAATATTAACTTTAAATACATCTTTTCACCCTAAGACAGATGACCAATCATAAAGGATTATTCGGACTTTGGAGAATCTACTAAGATTATATTTTAATGACTTTGGTAGAGAATGTGAATCACATATATCCTTGATAGAGTTTATTTACAATAACAATTATAATGCTACTATTGGGATGACTCCATATGAAGCTTTGTATAGAAGAAAGTACAGAATATTTTAATGTTGAGCAGAAGCAGGTGAAAGAAAGATCATTGGAGCTGATCTGGTTAATAATGATACTAAAAAAATTATACTTATTAGAAACAGATTAAGGGCAATACAGGATAGAAAGAAAATTTATGATATTAAGCAGAGACATGTTGAATTATAAGTTGGAGAGTATATTTATATTAAAATGAATCTTCTGAAGGATGTGCAAAGATTTGGAAAGACAGAAAAATTTAACTGCAATGTAGGTCCAAATGAGATTGTGAAGAGGATTGAACAGGTGGCTTATAAATTGGTTTTACGAGCTCATATGCACTTAATATTTTTCATATATTTTGACCTATAAAGTATATTGTTGATGATTCTAATAAAATTACTGTAGATTTAGTGGAGATATGGTCTGATTTGAACTATATAGAAGAACCCGAAAGAATGCTGGACTTTGACGATAAAAAGCTACGGAATAAGAAGATTTAATTTGTGAAGATTTTATCGAAGTACGGATCAGAGAATGATTGTACTTGAAATAATGTTTCAGATATGCAAAGAAGATATCCGCAACTATTCTATTGAGGCATGTTTGTTTCGTTAAACTTTTAAATTTCGAGAACAAAATTTTATAAGAATTAGAAATGTAATACCTAAAAATAAATAAATAAATAAATATGATAACAATAAAGAAATCATGAGTGAAGCATAAGTGCCTCTATGGTTCATCTTTAGGAGACGCATGCCCCACTTGAACCAAATGATCAAAGAGATCTAGATACAAAAAGAGAGAGCAAGAGAAGACTGAAGAATTGTGAGCAAACCTAACATGCAAGGAGGGGAAGAGACAAGTCTGGTTCGACACAACATTCAAGCGAGAGAGGGGAAGACATTGCAAGCCTCTGTGCACGGAGAGGAAAGATTGACTGGCTCTAAGCTGAAGGCCAAGTGTGGCTCCTTTGTGAAAGAGAAGAAGACAAGTGCCCAAGCTATGCAAACCCTAGTCGAGTGGGAGGAACAACGGGGGGTGTCGCTTGCGGGAGGCTCGATAGCTTCCCGAGCGAAGGAAAGGAGAAGGAGAGGAAAAGTTAGCTCGCGTGTGTGTGGGTAAGGGAAGCCGATCGAGCTGTTTGAGGTAATTTTATTTGAAACTTTGTATTGAATTGAAATGAATTAATTGTTTCTTATGAAATAATAATTAGAAATTTAAAAGTATAAAAGGCACATAATAATTGGATTTGATCAAAAAATGTTGGCAATATTGGAGCTATGGGTTTGTTGTATATTTATATAAGTTATTTTAATTCACTAATAAAATGTTGTTAAGTTATATAAATTCTATGAATTAATCATAGTAATTATAACTTGTCAAGTAGTTGAAATAAATAAGGGAGATTGAGATCATTGCTTGTGCAAGAAGAGGTTAAGGAGGTAAGGCTCAAGTTAACTATTATTAACATTGTTAAAAAAAAATTATTTATCAATATTTAATTATGATGAAATGTAAAACATGACTTATAGGAAAAACAATAAGTTAAATAATTTAGAAATGATCATTTCATAAGTGGGGTCCTTTAAGGCAAAGGTCAGCAATCGCTTTCTTATTTGTATTAAATAAATGATTTATTTAAAAAGGGCATGCATTATTTTCTTAAAAATACCTATTTTTCTTATATATGCATATTAAAAGCTAAAGAATATTTTAAATGAAAATAAATTAAACATAAGAGTAAATGGTTATTCAATGACTTTAAATAGATATAATAAAAAAGTAAATAAAATACAAAAAATTAAGTCAATTAGAATTTACCCCCTTATGGTGTGCTAGTTGAGGATACTACTGTACCCGTGCAAAAAAAAAAAAAAAGAAAATTCAGGTGCAAAATTTTGAGGATACGTATGAGTACAAATTTTTGAATGCCTATGGGTACCTAGGGGGACCTACAGGTACAATTTTTTTAAGATACTTTTGGGTATGATGATGATCCTAATATAACTTCTTAGAAAGTTTAAAAAGATAAATACTTAAATTTAAACAAAAAAGGTTAATTTTAAATGAAATCTTATCGTTTAATTAATTATTTAATCACATTTCTTTGTAACATTCATGCATAGTAATTTAATGCTTAGTACAATTGTAATTGCTCACTAAGTGGTGATAAACTTAATCTAGAAATCAATTATTTCTTTCATACAATACTCAAATTGATATGTCTGATATAAGAGAGTTGATTTACAGGAAGATGATTATTGATAATATGTAACTGGTTGTTTGTTATGGCTTTAGTTTCTTATACTGTTTATTTCCGCTTAATGTTGGATTGTTGTTGGTTGGACTGCAATACTGTTTTATTTTCCGACTATGTTGTTGCTTTAGTTGAATTTGATTAATGTACTTTGTGATTTTTCTTTGTGACTGTTTTTTATATTGGAAGTTATGATGGTTAATTGCATAAAATAAAATAAAAATAAAGGTTAATACCGCATGATCACAATTCTTGACTTGGTTAATTCTAAGTATCAAGTCGGGTTATGACATGGTACTAGCCTAGTTGCAACACAATGGTGTGTCAAGGTACAAAAATTTTAAGCAATGTTCCAATGCTCCAAGGATATGTAATTCACTTTGATCTCGTTGAACACTCCACATCCTTATCTTCTTATTGCACAATAATCGACCTCTCAAAATAGGTACTCCACTATAATGAGAGAGAAGCTTGATTTACAACGGTTATCTTTATGCTTCAAGGAGCCTTGTAGTCAAGCAAAAACACGTGATTGAGATATTAAATGTTGGTTCTATAACGAGTGCAACTCGCCTAACCTGATGATTGAGAACTTTATCTCTAAGCATAAGGACATAAGTTCAAGGTTTGGCACATAAAGGTGTGTGCATGACTTAAAAAGAGGCAAGGGTTCTATAATTTACTCTTGCACTATCTTATTTTCATGGATATTATCCATTGTATTAATTCATTTAAGACGTTAACAATCTAATAATTTATTCAGAATACCTTCATTATCTTTATTGCAATGTTTAAAAAGACAATCAAGAACTGGGGCATTTTGCAACAATGACGTTGGGTGTAAACCTCACAATAGAAAAATATTTATAAAATTGAAAGTAATTTATAAATACGATAAAATATTGATATATTGATCTCCATTCATTATCATAAAAACATGAACCACAAAATCTCAATTTTAAATGTTTATATTAAAATGAAAGTTTGAAAAGATTTTTAAGATAAACATTGACTTAAATTTTAAATATACTATAAAGATCAAGATCCACAATGGTCTAGTTCTAATTTTTATCATATTTAAAAAGAATCACATATAATAATTTTGTTATTATTTGATTCTATCTTAGTGACATTTTTTAATTTTTCTTTAGTCACTATATTTTTCTTCTAACTCCCTATATCGATTAACAACAACAACAAGCCTTTATCCCACTAAGTGGGGTTGGCTACATGAATCATTTTTCTCCATTGCATCCTATTAAGTGTCATATTTTCATTTAATTCTAATAAATTAAGATCTTTTTTTATAAAATATGTCCAAGTCTTTTTAGGTCTACCTCTGCTTTTCTTAACATAAGTTGAATATAAAACATCCACTCTCCTATCCAGATTATCAAACGATCGACGTTTATTGTGACCAAACCATCTAAGACGAGACTCTCTAATCTTGTCTGCCACTGGAGCTACACCAACCCTATCACGGATATATTCATTTCGCATTTTGTTTCTAAGTGCCACTCATCCACCTAAGCATTCTTATCTCAGCAACACTTAACTTTGTTTTATTCTTCTCTTTTAATAGTCAATATTCTGCGCCATAGAGCATTGCAGGTCTCACCACCATCCTATAAAATTCTCCTTTCAGCATAAGCGACACTTTTCTATCACACAATAGGCCCAACGCATTCCTCCATTTCAACCAACCAACTTGAATTCTACTAATAACATATCCATTTATATCACCATCACTTTTAACAATAAACCTGAGATATCTAAGGTTCACACCTTTTAATGATTTGATCACCCATAGTTACAATCACTAGAGCTACTACTACTAAAATTACATTTCATGTATTCAGTGTTAGATCTACTCAGATGAAGGATTTTAGACTCTTGTGTAGACCTCCATAATTCAACTTTTTCCTGAACGCTTTTTCTAGTCTTATCTACAAGAACAATATCATCAGTGAAAAGCATACACCAGGGTACATCCTCATGTAAATGTCCAGTAAGAGCTGTTGACCTCACTTTTGTCGAGGTTTAGTTTCCCTCCTAGGATTTAGGGTTCTAGCTTTAGGAGCTTCCCCGACGATCTTAGATTCTTAGCAATGGACCTACCTCGTTTTAGTTTGCTCGAAGCCACCTCTTTACTCTTTTGGAATCCCGGACGAAATTCTGTACCGCTAGCTCATAGCAGGTTCGAATTGACGTTAGGAATCCAAGTTGAGTTCCTATATGACTACCGGACCTTAGGACAGCCTTGTGCACTTTTCCTGCACCACTGAACACAAATTCCTCGAGTCACGGCCTTGACGCTTTTAATCACCTCGCAGAGATCAAGATTGAAGCCGGAATGCCAGGACAAGAGCGTCGAGTCAGAATTTCAGAAAAATGCCGGATTTGACGCACTTTCGACGCGACCGTCGACGAGGTTGTCCGAACGATCTCGGATGATGAAACGGACTGCGCCGTTGCATCCAGAACGTCGTTTTTACCTAAAATTTATATTTGATTTGCGAAGATCACCTGCTGGAGCGAAAATTACAATTTTGGGCGTGTTTTTAATAAAATTAATATATATATATATGTATATGTATATAAACCTATTTAATCTATCCTAAGCCCTAATCCCTACCCGTTCAATCGGCTGGCTGTCTCTCGCTCGTTCGATGGGGGCTCCCGTTCCCTGCTTCTCGCGCGCTCGAGCGTGCCTCTTCCTTGTAGTCGTTGCCCTCTCGAGCCCCGCGTGGTTCTCCCCATACCTGCTCGAGTGTTATCCTGCGCGAAGGTCACCTCGCGTGATCCCTCGCGCGGCTCTGTCTCCTGCTCGACGCCCGCCCTTGCTGCCGAGCCTCGGCTCTTACCTGCGACATTTTGTCGCCATCTCTCTGACCCTTCCCCACTTGCGCCCGGCTCTACAGGTAAGGAGTGGCCTTCCTTTCCCTCCTCTGCCTATAAAGGCCCCGTTTTTGGATGGATTTAGGGTTGGTTGGTTGGTTGCCTATTTTCTCTTGAGAAATTGGTGTTAGATTGGAGCTTAGTCTTCTTTGCTCTTTCTTGCGTGCTCTACATTACCTGGTATGCCTTCCTCCCTTCTCCTTCTCGGTTTGGCCTAAGATGGCTGCGGTTTGTGGCTTTTGGCTTGTTTTCTTTCCTGCTTGGTGGTTCGGCTAAGCACTTATGTGCTATGGAACTTGATATTTATTTGCCTAAATGATAATATCTTATTTCTCCTCCCTGGTTGCATGCTAGTATTAAGATTTGGGAGCATTTTATCACTTGAAACATGCTAAGAATGAAAATGTGAGCATATTCTGAAATATAGGTTTGGTTATTTGCTTGAAAAGGTGAAAATGGGGGCATGGCATTGGCTCCTCCCTCTCTCTTTTATATTATCTAAGTCATGGAAAATATGTTTTGAGGCAAAGTATTAGCCTTCTTTTAGCATGTTGGGGTATGCATTCTAAGCCCCTCTTCTCACTTGCTTTCTAGCGTGAACCATGGAGGAACTTGTTTAGCTTTTGATATATGTGTTTGGGGCTCACCTCTTGCTCCTTATGGCTCTCCTTCATCAAAGTTATATGCTAGGGAAAAGTTTTACTTTACTTTGAAAAACCCCATGTTCGTTCTTATGCTAAATATATTGTGGCTTTATACAATGTCATGGTGAATGTATGGAGGAATTTTGTTTCAGCTTTACATTTAATTTGGTAGCCCGGATTTATTTTTACACGGAAGTGGATTTTGGGGGTTTTGTGAAATCTCATTTGGCTTCATTTGAGGGGCTTGATTTTGCTTGTTTAACCCCTACCCGAGAACTTGTTTTTGATGCATTGTAGCTGCTCCCTTTGCACTTGATATGGGGGCTCGGTTTTGTGGTTTTGCTGCTCTTGCAGCTGCTCCCTTTGCACTTGATATGGGGGCTCGGTTTTGTGGTTTTGCTGCTCTTGCAGCTGCTCCCTTTGCACTTGATATGGGGGCTCGGTTTTTGTGGTTTTGCTGCTCTTGCAGCTGCCCCCTTTGCACTTGATATGGGGGCTCGGTTTTGGTTCCTGCTATTCCTGCAGCCTTCCCCGGTGCAGCCTTCGAACGACTCGGGTATAGGTTTCTCCTGGGCTCAGGTTTGTGCTTTGCTTAAGCCATAGGTGGGCTGAATTGCTTGCTTACCCTACGGATTCATTCCTATGCATTTGTGATGAATTTGATTTAGTATGGGCGGTTTGTTGGGGCTTGGCCGTGAGCCTCATTGTAGTGATTTGGATTATCAGGGCCTTACCTCTTGTTGTCCCTTTGTTGTAGCTTAGGCCGTGAGCCTTTGCTCCTGTTTTTAGCCCTGGCCGAGAGCCTTATTGGGGTGATTATTGTGATGGTGGCTTTGCTCTTTGCTACACTTGTCTATGGAATTGATTTAATGAATTTGGAAGAGCCTCCTGATTTACTTGTGGGAAATAAATTGAGCACGATACTTGAAATACTTCTTGGAGGTTTTATTTGGTGGAATTGATGCTAGTTTGGTGGCTTATGGCTTGTCCATTCTCTTTCTTATGCATTGAAAGTTTACCGATGCTCCTATTGTCATAGCTTGAGTCCCGAGCCCGTAGGTGAGCCTACTGGGGGAGTCTGTGTTTCAGGAATTGGAAATTAATGCGGGTACTTGGAGTTTGGAGGAATCCCGAGCAGTGGTCCAGAGTCCAAGGGCTTGGTCAGTATCTTTATGTCTGTTTTTCATGCTTTTACAGCTGTCGTTTGGGGGAAAGGAGTGTGTTCCCTAGGGGTCTAGTCCTCATCCTCTTCGAGAGCGCCGACGTGCCTTTAGGTCCTTTTTAGGTTGTGTAAGGACGGTCGGGAGTTCGGGATGACTGACTTGTTTTGATTATTGGAAATCGGTGCACCTCATTTTACGAAATTTATGTTAGGTGGACCGCTTTTCCTCTTTCTTTCCTTGTTCCCTCGTCCCTTGTTTTTCTCCTTGTTTCTTGGCTCAATGTCCGCACCTACAGAGGACGTGTAGGTGTGCACATATAACCCCTTTGGGTTATATGTGGGGCCATCAAGCAAGGCTGTAAGTGCGGTGGGGACACTGATAATACTGCATAGGGAAGGTTACGAGAGAATCATAGAATGGCGTCGCCTGACTCAGAGACTCTGTAGAGAGTAGAGCGAGAATCACGGCATCATTCGCCCGTCCTCGGGGTTTCTACTGTCGAAGGTCTAAAGATGTTAGTAGTCCTAGTCCTATTAGGGTAGTCGACCTGTGGACTGAAAATATTTCAAAATGAAATACATACATTTGAAAAAATATAAAAATTACCTCCACCACGACACAGCCTACTTACCTATAGCTTTTACTTGCATGCAAACCTAAAATGAAATGTGTGAAAATTTACAAAGGTCTGCGGTCGGCTACTCGAGTAGGGTTAGGCCTGCCTTCTGCAGAAAGTCGGTCTAGTAGTCAGCACCTAAGGTGGGACATATAGCACAGCTCTGAGTCCTTAACACCACCGTGCTTACGGGTCTTTTTCCAGATGCCTCATGGCTTTCCTACGGTTCGCCGTGAGTTTAGCGGGACATCTGCGAGTTTCTTCCGGTGCTTTGCGGTTTTCACTACGACTTTGTTTTGCTTTCGTTCGTGATTTTCTTCGAGGTCTTCTACGAACGCTCTTTTCTTTCTTTCTCAATTTTCTTGGTTTTCTTTTACGATTTTCTTTGCTCTCTTGTCGTCTTTCTTTTGTTTTATTGTCGGGTTTTCGCACTTTGCTTACTGTGCACGTACGGTAGTACCCCTACTCACTTAGGTCTTTCCTACTACGTTTACTCTTGTTTTTTTCTTGCACTAATGTCTTTTCTGCAGGAAAACAATAAAAATGAAAACAATAAACAGGTAACGATACACCACGGGTAATCATCGCCTACGGTACACTTGCAGCATTTTTCTACTTCTTTTCTTTACTGCGTAGCATGTTTTACTTTTTTAGTACCTGCTCCTGCTAGTATAGCATGTTTTACTTTTTAAGCATACACTACTGCTTAGTTTAGCATGTTTACTGCTTAGCTCAGCATAACCTGCTTGTGATACTTGCTTCCTGTTATTTACTATAGCATGTTCCTGCTTGTTTTTCATGCTTCCTTTTACTGTTACCCCTGTCACTATTGCACACACTCACTCTTGCAATAAAAATGATAATAAAAATGAAATAAAATAATTTGCATGTTCACTTTAACCTAAACCTTAAATTTAAATTGCGATCTCGCTACGACGTGGAGCTTGGAGCATGGTGGGCAGCACGGCCATCTTCTTCAGCAAAACTCGTGTCGACATCAGCAAAATCATTCCTTAGTCTAAATAACAAGCCCTAGAACTTCGAGGTAGTCCGCCTAGCGCGACATAAATCCTCACCTGTTCTTTTAGGCCTTTGCACAGCCTTGTTGTGCAATATAAGCCCTAACTCGCTTAGGATTCCGAGGTCGTCATCCGATATGGCGTAAACCCTCCTACCTTCCAGGTTATTTGCATAATCAGGCGATTGTGCAAATGTAATCCCTATAATTAATTGACAGGATTGAAACTAAAATAAGTTCATCTTCCAAAATTTAAAGCCCAACCATAGGATAGTCTGGGAAATCATCGAGGTTCTCCTCGAGATGCGTGACGTCCCCTACCTCTCTTTCCTTTGACTCTGGAAATTATTGTTCCTCATTGCGCCTTTCACCTATTGAATTTCCGACTATCACACTTCGTTGAAAACCCTACCTTTTGATTTCATGAAGATAGAAACCTCTGATCTAAATCGAGAGTTCTCTCAGGTGATTTCGGTCATTTGAGGGGTAATTGACTATAGGGGCTTGCCTTTATAAGGAGCTTTAAAGACCCCAGATAATATAAACCCTATTTAATTCTTTTTGTATTAAATAGGGGAATTTGTCGGTCCACATAAAGGTTCGCAGACCAGAACGGATGTCATGAATTATATAGTTTATTTGATCGAGCGATGTCGTCGAGTAGGGTGTCTATTCTTCGGGATAGATGCGTTACTTGCGATATTACGCTCGTTCATTCAAACTGCTAGACGAATGAGATCCGTCCACTCTCATCCCATATTTTAAAATTTAAAGTTTTACTTTCAAAACTAATATATATACATTAAATTAAAATCTCAAAGACGCGCATCATTTTCAGCAGCCGACAAGAGCATCTATAACTAAAGTAAAAGGATATGGGCTTAAAGTCGATCCCTAATGTAACCCAACCTAAATAGAAAAATAATTCGTTAATCCTCCTGTTTGAACACTAGTAACAGCTCCAATATGCATATCCTTAATGACTTGAATATGTCATATCAACAGCTTTCTTCTCTAAAACTCTCCAAAAGAATTCTTTTGGAATCTTATCTTAAGGTTTTTTTAAATCAATAAAAATCATATGTAGATCCTCCATATTCTCTCCGTACTTCTCCATCAAACCTCTCAATAATTGTATAGCTTCCATAGTAGACTTGCATGACATAAATCCAAACCGATTATGAGAAATATTTGTAACACGTCTTAAAATATGTTCAATTACCCTCTCACATAATTTTAAAGTATGACACATCAACTTAATTCTACTATAATTTGCACACTCTTGTGCATCCCCTGTATTCTTAAAAATGGAGACCACAATACTCTTCGTCCACTCAGACATCTTTTTAGTTTTTAAAATAATATAGAATTTAGTAAGCCATGAACTCTCAAATTTCATAAACATTTTCACACTTCAATTGGGATATCATTAGGTCCTACTAATTGTCCGCCCTTAGTATTCTTTAAAGCCTCCTCCACTTTTGTTTTACTAATCGACGGTAAAAATAAACTTTTTATTATTATTAACCATATTAAGATCATTCAGGTCGATCGTATTTTCAAAAACTTCATTGGAAAGTTTATCAAAATAACTTACCCACCTATGTTGAATATCTTCCCCTAAGAAAAGCACCTTTTGATTTTCATATTTAATATACTTTACTTAGTAAAAATAACTTTTTTTTATTTTCTATTTGTTTGGCTAGTTTATACATATTTTTTTCATCCTTTTTAGTATCAAATCTATTATATATATCACTAAAAGTAGAATTTTTAGCGACACAAATTGTTCTATTTGACTCCATACGAGCCACGTTATATTTTACCAAGTTCCCTAAGATTTTGTATTTGAACCAACTTTTATAACTCAACTTCTTATATTTTATCTTTTCTTGCACATTATTATCCCACCACCAATTATTTTTTATTTATAGAAAATTTTCCTTTTTGATTCTCCAAGCATATCTTTGTCACTTATTTAATAGTGTATTACTTTATTCCAAATAAAATTTGTTTCTTCATAAACATGTTAAATCTTGAATATTGAATTGTGTCTTTTAGGTGACCCATCTAATTCTATGACAATGATTCATAGTATTATTTATCTTACAACTTTTTATCTTAAAATTCAGAACTAACAAGAGATGTTAAATACTTCAATTCTCACGTGAAATGACTTTATAATCTTTACGTTCTCGGCCTTCTTCATTAATCACTACAAAATCATAGCCATCAGAACCGTAGTCATCATGAATATTTCTAAAATTTTTTACTAATTTACCAACATGTTCATTTAAATCTCAAATAAAATTTTTTTCTTCAAGAGATATCATTTGTATTAATTTTTCTAGGTCATTCCAGAATTTTTCTTCAAAACCTATACCTAAACCTACTGAATGAGCACAAGTACTTATAATATTAAAAATCTTAATATCAACAACAATCTTAAAGGCTATAATTCTATCTCAAATTTAACTAAATTTAAAACATTATCTTTCAAATTCTTATCTATAATTGCACCTTCACTATTTTTAGTGTGAGTCCTACCTAAAAACTAAATTTAAAACATAAACTATCAATTTTCTTAGCCTTTTCTCCAACCCATTTAACTTCTTGAATATATAAGATGTTTTTCCTGTGAACCATAATATCAACTAGTTTCATTATTTTACTTCTAATAGTACATATATTGCAATATCTTATCATAATATTAGTTTTATGAAGTAAATCATTTACTAGCATCCGTCCGTAATGTGGGAACCATTGCTTATTTGACATTACACCAGGGCACAAATGTAGCAGCCCTTGCACATTTTTCACTTATTTAGATCTTACAGCACGTTTCTAGGGGACGCCCTATATAAATTAACATTAAGTCATATTTAATTTAAAAATAATAAAAATTAATAACATAATCGAGTAGTCATACTTAAACCACTATTTATTTTTTTAAAAGCACTGTATCAGATATAAGTATAATATGATATATATTGATAATATAATATATATACTTTTACATAACTAGGGATGTAATCGAGCCAAGTATATCGTAGTTCGGACTTGGCTTGGTATAATCATAAGTTGTTCATGTTCGGCTTGAGCTTGTGTCGAGCTTTCATATATTGTTCAAGCTTGACTTGTTTAAATTTTTTAATGTTTGAACTTGATTTGTACTTGATTTGTTTATGGCAATTGAACCAATATTTATAACAAGCGAATAAACGAGCTAAAAATTTAAATGAATATCTAGATTTTTATATAAAAAATCAATAAATAACTTTACAAATTTGATTGTAACTATTAAATTATTGATTATAAACTCTAAAACCTACAATAACATAAATCTCATTTCTCCTCCATTTTGTCCTAAATCCCTCACTTATGGACTAATTAGTACAATGATCTGTGTAGCATTTAAGCATGATTGAACTTAAATCTTACCAAACAACTAAAAATAATAATTTAAAAACCTACAGAAACTTACTATCGAGTATTTATATATCATATATGATACGAGCTATCAACAAACAAGTTAATATTCTAGTTAATTAAATTTTATTTAAATAATATATCATATATGATACGATCTATCATCGAGCTTAATATCAAGTATTTAACAAGTTATTTATTGAACAACAAACGAGTTTGTCCGTGAACAGAAATGAACAAGTTGGACTATGTTCATATTTAGTTCATTTAAGTTTCAAGCTTTTAAAAACTGTTAAAGCATGTTTATCTACTAATTTGAATGAATATGATCGAGTCTTAATCAAGTCGAGTTCGAGTTGGTCATCGAGTGCATTGGTTCATTTATAGCCCTATACATGACCTAATTAAGGCGTTGTCTCAAATGCCTGAAGGCATACAACTCAGGCAAAAAACACATAAGCCTCACTATATATAATGAGACTTAAGAGTATTTATCTGTGAGCCTCAATTGAAGGCATGCGTCGAGACATGCGCCTCAAATGCCTTTTTAAACAAGGCTTTCTTGACCTCTCTTTGGTCTCAAACTGAATCATTGCTAGAGTATTTTGATTCCTGGGTTCTATGTCTTCTCAAGCTTCAACAATAATTTATATTGAGTAAAAATGAATACATATGAGATTAAGAACACATTCTCCAACTAGTACAATGCCAATAGTATCCTCTCATCAATCATAGAAATGCATCTACGTCTCCTCAACAGTCTAAGGCTGAGACAATTCTAGATGTGTACACAAATACGCATGCTAGAAAGAAATGACAAATTTAGAAGGTATTAATTAAATTCAATTTAAATTTCAATCTTCTAGATCAATGCCACTTAAAGGGGGCTTATAACATTTTCTAGCAGTGTCACTGGATAAAGCGATGGGATAGAGCTTTTGAGTTCTTGTAAAGCTATCACTAAGACAAAAATAATATTAGAAAGAAAGCAGTGGCCAGTTATCAAGTTCTGCTATGCCAAAAGTGGCCCAAACTATCACAAGAATGCCAAGCCTTCTGGTTTATAATAGGTACAACTCCAGAGTTACTATGATTGATCGAAACAAGGGATGATTAATATGCTGCACTACTATTTCACAAATAAAAGAAAACTTTGATTCTGTTAGTAATAATACTAAAGTAGAGCCACTTCAGCTGCTAGGTGCTCACGCCTATCCACATTGCTGAATGCAAGCAAACATAAAGCAGAATTTACCATATCAAAATATATACAGCCCAAATTCAGTGTAAAATTAACAAAGTATGCCACAATGCAAGCAAGTATGGCATTTGGAAATAGGAAAGCAAGAAAGAATATGAAATCATAAAATATTACATAAGAGATGGAATGTAGATGCTGATACTTCCTATAAGTTAAAATTAAAGTTCTTCTGCCTTTCCTCCTAAAATTCACTAACAGGAATCCTAATAAGGAGATAATACATACAGAATCGATGGCAACTGCAAAGTAACCCCCATCTTCTGCAAATCCTGAAGAAAATGAACAACATATAAAGAAAACCCACGCAACAACCTCTGTTTCAAACTCATTGCAAACAGAAAACCTTTCCCAAGTTCCATAATTGAAGAAAACAATTTGGTGATATCCTTCACATCCCTGCATACATAGTGACACTCCGTCAAAGCTGGCTTATCAGGGCCACTAAACTGCCCAATCTTTTCCTTCCAACCAAGAGGATCAGAGTAACAGTCCAGAATCCGCAAGCTGGAAATTAATGGGGGCAAAAAAAGATTAAAAAACACTCTACAAACAAGCCGAAAGCACTCGGATCCTCAGAATAAAAGAACTTACGATAGCGATGCATCCAATTCTTTACGCTTCAGCAAATTAATGTAGAACGACGGGCTCTGGGTAAAAGCAACAAGTACAAGTCCACTGGCATAGGAATAAGAAGCAAATTTCAGTAAATTAACAACTCCCTCTAGAAATACAGTAGTTCGAAACTGACCGTGCTTAGGATATTCCGGCGCAAACATTGGCAGCGAGAGAGCATAGAAAGTAATTGAAGGCATGGATTCCTGCATTGCTTCGCAGAGTATCCTTAATGGTTAGGGCGGGCGAATGTTCTCCCTCGAGAGACCCATCCCTCAATGATCTACAGATCAATTCAGCCATGGAAAGCCCTAAACAGAGCAGAAGCAAGGGAAAAATATATTGTTCTTTCGCTCTGTGAGTACCACATAGAGGAGCACGGAGACAAAAAAATCTGAGGCGGAGAGAGTGAAGATGGCCGGAGCCCGCTCGAGGCGACTGCGGAAAAAGACCGTCGGTTCCCTTAAAACACGGCGAAGGCATGCGGAATAGGTACACAGTGGTTATAATCAGGTTATAATCGGATTACAAGCGAGTCGTATAGCTTCAGCTTGTAAAATGCTGCAGCTTCTATTTTACTAATGTTACTGATATGAGCGCGTAGATGGAAGGATACTGAATGGGTTACTAACTCACTTCAGAATCCTATCAGTAACCCGATTATAAGCTTTACGTATAACTCGTTATGCGACTACTATTTCGTTTAGTTGTAGGTTACTGAGTTAAAATGCGAACGCGCGTGTTACTAAGTGAGTTACGTGGAGTGATAGAAATGGTTACAGTACCGCTTATGAACTCGATTATAACGATCACGTGTCATTCATTCACGTACGCTATTCTATCGCGTGCGGTTTACGTACACAATTTTTTTCCCGTGTTAAGGGTAAACTGCTATTTTCGTCGAAGTGCTTGTAAAATTAATTTGAGAAATCACAATTATAAATAATTAGGGCATTTGCATAGATATATAACACCTAACTTAATTTTTACATTTATACCACTCAAATCTTTCATATTATATCAAAAATACCACCAATTTAATTTTATAAGGTGAAATGTGTCTTTTCATGCATAAAAAAAGGTGGCATGTATGAAAGATTTGAATTTTAGGTGTTACACATGTAAATAAATAAAAATTGAGTGGTATGTATATAATAAAGCTTCAGAAATAATTTTTTTTTAAAAAAAATGCAGATTTTATTAAATAAATTAAATCAACCAAATAACAGGTAAAATTAAGCCGCGCAAATAAGATATAGAAGAGAATCAAACAAAATTTAAATAGAATTCACTTAATTTGGTTCAATTTTGATTTAATCGTATTATTATTAAATAATAATGAATATGTATGCAGTTTGTCAATTCGAATTTATTAATCTATTTAATTTAACTGTTATATAATTTAATTTTTTTTGCACCCATGCGAATCGATAACCAAAATTCAAATAAAACTTAAATTATAATAAAAAATATATAATTATGATTTTTTTCTTTTTATTCTATTTATTTATGTTTTGACTTGAGATAAAACATGTATAATTACAATATTAATTTTAAAAACATTTAAAACAGACAAAAGCTATTATTTTTAAAAACGGTCAAGTCTATTATGGAAGCTATACAGTTATTTAGAGATTTGATGGAAAAGTACAGTAAGAAAGATCTACATATGATTTTTGTTGGTTAAAAAAATAATTAAAAAAATATAAAAAAAAATCTTATAATAAGGTTCCAAGAGAAGTTCTTTGGAGAGAAGAAAGACATTGGAATGACTTATATTCAAGTCAATAAAGATATGTATACTATAGATGTTGCTTGTGTTCGAACAGAAGGGGGATTGACTGAGTATTTTCCTATTTCAATTGGATTACATTAGGGATCGACATTGAGCTCATATTTTTCTGCTTTAGTTATTTATGCTCTTACTAGTCATTTACAAGAGGATGTACCTTGGTGTCTATTTTTCGCTAATGGCATCCTTCTTGTGGATAAGACCAGATAAAGAGTTCAGAAAAAACTTGAATCATGGAGGTCAACTTTACAGTCTTAAGGCCTTCATTTTAGTAGATTTAAAACTGAATACATGAAATGTAATCTTAGTCGAGGTAGATTTAGTGGCAGAATTGTCAAAATGGGTGATCAAATTGTTAAATGGAGTGAAAGTTTTACATATCTCATGTATATTTTTCAATGTGATCGTGACATAGATGGAACTGTTTTTAGTAGAATCCAAGTTGGATGGTTGAAGTGAAGGAATGCATTCGACTTATTCTGTGATAGAAAAGTACCGCTTAGACTTAAAAAAAAAAATTTATAAGATTGTTGTGAAACCCGCAATGCTTTATGGAAGTGTTGCTAAGTAGGTCGGTGAGTGGCTTTAAACTTATAGACAAAATGTGAAATAAATATATCTGTGAAAAGGTTTGTGTAGCTCCAGTGGCAGACATGATTATATAGAGTCATCTTAGATGGCGTGTGATCTGTTTGGGGCAGCTACAACTTATTGAATAATATGCTGAGAAGCAGTTAATCCTGATAAGCCGTTGATCAACAGCTTATCAGGAAAAGTTATGTTTTTTTTTTGTTTGTACTGTTTAAAAACAACTGATTTGCAGTTATTTCTGGATAAATGATCATTTTGCCCCGTTAAATAATGTTGTTTGCAACAGAACTGCTATAGCAACATATTTGTTAGTTAAGAAGCAGAAAATCAATACATAACAGTAAAAAAAATAAGATACACCTCTCACTTACTAATGAGTGTCAATATTGATAAAAAAAAACAAGCCAACAAACAATAAAACCACTTAATCACTTATCCATAAAAAAACGTAAATATTGGACACAAATGTCGGGGGCATCTTAATGAATATATGCATATGGTCGGATCCTCCAGTAACTTCAACGAGTTCATATAGAATGGCGAATCCACCCTAACTTCAGGATATGTATCCAGAACTCGAAGAAATTCATCTATCGTAGTGTCCTCTGAAGGACCAGGCTTACCTTTGCATGCTTCTATAGTTTATTTATTAAGGTTATGACGCAAGCGACCCCTTTCTTTTTGTTTTCTCAACCCTAGTCCGCTTTGAATGGCATGTGGATTCTGGCTCCCCTGGTTTACGCTAGGACCTACACCTGAGCCACCTACCTGCTCGGCCTCCAAGTCATCTGGTATGCTTGTAAACTCATGCTCATTTTGGGTGAAGCCATGCAAGCCCGTCGCAACAACCCCACTAAGCATGAGGTCCAACTTCTCCTTCAGGTCCGGCTCAACGCCACCTATCTTGATTTTTTTAGCAACCGGCACCACCTGCAAAGTAAAGGAAAGTATATTTGTTAAAATAGATTATATGAATATCGAATGGAAGAACAAGTATATAACGGTTTACATATTACCTCCAACGTCTCAGTCCACCAATCTTCTGAAGCATCAATAGTCCACTTGATAAGATCCCAACCTAAGCCTGTGGATCCCTATTTCACTTCCTTCTATAACTTCAAGTCCTTCTTCAACTGATCCCATTTGTTCTTAAATTTTCGTAACATTCTGCCACCCTTCTTTGTTAAAGTGGGTGGTGGGTCTATTTCTGAATTCGACCTCCTTAATACAGAGGATGCAAAATATGATTGTGGCTTCCTTATCCCACATTACTGCTGAAGACATTTCTTTGGTCTTAACCATTACACTAATAATAAAAGAAATAGATTAAGAAAGAAACTAATATAGCCAGTGAAACAAGAAGCAAGATAAAAAAGAAAGCTCCAACATAAAGAAACTCATAAACTCAAAAAAACATAAAAACGAAAACAATACAACACAAAAACGAAAATCTGTTCAAAAATTCAATCCAAAATGTGATGATGATGATGATTTTGATATAGAAACAACAAAAATCTCAACATCGTAATGATTTTTCCACCATACATACTGGATTTTAGCCACAAACCAGTCTCAAGATAGGCACCAACCAGACATAAACCACACCCATTACATCCACAACCCACCCTCATCACAACCCGCACATAGCTACAACTAGTCTTAAGACAGCCGCAACCAGTAGAAACCACCCCCCATTATATCCACAACTCGCCCCCCATCACAGCTTCATCTCAACCCCCAAACAACCACAAACTAGTCCTAAGACAACCACCAACCAGAAAGAAACCAGCCCCCATCACAACCACAATCCACCCCCATCACAGCTTCATCACAACCTCCACACAGTCACAAACCAGTGTTGACCTCATTTTTGATGAGGTCTTCTCTTCTCTCTTTAGTACTTAGGATCTAGCCATAGGCTTTTCCTTTGACTATCTTAGAGGACTAGAGATGGAACCCACCCCTTTAGAAACTCAACCACTTCTTAACTCCCTGCAAACCCCACAAGTTTGACTGTAAACCCTAATCACCTAGAGGGTTGAGATCAAATGTGGAGATTTAAAGGATGAGTTCCCTATAGGACTCTTTAGCCTTAGGATCACCACTGGTGGCTCGGTGCAGTGAGGGTCGACTCGCACATACATTACACTTTCACACATATTCCAAATCCTAAAACTATTCATGCCTAGCTTGACTTCCTGACTCATGTAGATAATTCATATGGATGGTCTTTAACCCCTAAGCCCTTGGCTAAGAGGGTTAGGAACAACATAGTGAATGCCTCAAATGAGTCCTCTCATGGCTCATATGAGCTTAATATGGCTTCATGGCTCAACCAAAGTGATTCCATTTTACTCAAATTTGATCAATCTTCATTTTTTCAAAATTTTAATTTTTGACCCCCGGGGCCCCGGACCCACCAAACCTACTAAAAGTCCTTGAAATTACTTAAGACCTCCAAAATTTTCAAATCACCCAGAATTTCCCAAAATTAACCTTAAACATTTCTCCACCAATCAAATTGATCATTTACAACAAAAAATACCAAAATTTCCAAAAAATACCCCCAATACCCTCCAAATTACCAAAATGCCCCTCTTGACCCAAAAAATCCAAAAAATCCAAAATTCCCAAAAAATTCCAGAAAATCCCAAATATTCTAAATTTCATTTTGTTCAACTACCCCATGGGCCAATTTTGTCAATTTACCCTACTTTTATCAAAACCCTCAATTTGACCCATTTTAACCCAAAGTGAACCCAATGTCAAACCAAACCTCCCCAATTGACCCCAATTTTGGTCCAATTCAATTCTAAACTTCAATTAAATACCCCCAATATCAATCTAGACCAAATCCAAGCCCAATTTGATTGGCATTTGAATCCAATTTCATTTTTAAGCTTAAAGCCCAATTTTGACCCATGACCCAAACCTAGCCCAAACCAACCCAATTCAATCCCAATTTGACCCAAATCTTTTCTAAAACCTTCCTAGCATCCCCAAAAACAAAACACTAATATAGTTTTCCCAAAATTTGGACCCAAACCTTACTCAAATTCAACCCAAACCCAAAATCCCTTAAATTGACCTAAACCCAAACCTAACCCAAATGGGCCCAAGTCCCAAAATTGAGCCCCAACCAAAGGTGAAAACTCTTCATAATATTCCCCTAAGAATTTCTCAACATTAATTTTACATCAAATCCAACATTAGCCCAACCTTAGCCCAAGTTTGCCCAAATTGACCCACTTTAGCCCCTTTACCAAAGAAACCCAAATTCAACCCAATTCAATTCCAAATCACTCCAAATTGATTTCAAATCACTCATGACACATCCCTAAACTAAACTCAACAATTGCCTGGCCTAATCTTTTACAAAACTCCCATCCACAAATTTGTTTTCAAAACCTAAAAGCCCACCCATTTAAATCATTTAAAAGCCCATTCCTAACCAATTCCAAAAGCCCAAAAATTCATACAAAGCCCATATGACACTCTTCTTCATCATGACTTCAATTAAAACCATCTCTAAAGTTCCAATCAAATATCAATTTATTCTAAATCAAGCTTCATGTTAACCTCTCATACATTTATCAAAAATGTCAAAATCCATTTTCATACAAGTAAGTCAAGCTATGTGCAAGCCATAGGCAAGCCATGAAGCCATGCATGAGCCACATGGAAGCCATGAAAGCCCCTTTACATGTCACCATGCTATATTGGGCAAAAGGAGGAGGTCCTTTCCATATTCCTTTAGAGTGATTAACCACCCCCATGTCTCCCCTAATTCATGCTTAAGCCTAATTGTACTTGGATGGTGACTTCTCCCCACTAATTAAGCTGAACCAAATGACTTTCTCTTTAGCCCAAATTAGCCTTGGGGAGGTGCACCTAGCCCAATCCATATATTTGACCAAACTTAGCCAAAATACACTCTTGCCCCATTCCACTTAAATCAAGCCCTTTACACATGTCAAACCCCAATTGACTTCACCAAATTCAACCCCTGACCTCCCTGACCTTGAGGGTGACCCATGCCTGGCCGGCCAACCACCACATCCGCCGGAAAACACCATGACTGAGACCTTGCAAGGATTCAAACATTGAAATTCTCCCTTGATGAGCTCCGGCCAGCCACCACAGTCGCCGGAAAACACCATGGTCGAGACCTTGGAAGGAGTTAAACATTGAAATTCTCTCTTGCTGAGCTGCCCCGTGCCCAGTGGCCATTGGAGTTGTTCTTCCCTTACCCAGAGCAGTTGATCCCAGCCATTAACTCCCCCTGGGAGGCCCTCCAGCCAGCTCTATTTAAGCACCACCCCCTCTCGGCCATGAGGAGAGTTGCACAAAAACCATACAGAAACTCTGCAAAAATTATTCCAGACTCTCCCACACCTGGAGAACTTGATCCCCAGTGACAATTTGTCCTAATCCCTACCAACAGAGCCCAATTTCTCAGCCAAAATTTCACCCAAAACCAGGACATCTCCCAATTCTCCACCAAAATCAAATTAAACTCACCCATACCTATACAAGACCAAGAGAAGGAGTTCCCCAGTGAAAGCCCCCTCTCCAGGCCACTCATCTGCTCTAGCCTCCAAAGGTTGTGATCGGGTCTGGTGGAAATCAAGTCTAGGCAATTCCCCATGGCTAGAGACTTCATCTGGAGCTTACTTGGACTCAATCGAAGGTGACACAACTCTCAGATCGAAGCCACACTTCTCTGAGCAAAGGTATGAGCTCTCTCTTCTCCTCGAGCTTCCATGAATTCTCTATTTCTATTGCCTTAATTTCATGCCACATAAATCGTATGGATGTGTTTGTCTCTTCAAGACGAATCCATAGAGCATAAGAACGTAGAAATCGGTTAAGTATCGAGGGAGATATTAAGCCTGGAAGATGGACGGTTCTCAGGCTAGGAGGCTTGGGGAAGATGAACGGATGCCGTACATTTAATACACGCGCGGGTGGACGGTCCAGATTAAGCCGTATGAGGAGACGGGACAATACTGCGGGCCGCGTGACATCCCAGTCAGATGGCGGCGCCGAACCAGAAGACGCCGCGTGGCCGTTCGGGGAGGCTAAGGTTGACGCGACGCCGCGTGGATAAGTAGATAAATAGGGAATTTTCTTATTTATTAAATAACCAGAACTTCAAAAATGCATAACTTTGTCTAGAAAAATTCTAAAAATAAAATAAAAATATCCTCTTGCTCAGTGAACAGAGGAGAATAATGTGGAAAAGAAATCAAGTCATTTCATCAAGTATTCTATTTTTAATGATTTATTTACTCTCTGTGGTATTTTAATTTTCCATTTGCATAGACAATTCACTATGACATGAGACCATAGGGCTTTTGAAGCCTCTGATCTAGGGAACATCCCCTGAATTTTCCAAGGTCAAAGGCCATACCTATGAGAAGTTATTGATTTTCCAAGTTCATGTTACTATTTTGAGTATTTTAATTCTAATAATTAGCATGTTGAGAAATAAATTCTAGGAAAATTTGGTGATATTTCTTATGACCAGAGGAACCTAGGAAAAATAGGTTTTGAGTTAATTCACTTGGAACAACCATAATTGGCATAAATACCCAAAATTGAACTTTAATTAATTAGGGTTAACCACACATTGAATTGACTTAAAAACAATTTTTCACTGATCTTTAGGATCAGAGGAACATCACATAAAAATTTGAAATCAATTGGAAATGTTTAACCCCACTAAATTGATTAATTAAGTCACAAAACCAAAATTAAACTTTAAAAATTCATAACTCACAAAATACTTTTCAAAAATTCACAAAAATGGTTTTGGAGCTTCTCTGATATCAGAGGAACTTAGAAAAATTAAAATTATAATTTTCTAAAAAAGTTGATTTTTATCATTATTTTAATATTTTTAATAATTAAAAATAATAAAAATAATAAAAATATTAAAAATCACCAAAATATCACATTTTTAATTCTAATTACTTAGGAACAAACCAAATATTTTTTTAAGTCCCTAGGATAAGATATTGAATTTTAAAGGCTTAATGTAATTTTTAATATTAAAAAATGTATTTTCCAACCTTTTCACTAAAATAATTCTAGTAAATCAAAGAAAAATTATAAAAACATAAAATTTATTTCTCTGGACTCCTTGAGGTCAGAGAGATTTAAGAAAAATATAAAATCCATTTTTTAACTTTAATTTTTTTTTAAAATTAATTAATACTCCAAAACTCAAAATAACTCTAATAAATAAAATATAATTCAAAAAATCACCAAAATTGGTCCAAATGGTCCTTTGATCATTAGGAACATTCCATAATTTTCTTAAGGATAGAAACATTTCCTTGGTCATGTTATTGAATTTTCCTTGAAAACCCTTATTTTCCATTAAAAATAATGACATAAATAAATTAAATACAAAAAAATCACATTTTCTCCTCTAATGTCTTAATTGACATGTGAGTGAGGTTACATAAAAATTTCAAGTTCATTTGAGCTTAATTTAGTGAGTTATAGAATTATTAAGCTTGAAGGGCAAAAGGGTAATTAAAAATTTCAACCCTTAATTAAAATTTTAGGATTAATCAAAAGGGAGGGTAAAATATTTGATTTTAAACTGATTTTTGGATGATTGAAACTTAAATGATTGAGGGTAGAAACCTACTAACCATTTCAAATATAATTAAAATAAAACTTTAATTAATTAATTAATCGAAATTTTGGAAAAATAATAGAAATTGGAATTATTAAAGTAGGGATATTATTAAGAGGACATTTATTCTTTAATTTAAAATCCCTAAATAAATCACTTTAATAATACTTAATTCTTAATTAAAAAAATTAATTAAAAGAATAATCTCAATTAATAATTAAAATTGAAATTAAATTAAATTAAATTAAAATTAAATTAAAATTAAATTAAATGAAATGAAATTAAATTAAATTAAAATCAAAATCAAATCAAATTAAATTAAAATTAAATTAAATTGAATTAAAATTAAATTGAATTAAATTAAATCAAAATCATTTAACAACAAACCTAAATTAAATCATTAATAATCAAATCTAAAATAATTTGAACACTATTCCAAACTTAAAATTTTTAATTAAAACCTCATAATTAAATTAAAATACTTTAAATCATTAACTCAAACTTTAAATTAAAAATGATTAAAATTTTTCAACAAACCAACTTACCCTGAAAGCTCTTATTATTATAACTCCTAAATGAAGTATCAAGTGACGTGTTACTTCACTTATAGGATATTCAAATGTCCTAGCTCACTGAGCAAGAGGACAAAACTTAAACTCATGGATGATTAATTCACTTGTATAATTAAATTCTCTTGGACTTAAAACAATCCTAGAGGTATTGAAAAGATGTTTAAGACTCGTCTTAAGCACTTCCTCAATATGATGGGATGTTTATAAGAACAATTGAACTTAATTGTTCTTTGGTGAAGAAAATCATCCTTAAACCAAAACACAAGAACCTAGACGTCATGGGAGATGACTAGTTATGTGATTAGGAATTTGGTAGACAACCAAAACCCTTCCCTTAGCGTTACCTAGGTACTTATTGAAACAATTAAATGTCTTAACATGTGTTTTAAGTGCAGCTTGGGATGACGGGAAGACCCTCCAGGTACGCTTTTATTTTATTGCAATTTACTTTATTGCAATTTACTTACATGCACTGTACTTTACTTTTCTTGCATAATAAATAAATGTTGCATGAAAACCAAAACCTTTAGGATAGTCCCTGAACTGAAACCAAAACTAAATTAAAAGTCATTACAAAATAAAAAATCACCACCACAACATTTCAAAATATAAAACAACTCAAAATTTAATCACAAACAGAACAACAAAACTACAACTACAACTAAATTAAAACGTCTCATTGAATGATCAGGAATACCTTGATGATGTAACCCACGTGTTGCTAACGAGATTTCTCACGGTCTAAATGAAAGTGTGGAACTCATTCAGTTGAGTTTGGCAAATTCATCTGGACTAAGTGAATTCGATGAAAATAACGGTGTCGGGATGACGGAACCGTGGGATCTTAATCGGTTCTGTTTAAATAGCTTTAAGATTTGTTTTAATTTAAACACTAAAAAAACACTTGGATTTTAAGATTTTGTCTAAACCAAAACACTTTTCTCATCTCTTTATTTTCACCTTCTACAACTAAACCTCTGCAACAACAAGGAGCTTAGAGCATGGTGAGCAGCACGACCATCTTCGTCAGCAAAACAACTCTACATCAGCTAAACATTCCTAGAATTAAACAACCAAACCGTAGGATTTCGAGGTAGTTTTCCTAGTGCAACATAAATCCTTAACCCTTTTGTTAGGCATTTGCATGATCACGTCATGTAAATTAAATCCTAACCGGTCTTAGTATTCCGAGGTAGTTGTTTGGTACGACATAAATTCTCACATCTTCGAGGCTATTTGTGTGATTATATCATACAAATATAAGTCTTAATTAATTAAAATTGGCAGGACTGAAATACTAAATAATTCTCCCTAAATTGAAGCCAAACAAATAGGATAGTTGGGAAGTCACCGAGACTTGTCTCGAATCCGTGACATCCCCTACCTTTCATTCCTTTGGACTCCTAAAATAACTGTTCATAATTTGATCCATTCCCTATTGAAATTTCCAAAACTTAAATCCTTTGAAAACCTTAAACTTTGAAATTCTTGAGAGCAAAACCACTGATCATTATCGAGAGTTTTCTTAAGTGATTCCCATCATTTAAGATGTAATTAACTATAGGGGCTTGCCCTTATAGGGAACTTTAAGAACTCATGTAATATAAACCCTGCTTAATTCATTTATATTAAGCAAAAGAACTTGTCGGCTTATAAAATTGGTTCGCAGACCAAACGGATGTCACAAATCTTCTAGTTTATTTAATCGAGCCCCATCATTAAACAATGTGTCTATTTTTCGGGATAGATACACGGTTTGTGGTGCGGTGCTCGTTTATATAAACTATTCGGGATGTGAGATCGATTTGATTTCATATCTTAAAATTTTAAAATTTAAAAAATTATTTTTAAAATCAAATACTACTTTCTAAATTATATATATATATATTTAAATTAAATTTAAGGTTCGCCGACAACTTCGTAGGCGACCCCCTTTTCAAAATACACGACACCGAAAATATGTCGACAACCGACCACTAAGACAGGCCCAGAACCGGGCGAGAATCCGTCCCCATCACAGGCTCCATCACAATCCCCACACGAACACAAACCAGTCTTAAGATATCTACCAACCAGGCAGAAACCACTCCACATCACATCCACAACCCACCCCCATCACAACTCCATCACAACATCCACACAACCACAAACCAATCCCAAGACAGTCACCAACTAGGCAGAAATCGACCCCCATCACAGCCACAACCCACCCACATCACGGCTCCATTACAACCCCCACACAACCACAAAGCCAATCCAGAGACAACCACCAACCAAGCAAAAACCACCCCCCATCACATCCACAACCCACCCCCATCACAGCACCATCACAACCCCCACACAGCCACAAAAAAGTCCCAAGATAGCCACCAACCAAGCAAAAACCACAACCCACCCCCATCACAGCTCTATCACAACCCTCACACGGCCACAAATCAGTCCCAAAACAGCCACCAACCAGGCAAAAACCACCTCCAATCTCATACACCACCCACCTCTATCACAACTCCATCTCAACCTCCACACAGCCACAAACCAGTCCCAAGACAGCCACCAACCAGGCAGAAACCACCCCCCATCACATAAACAACCCACCCCCATCACAGTACCATCACAACCCCTCACAACACCATCACAACCCCTACACAGTCACAAACCAGTCCCAAGACAGGCACTAACCAGGCAGAAATCATCCCCCATCACAACCACAACCCACCCCCATCACAGCTTCATCACAACCCTCACACATCTACAAATCAGTCCCAAAACAGCCACTAACCAGACATAAATCACCCCCATCACATCCACAACCCACCCCCATCACAACTCTATCACAATCCTCAGACAACCACAAACCAGTCCCGATATAGCCACCAACCAGGCAGAAACCACCCTTCTTTTACACAACTTCAGTGAAAACCCTATTTCTTTTGTTTCAAACAAAATATTTAGAAGAGCTAAAAGGAAAAGTACTCTTTTTCAAAAGTACATCTCAACATACTTTAACTACCAAAATCAACATTAACAACAACAACATCATCATCATTATCCTCTTCATCAGCAATAAGAATTCTAACTAATAAATCTAGAAGGATAAGTTTTGATGTGCTTTTCTCATATCTTGACATTAGTTTATAGGGTTTTCTAGAAAAATCTCTTTTGATTCACAAAATGCTTCATAGAAAAAGTTCATAAGAAAAGTTCTCAACTGTCACCAATATTGCACCACATTCATACATTATGCCAAAAATCAGAAATAAGAGAATGCCCTAAGACGTAGGGCCATAGGAATGCATGACAGAGAAACAAGAATTGCATAAGAAAAGTTCAAACCCAACAATTTCCAAATCATAGAGCTAAGAAAAAAATTATAACAAAAGCCATTCCATCGACGGTTAAACGCACACAGTACTTACAGATATCAACAATGAGAGATCGACACGAGAAGGAAAGAAATAGAGATGAAGCGTGATAGGCCAGAGGAGAGGAGACAGAGATAGGAGAAGTGCGACAAAGCATATCAGAGGAGGTGGAGAGGAGAAGCACGATAGGGCATACAACACACTAAGAAAGGCAGGTCGAGGGTAGTGAACGAACGCGGGCCGCAAAATAGATCCCGCTGTCGTGTTTACTAAATAAAACAAACATCGTTTCTAGATAAACAGCCTGAATGCGATAAACAAACGAGATGGCTGCATTTTTAAAACGCCGCTCGCGGTTTTAAGCTGTCCCAAACGGGCTCTTAGTCACATTAAATATTGACCAACTGATCATCTTGTTTGACCTAATTTGGTCAAATTAGATCAAAAAAAGTGGTTTAAATTGAAATTGGGAATATTTAGAGGGTTTTGGTAATTTTTGAAATTTTTGAAAATTCTAATTTAGGAGGTGCATTTTGGTAATTTGGAGGGTTATTAGGGTTATTTTGGGTATTGTTGGCAAATTTTAGGTGTTTTAGGTATTTTTAGTGGTGGAGAGTATTTTGGGATGATTCTTTAGAAATTTTGGTAATTTTGGTTGATTTTTGTAATTTTGGGCAAAATTGGGGTTTTAGGGGCAATTTGGCATTTAGTAGAGTTTTTTTGGATAAAGGGTCAAAGTTAAGATTTTTTGTAAAATTTGGAGTTGAGTGAGATTGATAACCCGTTTGAGCCATGGACTAAGGGAATCCCCATTTGGATCCTCCATGTGCTGGTACTAATCAAACCCTAGCTTGGGGCTAAGAGCTTGGAGAAACCACCCACATGAGTTTCCAAAAGAGTGGAGGATCAAGTGTGGAGAGGTTTGGTTTAGGGTTGTGAGGTAGTGTGTGAGAGTGTAATGTGTAAGTATGTGTGTGAGCCTCCCCCAGTCCACCCAGGGTAAGTTCTAAGCCTTGACCATTCTATAGGGAACTCCACTTGAGATTCCTAATACTTGGTCTCATCCTCCTAAATACTTAGATATTAGACTTTAAGCATTTGAAAACTCCACGTGAAGCAAAGAAGTGTTTTGAATTTCTATGGGGTGAGGGTTCCATTGCTAGTCGTCTAAGATAGTCACCAGGAAAGTCCTATGGCTAAACCCTAAGTTATTCTAAAGAGAGACTAGACCTTAACCAAAAGTGAGGTCAACACATTTTCATCGGATACCCACCTGGAACCAAGGGTTACAAACTATGATGTCTAGATCAATAGAAATGCATCATTAGTAGAGATGTGACATTTGATAAGTCCAAAATGGCAAATCTACAAAGCTACGTTGTCAGGAATAGTGCCACTAAAGAGAATTCTTCAATTGAGGTGGAGCTACAACAACAAAAAACTATGACAAATCAAGGGACCGTTACGAAAAATCAAGATGAAGTGGTAGAAGACCAGCAGAAAACTGGACCAAAGAGCAGATCAGATTAGGGCTGGCAATTTGACTCGTTGTTCGCGAACAGCTCGTGTTCGGCTCGTTAAGTAGCTCGTGTTCGGCTCGTTCGTTAAGCCTAACGAGCCGAACATAAACAAATTTTTAAGCTCGAAATGTTAACAAGCCGAACACGAACAACTGTTTGTTCGCTCGTGTTCGGCTCGAATTGGCTCGAAATAAAAAAGTAATCATATAATTATTTTTATAATAATTTATTATATATATTATTATATATTAATATATTATATATATTTATATTTAAGTTTAAATCATAGCTGCTTGTGTGATAGCGTGGTTATGCTTCTTGTTTCCATTCATTTGGTCCAGGTTCGAATCCGGCGCTAGACATATATTTTTCCAATTAATTTTAACGAGCCAATTTTGAGCCGAACACGAGCCGAATACTAACAAGAATATTTAATTCGAGCCGAGCACGAACACACCTTTCACGAGCCATTTCAAACACGAGCCGATTTCGAGCCGAACACGAGTCAAGCCTGAGCTCGCTCAAGCTCGGCTTGTTTATAGCCCTAGATTAGATGACTACAGGTTGGTGAGAGATAGACAAAGAAGAACCATCATACCGCCAGAGAGATATGGCCTGCAGACATGATCTCCTATGCTTTGAGTGTTGCAAAAGAGATAGAAGAAGAAGAACCTAGTAGCTACAAGGAAGCCCTAAAGAGCAAAGAAAGACAGAAGTGGGTAGATGCAATGGATGAGGAAATGGCTTCTTTGATAAAGAATAAAACCTGAGAACTTGTGGACTGACCAAAAAACCAACGTGTGGTTGGCTGTAAGTGGACCTTTAAGAAGAAGGAATGCACACCAGGTATTGAAAAATTCATGTACAAAGCCAGTCTCGTTGCAAAGAGATTCACTCAGGTAAAAGGAATAGACTTCAATGAAATCTTCTCACCCGTGGAAAATCACCGCTTCATTAGAAGGGTTTTAGTACTAGCAGTTCAATTTGATTTGGAATTAGAGCAGCTAGATGTTAAAACTGCGTTCCTACCCGGAGAACTGGAAGAAACCATCTTCATGGATCAGCCAGATGGGTACAACACACCTGAAACCAAGGACAAAGTCTGCTTACTAAAAAAATCTTTATATGGACTGAAACAGAGCTTAAGACAATGGTACAAAAGATTTGATGAGTTTATACCGAGGATTGGATTTGTCAGAAGCAGCTATGACAATTGCGTATACATGAAAAAGCAAGATAGTGATATAAATACTAACTTACATACATACCAATTCATCTAAGTACCACAAATTTAGTGATATAAGCAAGAGGGTGATATAAGTACTAATTGATCTCACGGCTTCATTTCCGGTGAGTTTCTTTTTTATACTCACATTTATAATTGTTCCTGTAAAATGTTGCTTATTATGAACGAAAACTGATTGGTATGAATGCAAAAATGCAAAGGAGGAGGATTTGTAAGTTCTGGTAACTTCTCCGACAATTCAACAGAAGTTGTCTATGGAGGGGATGTGTGTCGTGCCAACAGTAGTGGAAAAGTTGAATGGACTAGAAGCAGAGATTGAATTTAAATCTGAGCCGTTGATTTTAGGTTTTATGAATCTGTTTAGTAACAACTAATTTTTACATATTTAACTTATGCATTATTAAGTTGTTTGCATTGTAAATAGTTATGTTTATTATTAGCATTTGTAAATATGGTTCGATAGTTCATAAAACTTAATAACATGTTTGGTTAATTTGTAAATAGCAATATTTAAGTGATATGTAATTAATTGTTCCTTATAATTATAGTTGTGATTTCAAATATGTACAGAACTTTTCCTTTTTTTTCTTAATCATTTGAGAAAAAATGTGTGATTAATATTATTTATGCTTATTATTTTCTTTAAAAAAAAGTATTAGTTAATAATCAATAAGAAAATAAAAAATTAATAAAGGGAAATTTTATAGATGAATTCCATATATTTTTAAGAATGCCGTAAATGAAACCTTTTATTAGTAACTCTCATTTTACTCTTTAAATTTAGTGTTTATGAATAATTATATTTTAAGGAAAGGAATAAATAAAAATAAATAATAAATAATAAAAAAGGAGTTTCACGTTTTTTTTTGTCTATCTATTTTCTATTAGTACTAATTTTGAGCTTTTGTATTTTTTAATTATCTTGACAATAGATAATGAAATCAATTATTAGAAGCTAGGATACACAAAAACGGTTCTAAAAAGGAGAAAAGTATCAGATATGGATGCAGCTTCAACACAATTCCAATGCATTAGACACGATATAAATTGTTGGATATATGTGTCCTAATTTAATGAATTAAAAATTTCAAAAAAATTATTTTAGTAATAAAATGAAAAAATTTATTTTTACATAAAATTTAATTAATATTTTTTTACTTGAAGAGTGAAATATACCTTTACACACACACACTATATATATATATATATATATATATATATATATATATATATATATATATATATATATATGTAAAGGTATATTTCACTCTTTAAAATTAAATATAGTGTTGTATGAGATGTGCAACATAAATATAAGAACTCAAAGGTATTGGATATGAAAATACATAATAATTTAGAGTTAAAGAAGTCAATAATCATTTTATTTCTTTTAATGAATAATCGATTAAGATAGTACAAAATAAGCTCACATTACACTTGGATGAGAAGATTTTACGAACCAAGACCCAATGATTTCAACTGACCGGGTTACATGGCAGCCAAGTCGTAGGCCCATACATATAAATACACAAAAAATATCATGTAACACCCCCATTAAAGTAGACGCCAATATGTAACCTTATATATTGCATCTCCTCCTCTATAAATAAGGGAATCATTTTATGAGAAAAATGCTAATTGATAAGACTCGTAACTGTTCATTGTTGTGCATATTTCTTTTTTGTCTCTCTCATGTCTTACACTTTATTTCTTAGATGTGATTCACAATCATATCAAGATGCAAAAGAATGTAATAAGGTTTCGTGAGTGATATTTATTTTTAGGTAAGTCTCCTATTACATAAATATCACATAGGCCATATGTATTTATATTTTTATTACTTCAATTTTCATATTTACATTTATATGACTTAAAATCTTTATTATCACATGAAAAATATTATTTTTATTTATTTTTTTAAGTCAAATAAAAAAATTTATGCCACTAAAATGGGTGAAATATAAATATAAAGATTGGTATTAGGATGTGATATATACGAATTGTGGGACATATATGCGTGTTTTAAATTTATATTTAGCTAATTGTTGGGCCTCAACCATTCCGGCCTTACTTGGGTATTGTAAATTCAAGCTACCCTCATCTTCGTTTCTTCCCTTCACCCTTTCAGCCTCGCCTTTGCTCTGTTTCCTCTTCCCCACCCTCTCCTGCTCGGAAAACTTGCTGACGACCCTCCCTCATCTCCCGATTTCGCTCAAAACCACGGTCTTCTTCTCTGAATGCCCACAATACAGTCGTTGTCAAATCTAGCAGGGAAAAATGCAACCACGGTATCGCAGCTTACAAAGAACCTCCAAGCTCTCATCTTTCGCCTCCTTCCGATCCGCTCCTATCAGAAACCATTGAGGAAGGTAACCCTCCTCTTTAATCCTCTCTCTCTCTCTCTCTCTCTATCTCTCTCTACAGTGCGCTTTAGCTTCTATAAATTCCGTAAATTCGTCTGCCATCTGGAAATCCACTCGCCAGATCTCTCTACCATGTCCACATCTCTTCACCAAAGACAGCAACAACAAAATCCTCTAGTCGACACAGTCCCCCTCTTTCCTCGCTCCTCCTCACTCAACAATGTTTTGCATCACCACACATACTCCCTCTTCGGCCGAGGAGGAGGCCTCCTCGGCGTTTTCATCCCTTGGATTCGTCTTTTCACACCCTTCCTCTGCTAATGGCAAGATTACACCCTAGCTCAAGCTGCGGCCTTTCTTGGCGGAAAGAACGACCAAAATGGAATCTAGAAACTCCTCCTTCTTCCTTTCCTTATGGTCGTTGTGCTGCTTAAATAGGGTTTCTTCAATTTGACATCTCGGAGGTCAAGACATCTATTTGATATCTCGGAGCTAGGCTATAATGCAATGTATAATGATTTGGATATGGTTTGGCTTTCCGATCCATTGCCTTATCTAGAAGGGCACCATGACATTTACTTCACCGATGACATGGATGTTGTAAGTTCTTCATTTCTTTATTTTCTTGTGAGTTATCAGTGATGAGGAAAGTGCTAATTTTTATTAATCTTTGCAACTAAAAAGTGAAGCCTTTGATTCATTCTCATGGCTTGCCACAACCTGGGAAGAAAGGAAGAACATATATTTGTAGCAGCTTGATCTTCCTCCGTCCGACAGATGGAGCAAAAGGCTGTGCTTTTGGAATGGATTGAATAACTTCGTCAGACGGACGGTTAAATGCATCGATTGATCGTTGTGTAACTCTATTTGACAGATTCACACAATTTCAATTTAGAAAGCTTAAATATCTTATTCACATTTGCCATTTGGTCTATTGTGTTAATCTTTTTGCCATTTCTCATTTGCCTATGGCTAGTTTTTTAGATTTTTCTATCATTTCACATCTTTTTGAATTGATATTCAATTCTTTTCTAGATATTCATCATTAATTGTCCATTATTGATGGTGGATTCCGCAAATATTTTGGTGCATAAGGGTTTGTGTTCTTCATCAATTGTTTATTCAAATCTAAGGGACGGATTCGGTGCCTCGCATTCAATGGCTAGAACTTATAGGCAACATATTTACGAATCATTGAGATTTTACCATAGCGTTTGATTAAAACATTTAATATTTTTTGTTTACAAGGTGTTAAGCAACATCTTTCTACTTTTGTACATTTGCGGTCATTCTTCTGAATCTCATATGCTACTAGTGAACAAAATTCAATAGGCTTCAGGATTACACAAAAATACAAATGTATTTTCAGTACTAACCACTAAAACAATCATGTGTTTCATTAGCATGATATTAATGACCATGTCACATTACTACCCAACTCCAAACTAAAGAATGTTTGATTAGGACATGTTTGATTAGGACATGTTGATTAGGACATGTTTGATCATCCTTTGACCACTTGTCGGTAGTGAGGGCGGTCTTCAAATAGTTAGACACATGAGGGTGACTGGGGGCTCTTATAATTGCCTCCGGTCATTCTCATATATATATATATATATATATATATATATATATATATATATATATATATATATATATATATATATATATATATATATATATATATATATATATATATATATATATATATAATGAGTATTATTTTTAAATAATTTAATTGGCTAATCAATTGAAATTATTAATTCAAAATAAAATAAAAATATATTAAATTCTATTTAAATAAATACTTTAATATAAATAACGAGATTTAAATCTCGTCATACCCTTAACATTTTACGGTTTTGTTATTAGGGTTGTTAAAATAGGTCATTGTTCGTGACTAACTCGTGTTCGACTCGATAAATAAACTAGTCAAACACAAACAAATTTTTTGAACTCGATATATAAACATGTTGAACACAAACAATAATATTTTTTTATAAACCAAGTCAGGATTCGCTCAAGCTCGGCTTAATTACTTCAAGCTCGGCTTAATTACTTCCCTAAGGACTGCATGCATGATTAAGATTGTCAAAATGATTTTTTGTTCGCAGTAACTCTTTTTCGGCAAACTAATCAAACGAGCTGAATAACAAACATATTTTTTTGTGTTCGAAATATAAACAAGTCGAACATGAACAATAATATTTTTTAACGAGTCGAACACGAACTGAGTCCAAATGCGCTCATGTCTAGCTCTTTATACCCCAAATCAACCTTATTAAATCAATCATTTAACCAATTGTATTTTAACTGAACAATTAAATATTTTTGGAATTCTTTTAATGTGGAACTTAAAAATAAATATATAGAAATTTTCTAATATATATATATATATATATATATATATATATATATATTATTTATAAGTAAAGTACTACCGAACAAGACTAGTGGGGCCCACCATTAAATTCCTTGGCCCGGATAGCTTACCGGAGGTGACGGTAGGGTCTACGCGTCAATTCGAAGCTGATGTAGCCGCGGCTGTGACGTTTCCATTTACCGGACGGCTGTTCTTTCGGTGTGGATTTGGTAAATTTGTGTTAAAAGGATGGTTGCATTTGCGTTCATTCCTCCTAATTCTTATGTATTTATATATGAAACCCCTAAATTTTATTTTTCTTTATAATTATACCATAAATTTTGTTTGTATCACATAAAAATATTACTATTTTTTATTAAAAAAAAAGTGAAATAGCAATGATATATTGATATGTCTGTTAGATTAATTATGAGACTACAATGTAATTAATAAATGTGTTGGGTCATTATTTAATAAGTCAAAATTATTGTGGTCTAATTAATAATAAAGTTTATGAACTTTAGAGCATTTATCAGTGAAATTATAAGTGTGGATACTATAAGAACGAAATTCGAATTTAATGAGGGCAAAATTGGAATTAAGCAATCCTTTGTAACTACTGGGTTAGTTCTGATAAATAGAGGAGTAATGGTCACTGATCTGCATAGTCTAAAAATTCTCTTGTTCACCATCAACGAGAAACCAGGAAAACTCCGGAAAATCTGCAGATTGGAAGATCATTCGTTGCGATCGATCAAATGGATTCAGGTACGCTTCCGCTATTGTATCGATTCAGTTTTTCTCATTGATTTGAACTTGAACGTGAACGAAAGATTCTTGGAAATTTCCTAAGAGATTTTGATTCGATCAAAATCTATTTGGAAAATCTAAAGAAAATTTCTAACGATTGAGTATCGAGGCGGGGTTCATGTTCTTGTTGAGATTCCCTCCTCTTTCGTATTTTTTTATCCCTTTCGTTCGCGCTTTACCGCGAAGGATTTGCCGCGAAAGGTTGCGGCGGCGGGACTATGGAGAAAGGAATGCCGCAGCGGGACCGTGACGTCGGTGGGTGCGGTGGCGCGTCCTCCGACGGCGGCAAAATCCGGCGAAAATCAAAACGAGCGGCGAAAGGAGTCGCGGAAATGGCGCCGAAATCGGCGCCGCCGGAGCGGCGCCGGAGGAGGGTGCCGCCGGACGGGGCGCCGGAGGCGGCGCAGGAGCCGGCGCCGGGCGGCGCCTCAGTTCGCGAACCGCGAACAGTTTAGCGGAACTGTTCGCGGACCCGGTCCACGGAAAAAAAAAAATCAGAAAATTAAAATAAAATAAAATAAAATAAAATCAATTTTATTTTATTTTGTTTTGTTTTAAATTGATTTTCTTGATTTTATTTTATTTTGTTTAATTTAAATTTTAATTTACTCATTAATTAATTAATTAATTAACTCATTTTAATTTGGAAAATAAAATGAGTCATTTAAATTTAATGAGTAGATTAAATAAATAAGTTAATTAATTTACTCATTTTAAAATGAGTAAATTAATTGTAAAGTTTAGGATTCATTAATTTTATAAAATCGATAATTTTGTTTTGTAAATCGTAGAACTTTATAGGCTTATAAATTAGCACATTATTTATAAATATAAGATTTTATAAAATTAAATTAAAGTTTAAATTAAATTCGAATAAATGGTATTTTAAAATTGTCCATCATTTTTAATGAACTTATTGAAGCATGATGTTGCCAAAGTGACCTCTCATGTGTAGATAGTTCATGACGAATGATGGATGTTGTGTGTATGTATGTTCGTACAGTATTAATTGGCCAAAGAAAAATTAATACTTAGCCGAAATGCATACACACTTGTGATGATAAACATGTAACAATTATAAGGAATAATATATGAGTAATGAATCGATCCAAAGATAGATTTATTACTTGATATATGTTATTGTTAATGTTTGATCATTACAACAAGATTCTACTATGAGTTAATATTACTTGTCCAAAGACTTGATATTAATGTTGCATTAGGTATCTTGAGATGGGATTTACCATTAATTGAATTTAAACATTTTATTAATTAAATCTTTTGTTCATTTTTCGGTTGTTGCTTAATGTATCTGCTTAATCTCGATTCGGTTTCAATCCTTAAGGGTGATAGTTTTAAGGATTGGAAAGAGAACATTCTCGTTGTTCTTGCGTTGCATGGATCGCAGATACGCGTTAAGAATAGAAAAGCTCGCTCCTCTTACGGATGCGAGTTCCTCAGGGATAGGAGAAACTTTGAGAAGTGGGACCGTTCTAATCGCTTGAGTCTAATGATCATAAAGCGCGGCATACCCGGGCCTTTAGAGGTGCGGTGTCTATCGAGATCGTCGATCTTCGCGATTTTCCTCTTTGAAATTGAGAAACGCTTGCAAAAGCGATAAGGCTGAAAGCGGTATTCTTTTAAAGAAGCTGATTTCAATGAAGTTCGGAGGCAAGGAAAATATAAGGGAGTACGTCATGGAGATGTCTAATATTGCTTCGAAAATTAAAGAAACTAAATCTCGAGTTGACGGATGACTTACTTGTGCATTTAGTTCTTATTTCTCTTCCTCCACGGTTGTCGATTTACGGTCGGCTATAATATGCAAAGGAGAAATGGACTCTTAATGAGCTTATTTCTCATTGTGTGCGAGAGGAAGAAAGGTTAGACGAGAAAAGGCGAAAGTGCTCATCCGGTAAACACCTCTAGGAAAGGGGCTCTAAAAGAAAGAATGAAGGCTGCTAAGAGTAAGGGTCCTTCTCAAAAGAAACAAAATAAAGCTCGAAATTCGAGAAAATATCGGTTGTTTCTTTTGCGACAAAGAAGGACATCGAAGAAGGAATGTGCTTAAATATCATGCTTGGCGTGTAAAGAAAGGTACATTTCTAACTTTGGTACGATTCGAGGTAAATTTGGCTTCGATGCCTAGAAACACTTGGTGGTTAGACTGCGGTGCTTACTCTTAACATAAGTGTTTCAATGCGAGGTTACTCGAGCTACCGAAAACCAAATGATCGTTGAAAGATGCATTTATGTGGGAGATGGAAAATCGGTAGAAGTGGAAGCGATTGGGCATTTTAGATTGTTATTATGTGCTGGATTACTATTTGGATTTGATAGATACTTTTGTTGTACGATCATTTAGACGGAATTTGGTTTCGTTTGTTGTTTGGACAAATTAGGTTATTGTTGTTCATTTCAAACAGTTGTTTCGAGTTTATCTATTAATTCCAATATTGTTGGAGCTGGTTCTCTAGTGGTATATGACAATCTTTATTTGCTTGATCTTGTTGCTTCTTATAATGAAACTACGAATGTGGAATCACGAGGTACTAAGCGAAAAATTAATAATGAAAATTCGGGAGCATTATGACACAAGCGTTTAGGTCACATCTCTAGAAATAGAGTTGAAAGACTTGTGTCGGATGGAATTCTAAAGTCCATTGATTTTACTGAGACTTTGATGTACGTATTGAATGCATTAAGGAAAGCGGACTAAAAGGAAGAAATTAGGTGCATATAGAGCTACAAAAGTCTTAGAATTGATACATACGGATGTTTGTGGACCATTTTCTACGGCTTCTTGGAATGGTCGACAATATTTTGTATCATTCATAGATGATTATTCAAGATATGCATACCTATTTCTTATTAATGAGAAGTTTCAAGTATTGGACGTGTTCAAATCTTATAAAGTCGAAGTTGAAAACCAACTAAGCAAAAGAATAAAGAAAGTCAAATACGATCGTGGTGGTGAATACTACGGTAGATATGACGGTTCGAGTGAACAACGTCCGGGACCATTTGCTAAATTCCTAGAGGAGTGTGGAATTGTCCCACAATACACTATGTCGAGTTCACACGGCATGAATGGTGTAATTGAAAGACGAAATCACACTCTTAAAGACATGGTAAGAAGTATGATCGGTCATTCTACCTTACCAAATTCACTCTGGGAGAAGCACTCAAGACGAGCGACCTACATTCTAAATAGAGTACCAACTAAAGCAGTACACGATTACACCTTATGAGCTTTGGACGGGCGAAAACCCGGTTTAAAGCATTTTCATGTTTGGGGTTGCCCAGTCGAGGCAAGGCCTTACAAGCCACTTGAGAAAAAGTTAGACCTAAAACGATAAGCAGCTACTTTGTTGGTTATTCGGAGCGATCTAGGGGTTTCGAAGTTTTATGATCCCAAATTAAAGATAATTTTTGAGACGGGAAGCTGCGAGTGTTCTTTGAGGATATTGAATTTGGGGGAGAAATCGGAGTTAGAGACTTTGTCTTTGAGGAGGAATCGGACCATACTACTCTTGTTGAAGAGGAATTGGTTTCTATTCCTGTAATTGCTTTTGATAATGATCGGGATCTTACTCCGACATTGATCGAGTTGCAAATCGAGAACCCCTCGAGGAACAAATTCAACGACCTCGAGAACGAGTTCGAGAGCAAGTGCTTTTGCGACGATCCACTAGGGAAAGAAGAAATGCTATTTCGGATGATTATATTGTATTTCTTCGGGAACATGAGGAAAATATTAGTATGATGGAAGATGATCCTATCGACTTTCATCGAAGCTATGCAAAGTTCCAATTCGGAAAAATGGATCGAAAGCGATGAATGAGGAGTATAAGTCTATGCGAGACGATAAAGTTTGGGAACTTGTTCCATTGCCGAAAGGAAAGAAACCCATTGGTTGTAAATGGATTTTTAAAACTAAAAGGGATTCAAAAGGGAATGTGGAAAGACATAAAGCTCGTCTTGTAGCTAAAGGCTTTACTCGAAAGGAAGGGATTATTTATAAAGAGACATTTTCTCCGAGTTTCAACAAAGGACTCTTTTAGAGTAATCATGGCACTTGTTGCTCATTATGATATGGAGCTACATCGAATGGATGTCAAGACCGCATTTCTCGATGGAGACATTGATGAAACGATCTATATGGTGCGACCGAGAAAACTTTGTAATAGGAGACCCAAAGAATATGGTTTCGTAAGTCGACGAAATCCATTTATGGGCTCAAACAAGCTTCCGTCGATGGTATCACAAATTTCATCAAGTGATTCTTTCATTTGGTTTTGAAATGAATGCGATTGATGATTGTGTGTATCATAAATTACGTGGGATAAAACATATTTTTCGATTTTGTATGTGGATGACATACTTGCTTGCTCTAAATGATAAAGGCATGTTGCGAGAAACCAAAAGATTTCTATCAAATAATTTTGAGATGAAAGATCTTGGTGATGCCTCATTTGTTTTAGGAATCCAAATTCACCGAGATCGTTCTCAGTGTATTCTTGGATTATCACAAAGAGGCTATATTGATAAAGTGCTTAAAAGATATGACATGCAGAATTGTAGACCAATTGACACCCCTGTCGCTAAAGGAGACAAGTTCAGTCTCAATCGGTGCCAAAGGAAACCTTGAGATTCGGGAAATGCAAAGATTCCCTATGCTTCGGCAATAGGGAGTCTTATGTATGCTCGAAGTTTGTACGCGACCGGATATTGCGTACATTGTTGGAGTTTTAGGCGGATACTTAAGTAACCAGGGAATGGATCATTGGAAAGCGACGAAAGGGTTATGAGGTACTTAAGGAGAACAAAAGATTACATGCTTAAATATAGGAGATCGGATCATTTGGAGATCATTGGGTATTTTGACTCCGATTTTCTTTGGATGCCAAGGCAATGAGAAGATCCACATCGAGCTACATATTTTTGTTAAGTGGTGGAGCTATATCCTGGAGGAGTGCAAAACAAACACTAATAGCTTCATCCACTATAAGCGACGAGTATATAGCATGTTATGAGGCATCCAACCATGGCATATGGTGAGAAATTTTGTCACTAAGTTGCGCATTATGGAAGGGATTGAAAGACCACTAAAGTTATTTTGTAATGATAAATCGAGCGGTATTGTATTCCAATAACAACGGGAGTTCATCCAAGTCGAAACATATTGACATCGAATTTCTTGTTGTGAAGGAAAGAATACGAGTGGCCGATTTGCATAGAGCATATTGGAGCAAACTCCATGATTGCGGACCCTCTTACAAAGGGTACGATACCGGGGTCTTTCATGAGCATATTGCTCATATGGGTGTTATAAAGCTTGAGGAAATTTAGATTCGAGTGGGAGTTTGTTAACTTATATTTTAGCTACATGTTTTATTTTGTGTACAAAACATATTTGGATATTTTACGATCGAAATATGGTATTTTATTCGGTTCGATACACTCTGTATAGTTAAAGTTTGATCTCGGTTAAGTAAAGTAGGACAGGTTGAAAATTGACATGAGCCGACCACCTTGCATGTAATTTTCATTCCACACATTCATGATTGATCTATGTCATTTGATTATATTAATATATGTGACCATTGATGGGTTTAGTTGTGACAAATACAATGAAAACTGCTTTGATCCTATATTGATATGATTAATGGACGAGATTGTAATGTACCTTTATAATAATGACAACAAATTTTGAGCGCTCTAAGGTTGACACATTTATTTTTACATATATAGTCCAGGTGGGAGATTGTTAGATTAATTATGGGACTACTGATGTAATTAATAAATGTGTTGGGTCATTATTTAATAAGTCAAAATTATTGTGGTGCTAATTAATAATAAAGTTTATGACTTTAGGCACATTTGTCATGAAATTATAAGTGTGGATACCATAAGAGCAAATTCCGATTTAATGAGGGGCGAGTGGAATTAAGCGATCCTTTGTAACCACCGGTTGGTTACTAATAAATAGAGGAGTAATGGTCACTGATCTGCATAGTCTAAAAATTCTCTTGTTCCCATCAACGAGAGAAACTAAGGAAAACTCCGGAAAATCTGCAGATTGGAAGATCATTGCTTGCAATCGATCAAATGGATTCAGGTACGCTTCCGCTATTGTATCGATTCAGTTTTTCTCATTGATTTGAACGAGAACAAAAGATTCTTGGAAATTTCCTAAGAGATTTTGATTCGATCAAAATCTATTTGGAAAATCTAAAGAAAATTTCTAACAATGTCATCAAAGAAAATATTATCAAGTGTGACTCTCAAAGCATTTTGAACCAAAAAAAAAAATTTCAAATGCAAATTTATAATCATCCAAAGACGAACCCAACAACCCAAAAAATTTTATCGATCCACATTCGATCAAGCCTAGATGAAGCTATTTAAGAACAATTGGAAGCTTTTGATGTGCAATTGAATGATAAAACGGATTCTAAATCTGATAAGTTTATAGTTAAATTGAGTGTCTCGTCGAGCCGAATCCAACAAGCCAAATGATATAGATTTTGACATCATCAAGGAACTCAAATGCTCATAAAATATCATCCGATCAAAGCGAGAAGTCACAAATCTATAAATAAACCCTTGCTCATGAATGTGGATTTGGGATCTGGACCTAAGGAGAAGACTTAAGGGAGATCCAAGCTAGAAGTGAAAGTGACTCAAGCTGGCTCGAGCTCAACTCGATAAGTGGCTCGTGAACTGAGCTCGATGAGCTAAAAAACCAAGCTCAAGCAAGTCTTGGCCCAACTAGTTACCTTGGAGCCTGCATGTTTTAAAAAAATATTAATATAAAATATAATCATAATATATTAAAATTAAATAAAATATTTTAAAAGTGTTGATAATGTTAAAAAAATTATCTTTTGTATTTTAAATTAAAAGATTTCTTATTATTTCTTTTAATTGTTCATTTTATTTATCATTTTAGTATAACACTAGCCTAATTTAATATTATTTTCTCTCTTTTATAATAAACAAGCCGACTCGAACTCGTAGACTTAAACTCAAACTTGAACTCGATAAATTAATCAAGCTCAAGCTCAAGTCAAGGGTGGCTCGAGCTAGACACGACTCATTTACACCCCTACTATTAAAGATTTACGAGCTCCACCACCATCATGCCACCACCACTGTCAAGCTTCTCAACCGTAGGACATCCACTGTCAAGCTCTACCATCACCAAACCACCAGCGCTTGGCCACTACCGTTAAATCGCCGCCACTATCAGATCACTTTCACTGCTTTCCGAACGCGAAATCACCGCTTTGACCACCATTGTTAGCTATTAGCGACCGACCATTATTTGGCCATAGCCACCAAATACAATGCCAACAAATTTTTTGGTAGTCAACCCTTTCCGTCAGATTTTCTTCACAACAATCGGGTCACCACCACTTCCTCAATCATACACCAAAAAATGGTATGCACGAGTCTAGATAATATTTAATGGCCTAGATAAAAAAATATTTGACAGAAATGTGCTAAAAATTGATTATGAATATGAAAAGACACCATAAAAACCTAACTTGCCTATTAAAATGAGGATTATAAAAATACATCATAAAGACTTGTAACTTCCCTATTAAAGTGGGGCATTAATAAAAAGATATTAATAACATGTAAAAGTAAGGACTATTAAAAGATACCATAAAAACCTGTAACGCGCCTATTAAATCAGAGGCTATAAAAATGCATCATAAGGACTTGTAACTTCCTAATTAAAGTGGGGCATTAATAAAATAATAACAATAACCTGCAACATTCCGTTAAAGTAGGGGCAAACATGTAATTTTATACATAGTCTCTCTTTCCCCTATAAATCGGGAGCTCATAGCATGTAGAAGAGAGACTCTTCTCTCTTGAATTTTCTCATGTAAGAAGAACTCTCTCCCCTTCTCAATGTAACCGCTATATATATATATATATATATATATATATATATATATATATATATATATATATAAGGTTCAAAGACCCCGTGAACATCCTAGTTCGACCATACGGGGTAAGTCCATACGTGCTTGTTTTATTTCATCTTATGTGCCCCTTTCTTTTTCTCCATCAAGGTATTCACACGCTCTGATCCTTGGGCATGCCTAATGAGTTGAATTTGGGTTCAACATCTTAATCTGCTATGAGTGTGGAGCATGTTACCAACAAGAAGTAAATGACACCAATGGAAAGAAAATACATCTCAGAGACAATCCTTAAATCATTAGGCGTGCCCAAGGATTATTCATATAATTCAATAAAAAAGAGTAAAAAAAATGTTAATATATGAATCTTGAATACCAATAGCATCAAACTAAAATAAATTAAAAAAAAATTAAAGTTCATCAAAAACTTATCATTCTCTTTTAAATCTTACTACTATGTGGCACCAAAATATATGCACCTAGTCAGTAACAGTGTGAAAACGCAGAGCGGTTTGAAAACACAGTTTTTGAAAAAGCTATCTAAACGTAGTTTACCTAAATGGGTCTCGGTGCATTTTCAAATTACACCGCACCAAAAAAACTGCCCCAAACGGGTCATAAGTTGCAGTTTCGTCAAACTAATCTTTTTCTTCATCCCTTTACCTGAGTGTATCATGACCTTCTTAGGATTCATTAGGTGGATATATAGCTAATTTTATTGAACATGTTAAACCATGGTTAGTCTTGGTCTCTTTTAATCTTGGTGAACTAAATCCCCACAAAATTAATCACCAAATTTTTAATCTAGCCTAAGATCCCCCGAGATCATCATTGTTCACATTCAAATTATCCAAGTCTATCCTAAACTACATTAGATTGATTTTATCCTTTATTAGCTTAGCAACTTATCACAATTACTTCATATGGTGTACTTATTGAAACCCACAACTTAGATTGAGCTTATAAAATACTAGCCTAGTATTTACCCATTTGATTGGACTTAGAGAGTAAATGGACTCCAGGCAATATTGTTTTCCACCATACATTGGCTTAGGCGATTTAATTGACCCAAGATAGACTTAGTACATATTCCACTTTTTTCTATTATGACTTAGTAAGCTTATTAGTCATCCTTATAAGATCTTTTGGTGATCCATGTGAAGATAACTGCGAGGAACTATCTTATGTTTTTATTTTAGGCAACATGAGTACTATTGTTATTGGGTCTAGCAGAATGTTGTTTAAGAAATGAGAGTACTCGTGGAAATTTTGAAGAGGGGTGGGTTGGAATCGTTCTTTTATGAAAAACTATTCTTAACCTTAACACTAGAGTTGATCACGAAGTGCATCACGTGTGACTGTTGGTAGGAGGTGGAAGTAGATTTATCTTGAATGAAGATTAAAAAGGGCACTTAAATTGATAGCAAACAATTATTATGTATTTATATTTGTGACACCCATTTACACACATAACATTCAAATCATTAAGATCAAATAAAAAATAGCACCATCATCACCTTTTAAAAGTGAAATACATCTTTTCATTCATAGCTTTATAGCTCCAAAGTGCTATGTATGTCAATATGAAAATTTAGATGTGAGATATGTAAATACATAAGAATGGTGACAAATGCTGTAACCTTTCCAAATAAAGAAGGCTTAGCTTGATTGGAAACACCTTTACTAATATATGCCATGAATTACACAAATTGGCCTTGCCCTAGATTTAAAATCAATATTATATTATATTGTATGGATTTAAACAATATAATGGTATCTTTAATGATAATGGATCATGTTACTCAAACGAAGGTCTTTAGACTCCAATGTAGGCCTAGGAAGACTTATGCTTATTGCATCAAAAATGATCTTAATTTATTAGAATTAAATGAAAATATGACACTATAGAGGACGCAATGGAGAAAAAAATTCATGTAACCGACCCCATTTAGTGGGATAAAAGCTTTGCTGATGTTGTTGTCGTAGTTATTATATGAAATAGTTAAAGATATATTGTTAGCAAAATTAAATGTTGGATACTAATTCATTTTCATAGATATAAAATTTTGAATTCAAGATAGATACGTCCATTAGTTTATTTTTGTTATTGGACTTCAGTTCTATTTTGATTCACACTCCTAAATGAAATCTGAGTAGAATTTACCAAATTTTAATTCATAAAAATTATTATTGAGCTAAATATCACTTATATTTGAAATTTAAATAATGCATAACAGAGATTGTTGAGTCTGAATAATGATACTTTCACAAATAATTTAATTTATGTTTCATAATTCAAGTCAAGAGATATATAACGATCCTAAAAGGGCTCTATATAGCATTCTTAAAACTATATGAACTAAATGATTATTACATTATTTGTTTACTTTTAAATAAATACTCATTTTCTTATGAACCAAAATTAGCTCCTTTTTTCAGTTTTGATTGGCAAATAAAATTTAAACAAATAAATTTAATCAGTCAATAAATTTTTTTTACATGTTCAAACAGTCGAGAAAACATTAATTATAAAAAATTGTTGTATCAATATATTCTAAGTAAAAAATATGAAATTTACAATAAATAACGAAATAATTAATTAATAAATTTTTGCATTATATTTACTTACTATAATTATTTATAAAAAAATTTATAAAAAAAATTTACATATGTACCACATAATTTCTAAGAATTTACATCAAACATCTAGAAATTGATATTTTTATAATATTTTAATTAGTATAAAATATGCGTGCATGAAAAAATTCATTTCACTTTCAAAATGTTAACAAAAATGATACTTTTTAATTACATACTAAAACTAAAGAGCGCAGCCATTAGACTGCACTTCACTGTTTCATCCTACGGATCAACTTCCACAATGGATCAGCAAACCTTTTCCTTCGACTGGGAAGAAGCCGGTGTGGAGCAATGCTTCTTCTTCGACGACAAGCAATCTGAAGTCGCCGAAGCTTTCTTCGGCTTCCACGACGACTCCCATCTTCTTCCCTTTGACACTATCTTCAACAACGACATCGATTCATTAATGGTCACCTCCTCGTATATAAATGTCCAAGATTGCCTCGATTCCTCCGTCCTTGCCTCCCCCGAAGGCATTCACGAGCAAACTCCTCCACTTTTTCAGCAAAGATCCTTCTTTTATCCCTATGTAAATCCCACAATGGCGGTGGCTGCTAACGTTAGTGGTGAAGGGAGTTGTTGTATGTCTGCGCAGAGTGTTGCGGCGAGGTACTGGCAAAAGTGGATAAGTTAGAAGTTGCAGGAGCTTAGCCGTCTTATCTCTCGCGGAACGAGGATGACTACTGCCCAAATGTTACAGGCTGGTTCAAATACGTCAAGTTTTTTCAAAAAATGTATTATTCTAGTTTTGATGGTAGTATTATTAACACTCCCATGCAAGTTGTCAAATTCTTATTTTTCATAGCTAATTAGATGTGAAAGACAATGCAATTGATAGAAATGTGAGAAAATTCTTAAAATCTTAAAATAACATGTATTGTTATGCAAGCTAGTTGTGAAATCAGGAAACTGGTAACTAGAAGACATATGAAGAAAGATTGCGGTCCAGAATAAGTAACCCTTAATATAGAATCGGAGCAAGTGATGCATTATGCAACAACATACATGTTTCACGTAAATGCACTTACCGATCAAGTAGTATACAAATTTCATTGTATAAGAATAAGAGGAAAGCGACCGAAAAACTGTCATAAATGAAAATTGTCATTGCTTATTGAGTTGAGTTATGACTTTCAATGGAGTGAGCACCACCGCTATTTTTTTGTCAGAAAAACATTATGGTGTTCAGATGTGAGTTGAAAGCTTGTTTATGGCGAACTTTCGACGAGTAAAAAATTTACAATAATTTTTTCAAGTTACATGATTATCAGTTCATCACCAGTCGATTCATAATATATTAAGAAAGTGACAGACATGTACATCAATATCATCATAACCAACCAACATGTCGATCGGTCGTCATATTAGGAGTGGTTGGACGCTCGTATATAACCTCCCACTATTCCTTCTAAAAAGACAATAAATAAAAAAAGTTCTAATATACTATCAAGATCACCACCAATATTATTATGAATAAATAAATAAATAAACTCTATGAGCAGAACTGAAAAGCATGTTTCCAATAATAGTACATATAACCTAAGAGAGTAATTTCTAAATAAAATAAACTCCGCAAGTTAAAAATAACAGTGAGATGTGCATCTAACGTCATTAATGCACACAACAGCCTAAGCTTTCGAAGGTCGCCGGAGCCAACACGGTGGCCAGCGCCGGAGAGTGCAGAGGATTCTGCAAATGGACCATTACTGAACATTTTATTATTTTTTCCAAAGTTTTTGATGTTTTTACTCATAAAAATGAGTTCAAATAACTTTTGTATAATCTTTTAAAAAAGTGGAGCTTATCTTCGCAAAAAACTGAAAATTTGCATTTGTATGCTTTTGAAGACTGATTAAAGAAAAATATTTGAATTTACTGATTTATAAATATATCCAGATGCTTTTATTTAAGAAATATCAGAATTGTAGCTGTTAATTTACATTAAGATATTGAATAAAAGGCTTATTAAAAAAAATATATATATTTTAATAAAAATGTTTATCTAAATACTTTTCATAATTATTTAATTTTATTAATTATTAATTTCGTATATTTGTACGTGAAAACAAATTTGTTATTTAAATATTTGTTTAATAAATATTACACAATAATTGTCTTATTTTACAATGTATTTTATCCATTTTAGAATACTCTTTTTTAGTTTTCCCGAGCAATGGCATGCACATTGATAATGATAATTTAAAATCTATAAATGCGGTCTATACTCAGAATTTAAATTAATTAAAGTTTTGCATTGCATAACCCTCAAAATAATATAATTTATGTGCAATATTAAATTTTTATAATTTATAAAAACTCGTGTGTTAAATACAACTTCTAGTAATAATAATATTTAAATTAAAAAAATGTAATAATCAAAATAAATTTTTAAATAAATTAGCCATGTTGCATGTTGAAAGAGTGATATTTTGGCATTGCATGAAGATCAACACAGAGAATATATATATATATATATATATATATATATATATATATGAGATACTAAAACTTTTATGTGAAAATATCTAGGAAGGAAAAAAAAAAATCATGAAGCCCAGTTTAGTTAAAGTAATTAACTATGTAATTGCAATTATAAATGTCTACACTTATCCTAAATTAGAGAAGATGAAATTATAAAGTTCGATTATCACAAATATATAGTAGTAATTTAGTTATAATAGGCTAAGTGAGTTACAATAAATGTGGTTCTTGGCAATAATCAGAAATATTATGTTGTCGTAGTTGGTTGCTACAATTGTTGAAGTCATTGGTCGCATTAGCGGCAATCAGTCATAGATGTTGTAGTTGAAAGCTATAACAATAGTAATGGTCACAAAGGTCGCCTTACTAAAAAAGATAGTAGTTGGTCGAAAAGGTTATAGTTGGTGGCTACAATTGCAGTAATTAGGTGTAGAGGTCATATTTGGAAGTTGTAACAATAGTAGTTGACTACAAAGAACATAGCTGGTTACTACAAAAACAATATTAGGGCATGAAAGCTATGTACGGTAGCTGCAACAACGACAATTGACCATAGAATCATAATTGGAAGTTTAATTGTTGGCAACAAAAGTCATAGTTGGATGCTACAAATGCAATAATTGGGCATAAAGGTTGTTGTCGGTAGCTGCAATAACAACAGTTAGTCACGGAGGTTGTAGTTTGGCTACAATGACCGCAAGTAGTGGTCGATGATGGCTGATGGTAGACGACAACATGCGGTGACAACTAGAGGTGATCAACAGTGGTTGCAGGGTAGTGGTCAATGATGGATAACGACTACCGAAGCTGGTGGTTACTCGCCGGGTATTCTCTATAACATGCTTTGAAATTTCGTTTCTTCTTCTCTTATCTTCCCTCCAAAGTGAAGATAGGGGATTTTATTTATAGCATTTTGAGGAGAGACATATTGGCAATTTGGCACGTAATTTCCGTAACCACCTAATTAGACACTCTATATTAAACCCCTTTATCAGATATAATTTTCTTAAGAATTTGTGTCTCTTAAAGACCTTGAAATTTAATGATATTGAGTTCCTTGGATTCTTTCATCGACATGCTCGATTTGATTATAAATATATTAAATCTGAAGTTTATTAATCCAAAACTTTCAATTGTGCCTTAGTTTGACCCCGATTGAAATAATTTTGACATCATTAGGTTTATCTTCTCGAGGTGCTTAATTTGACTATGAACTTATTGAAATTCAGGATGATCTTGAATTTAGATTTTTTTTAAAAAATACCTTATCTAAAAAAGTTACTAAATTATACTTAGATGATATAAATTTTGTGCTGTAAACAATATTATTTGTTGGAAATGTAAATGCATTGGAATTCTCTGACGTAATGTAATTGCCCTTTATATATGAAATGGTAGCAGCACCAATAGCATTCTCACTTCTTAAAATAATTTGTCATTATTTAAATTTCTATTAAAAACATTTAAATTTTAGATTAAGTTTTTTTTTTTAAATAAAGAGTAATTATTTTCAAGAAAATATTTACAAATGTAATGTTATATTTCACTTTCTATAAATATTTATTTATATAACACTTAAATAACTAATATCATAATAGAAATAGCGCTAAGATTATTTTTTTTAATAGTAAAGTAAAATTTTTTATTTCGTAAGTTCCCTTTCTAGCCCTTGGATTTAGCTTCCTCCAAACTTTAGCTTATCCCAACAACTAGCCTCCATTGTTCCATCTCTTAGCCATACCTCCTCTACCAATCCTACAAAAATCCAAAAATCCAAACCATCATTGTGAACATTTCATATAATAATTTCAAGCATTGAAGAACCACTAGCTCAAGGCTAAAGAACTAATGTTGATTCCAATATTTTGAAGGAAGATTTCCATACATACCACTAAATTTTTACGTATTTACATATCAAACACCTAAAGTACTTTAATTTTTTAACACATAACAACTTATTATGCATTTTTAGGACCACGTCACAGCGGCAAAGGAGATCGGAGGATCCTTCTATTATGCAATTTGTATTTCTGAAATTAGACATTATAAAAATTATATTTTTATAGAGATATTGCTTTAAGGTGCAAGAAATAGGAAAAATTCTACTCGATTGAAAATGTTTGGATTTACTTGTAAATAATTTTTCACTTCATTTTTTGTCAGCCTACGAACCGCCATTCTTTCTGTGATCTGTTTTGGACTTGCTACTGAAAAAGATAATAAACGACCATCATGTTACATTGTAATTGAATCCAATAAAAAAAAGTAAGAAATAAAATTTTTGTCTTATTGTATCTGCAAGACAGTAAAACACATAAACTATAACTCTCACCGTTAAGTTCTTGCAAAGTGGCCACAAAATGCCGATGAAGTTCCGGCGACCAAGAGGGTCGTGCTTTTCTCTTAGGATCCGTTTGGGCGGTGGCGGTGCTGCACCGCACCGCAGTCTGCCGAATATGATCTTCACCGACATTCGCCATTGCAGGGTCTGCGGGGGCTGAGATTGCCAAAGAACGATCCTGCCACGAAGATCCTACATATTTTTCTTCCTTCTTCATAAAAAAAATTTTCAGCACTGCTTTCAGATTCTAGACACCAAGTATTATCCTTCTTCCTATGTGAAAAATTAATTTTAATGCAAATCTGCAAGATAACAAAAGAAAAAAAAAAGAGCTACTTTTAGTTTTTACAGAAAAATTCCTCGTTGAAATCGTTTATGAAATATAAACTTTGATCCTTATAGTTAGCATTCCAGAGTTGATCAGAGCTCGTCCAATCCATTTCATCCACACTGCTCTCCCATTCCATCTCTTAGTGCTCATGTTTCTCTTCGTATTCTTTATTGATATATTTCATGTTTTCGTTTTTTTCTAGTTCAAGTTTTAGTTGATCGATTGCTAGCAAAAATAATAAAATAATTAAAAGAAAACAATTTTTCATAAAGAAAATTAATGAGAATGCAGAGAGAATTAAAGAAGTCATGAGTGCACCATTATCGAGGAGAATCATGCATAGAGGAAGCTCGCGTCTGAACACTTCGATTTTGCGTCTTTCTTCTTTCAATGGGTTGGTGAAACCTTTCAATAATAATTTATCCTTCAAAATATAACCAGTTGATTTGAGGCCAAGTCCCATACTTTGTTCTCTCATCTCCATGATTAAACTTTAAATTGCAATTTTACAGGGACGAAGAACAACAGAGTATTTAATAAAGAATCTTAAGAAGTTCTTAAAGATTATCGTGAGCAGAGTACAATAGAGAAGGAATTGTTCTTATGGAAAGATATAAATGAGTGGCTTTAGGGGGAGTTAGCAATATTTAGGCAAAATACTTGCATACAAAGAAAAGTTCAATTCCATAAAACGGGGTAAATAACGTTAACCCCAATGAAACATTTCAATTTTATTGATTAATTCAAATATTATTTATTTATTTACAAATTTTTAATATATATATATATATATATATGTATGTATATATATATATATATATATATATATTATACATACCTAAATACAACGAATTTTTAACCCAACTCCAATTTCATCCTTCAAGCTGTAAAAATAATATAGATATGAGATGAGTTATTGATAAAACCGCATGTTAAGCATCAATTAAAGCCCAAATTTAACATATAGTGCTAAAGATGATAACTCAAAATAATATATATATATATATATATATATATATATATATATATTTATATATATAAAAGATAAATGTCATGCATTAATTTTCGTATGTTTCTTATGATTACCGAGTGACTTCCAATCACACAATCATAAGAACTCTCATATTTAAGGGAAAACATTATGTGTGGCTGACCGCACGTCCAGATGATGGTCCGGATACGGCCACACTGTCATGTATCGCTCGGTGGCTTATCTGGATCATCATTTGCATGTTAGATCACCGCACACAATATTTTCTCCATATCAAGAGATCCAAATTAAATCATTTTTGATAAAAAAGCCTAATAAAAGTTGTTATATATTCTAAGTAAAAAAAATATGATGGTGAGATTTTAAATTATTAAAATTATTTTAAAATAAATAAAAAAAAATAATTAATTAATTAATTTTTGCATTACATTTGCTCCCTATAAATATTTATAAAGATAGCATTACATTTATAACAAAATTTCTATAATTTGCCACATAATTTCTAAGAATTTACATCTAACATCTAAAATTTGATTTGAATATTACAAATATAACTATGAAAATTTAAATGTTAGACATATAAATACCTAAGAATTGTTAATGTTTATGCAAATGCACATTTATGTTTTGAACAATAAATATTTATAAAAATACCAAGAGCTTCTAGAAATGTAATGAAATTTGTTTATTCTTTTGATAGACCGAATCTTGTGATGAAGAAGTAATAATCAAGCGGTCTTTGCAATTTAATATTTAAGTCATAATTAATTAGTTAATTAGTATCCCAACAGACATTTGAATATATTTAATAATTCGAACAGAGATTTTGTTCTTATGTATTTACTTGTCAAAACCTAATCTTATTTTTTTTTACCGCATTAAAAATATCACATGTAGAGTTGTCAAAACGGCTGGTTGTTCGCGAACAGCTCGTATTTGGCTCATTAAGAAGCTCATGTCCGACTCATTAAGAAGCTCGTGTCCGACTTGTTCGCTAAGTTAATGAATCAAACACAAACACTTTTGTTGTGCTTGATATATAAACGAGTCAAACACAAAAAAAGATTTGTATGTTCGTATTCAGCTCGTTTTGGCTCGAAATACTACTCATCAATGTATTGACTATAAGGTTACAAAGATTTATAATTAATTAAAATTATTAATTTAAAAATAGAATAAAAAAATATTAAATTAAATTTAAATGATATTATATAATAAAAAAAATAAGATTTAAATATTGCCCCAACTCCTAACATCTTGCAGCTGCATGATTAGGGCTATCAAAAAGACTCTATTTGATTTGATAAGCAAACGAGCTGAATAAGAACACATGTTTTGTGTTTGACATATAAACGAGCTGAACACGAACATTGATATTTTTTAACGAGCCGAACAAGAGCGAACACGAGCTAATACTGGACTTACTCGTGTTCAGCTCGTTTGCACCTCTAATATGGTGGTATATAGGGCTGTCCAAAAAGCTCGTTGTTTGCGAACAGTTTGTGTTCGGTTCGCCAAGTAGTTCGTGTTTGATTTGTTCGATAAGCAAACGAGACGAACGCAAACAATTTTTTTTCGTTCGGTTTGTTAAACGAACCAAACACGAACAATGATGTGTTCGTTCGTGCTCGGTTCGTTATTGTTCGAAATATAAAATAATTTAAAATAATTATATATAAAAAATTTATGATATTTTAAAAATAATTATATGTTATAAAAATTTATCATATTTTAAATAATTAAACTTCTATAAATTATAATATATGATAAATTAATAATAATAATAATAATAATATAGGATTAATTATATTAATATAAATATTATAATATTATAATCAATATACTATACTATATATTAAAATAAAATTCTAAACGAAACCCTAAACGCCTTACTCAATTTGCTTCATTTTGAGAAAGTATGGATGACCTGATATGTACATAATACCTGATCAATTTGCTTCATTTTGAGGAAGTATGCTATCAAAGTTAGGGCTGTAAAGAAAACTCGTTGTTCACGAACAGTTCGTGTTCGGCTCGACAGGAAGTTCGTGTTCGTTTCGTTCTATAAGCAAATGAGACGAACACGAACAATTTTTTTTCATTCGGTTTGTTAAACGAACCAAACACGAACAATGATGTGTTCGAACATTTCAAACACGAACACTAGCTCTGTTCATTCGTGTTCGGTTCGTTTACACCCCTAGTGGTATACATATGCAAAAAAATTAAATTTAGTTGTTAGATTCATAAATACGTAGGAATTAAATGATATTATTTTAACCTTCCAAATTATCTAATAATATATTTCTATAATATATCTGATTTTATGCAAGAAATAAAGGCTAACTACATGCTGGCCATTTGAATGATGAATATTTACAAATTAACTATCAAATAGATGTAATTATGCTTGTCACGATCAAATTATTGAGAATTTGATAAAAATGAAAAATATGGGTCAGTGTTTAATCATGCATTTCCATATTTGAGTGAGACTTTGACAAGTGGATCAAAGAGGGTGGCAGATTTGTAAATAGCAAGTTTTTACAAATTTAACTTCTTCATTATTAAGTTGTTTGCATTGTAAATGGTTATGTTCATTATTAGCATTTATAAATATGGTTCAATAGTTCATAAAAATTAATAAACTGTTTGGTTAATCAGTAAATAGAGCTATTTTCAGTGGTCTGAAATTAATTGTCCCTTATAATTATAGTTGTGATTTTCTTTTTTTTTTTTAATCATTTCGGAAAAAATTGGCGTGATTAATATTATTTATGCTTATTATTTTCTTTAAAAAAAGTATTAGTTAATAATTAATAAGAAAAAAAAAATCAATAAAGGGAAATTTAATAGATGAATTCCATATATTTTAAAGAAAATTTAGAATGCCGTATATGAAATCATTTATTAGTAACTCTCATTTTACTCTTTAAATTTAGTGTTTATGAATTATTATATTTTCAAGAAAGGAATAAATAAAAAATAAAAATAAAAATAAAAATAAAAAAAGAGTTTCATGTTTTTTTTTTCTATCTATTTTCTATTAGTACTAATTTTGAGCTTTTGTATTTTTTAATTATTTTGACAATAGATAATGAAATCAATTGTTAGAAGCTCATGAGACCTCATGAGGGTTAGCTTGTTATGACTGAAAGGGGCCATGAGATTTCTTGGAGCGATTCTTGAGGCGCTTTTTTCCTTTCGCTAGGGTTCCTTCTGCTCTGAGTTTGCGGCTATATTTTCTCAATCTGGTTCCTTCTCTGGTTGCTATGGCGCCTTCCTACAAGGAGGCGGTCGCGGGCTTGACTAATAATGGCGGTAACTTTGTTTTCACGTCGGACTTCCTTGATGGCATGCGTGAGTGGGATGATAATGGTTTACTTAACGTGCTTCTAGGAAGAACGGTAAACCTGCATTGATCTTTACTAAAGATGATATTGATATTCTTTTGGAGCCTTTTCGTTTCACTTTGATCGGTAAATTTTCTTTTGAGCGTCCTAGTTTTGATATTGTTAAGAAATTTTTCTCTAACCTCAATCTTGTTGGCGAATGGCATTTGGGCTTTATGGATAAGAGGAATTTGATGATTAAGCTTCAATTAGAAAGGGATTATGATACTTTGTTTTCTAGAAAGGTGTTAGTCATTGAAAAGTTTTATATGAAGATTTTGAAATGGAATCCGAATTTCAATCCATCGGAGGAATCGCCTGTTGTGCCTATTTGGATTCGGATTCCTGGTTTGAAACTTCAATTCTATGAGAAACATGTTCTTTATTCTTTGGGAAGCATTTTTGGCAGGCTTTTAATGATTGATGCCATCACCACAGCTCAATCTAGACTTGAATTTGCTTGGATTATGGTTGAAAGAGCTGTTACTTTGGCTTTACCTGATTCTATTTGGTTAGAGGATGCTTATGGGGGTTATAACCAAAAGATTGAGGATGAATTCATTCATCACTTCTGTTCTCACTGTAGAATTTTTGGATATTTGTTTTCTAATTGCTTTCATGCTCATCCTGATTTAAAACATGTTAATAGTAGTTCTGTTAAAAATTGGAATGAGGTTCATAAGAGCTTGCATAAACATGTTAATGCTAAGAATACCACCCGTAATGTGCCTGTTCAAAAGATTTTTAATTTTCTTATGCAATTGAATAGAGTTAACAACCCTGTTAACTCGTTACATATTGATCAAGCTACGGGGGTTGAGGCCATGAATATTGATAAAAATAATTCTGGTAGTATGAATGGTGTTGATTCTTCTTTTCCTGTCTTAAGGAATGATAATATTGGACTTGAAACTTGCGGTCCGCAATGTTTGCAGGGAGAGGCTTTTGTTGCTTCTTTACCTGATCAACTCATTGTTAATAATGAAGGGCTTTCTGCATGCCCTGGTGTTCCTGTTAGTTCTGTTAATAATAATTCTTATCTTGCTATTATTCCTAATGATTATCTATCTGTAGATGTTTTTAATTTGGATAATCAATTAATTGTCCAATCGAGACAAGCTATGGAGGATGGTGATGTTGTTCCCCATCTTGGGGCCGAGGATGGCTGGATAGTTTAAAGGTCTTCTAAAAAGAGGAAATTTAAGGGAAACCATGAGCTTTGCATTGGGAATACTGATGTTAATCTTTCTTTAGATTTGGGGAAGGTGATGGTAAGACCTTCTCATGATAGCCTTTCTCATTCTCCTATGATTAATTCTTTTATTAACGAATTTTAATACTTTATTTTGGAATATTAGAGTTATTGCCAAGGCTAATTGTTGGCATCATTTTTTTTTATATATTACATGTGCGAGAAATTGGCTTAAATTGGTCCATCCACCTGCGTGCTTTTTCAGCTGACCCCTGACGATGAAACAGACCACGCGAGTGTGTCCGGGACATCGATATTACCTAGGAAGGACATTTATTTTGCTACGGCTTTGCGGGCGGGGTAAAAATTGTGCAAATTATCGTTTTTAGCGCGATCGTCTGAAAGTCACTCGAACGACTCCGGATGACGAAACGGATCACACGATTGTGTCCGGGACGTCGATTTTACCTACGGAGGATGTTCATTTTGCTACGACATCGCGAGCGAGCTTAAAATATGCGAATTATTCTTTTTTGGCCCATTTGCTAAAAAGTGGCTCGAGCGGCCCCGAACGACCCCAAACGACGAAACGGACCAAGCGAGTGCGTCCGGAACGTCGATTTTAGCTAAGAGGGACATCCACTTCGCTGCGAGCACGTGTACGAGCTAAAAATATGCGGATGATAATTATAATATTATTATTATCATATATAATATTATATAATATATCATATATATAAATTCCTACGCATAACCCTCCCCTCTCCCCCGGATCGCACGCGAAACAGCCCGCCGCCAACCCGATTTCGCAAACCCTAGCCTCCTCGTCGCCGATCTCGCACCGGCGACGCCGCCGGCAAGCTCGCCGGCCTCCCCTCCGAGCTCCGCCGTCTCTCCTCACGCCGGCGAGCTCCAACTCGCCGATCCATTCTCCGGGCGGCCTCCGCTCCGGCCCGTTCGTTGCTCCTTCGGGTCGGCCGAGCCTCCTCCCTCCGCCACCATCCCTCCTCGCCGGACGCCCGCACTCCCAGTCAGCCGTCCAAATCTCCAGCTGATCGTCTCCCCGCCGCCTCCTTTTCCGGCCGGAACACCTACCCGAGAGCTTTTTATTTGGGTGTTGCGTCGCCTCCTTCCTCACTGCCACTTCCTCGCCGGAAAACAAAGGCCGCCACCACCACCAGTTCCTCGCCGGCATTGCATTTATGCCGGAGAAAAATCAGCGAGGAGAGCGTCGAATTTTTGGGCTCTTCTACGCATTTTTCTTCGCTCCCGGTGTACACCGTCGACGAGTTAACCCCTCAACCTTGCCGTCCTATCCTCCCGGCGACCGGATACTCAGCCGGAGCACCTTGGCATTGCGGGGCAGCGAACGTCGTCGCTGTTCGAGGAGGTGTGAGCGTCTTTCACCTCGTGGTTTCCCCTCTTTTGCCGTCGTCGGGAGACCCCTCCCGCTAAGGTATATATTTTGATGCATTTTATTATGCTCGAATTATTTATTTTGATACATCGCATACCTCACTGCGTCGTATTTTTCTCGTTGCGTACGCTGGCGCACGTGGATCGAACATCGGCGGTTCGCCGGAAACGTGGGCTCTTCTTCAGCATAAAGAGAATGCGTCTTCAACCTTCGTGGCGGTGAGATTTTCTTATCCCTTAGCCGACCCTAGGTTTAGTCCGACCTAGGCACGTGGGTTCGATCGCCCATGCGGGGTGGACGTGCCGGACGACATGTGTCGACCAGTTGAGCCGCCTATGTGATGGATCGTTGATTTACCTAGAGTGAGCCGTAGGTTAGGAATCCTATGCGTTGGCCAGTCCTATTCGTAGCCGAGCGATTTCCTGTTGTAAGCCTTAGGCTTTAGTCCTGCCGGGTTGGAATCCCGATTTCCCACGGTTTTGGCGCTCCTAATCTCCCTTGGAGGGATTAGTTGAGTTCGATCTTAGAGGACGGAAAAGCTTTGTAGCTAGTCCGTCCTATAAGATCGGGGCATTCGTAGAGCGGTAAAAGCTTTGTAGCTAGTCCGCCCTATGAACGGTGGCGAGTTTCCCCCACGAGAAATCGGTGGGGGAAGCCCTGCACGTAGCCACGCCAAAGCTGGAGGCGGCGATGCCGCACATCCAAGAGCGTCAACCCTAGGTACCTATGTGAGGTCGTTAGGACGAGTTCGATATGCCGTCGAGTGTTGGGGTTGTGTTGCATGTGCATGCTCCATCTTGTTGCATTTTGCATGTGACCAATTATTGCATTATATTGCATGTTTGTATGTTTGTGCATGTTGGTCTGGTTGCATGTTGCACCATATTCTGTGTTTGTATTTCCATTTGCACCGCACTTTTATGATTCTCCCTGGTGAGATTTATTCCATCTCCGGGCCGCTGCCACTACGGCATGCCCACCTTTGGGTCACTGCCTCCTTGGCATACCCATCCTTTGGGCCACTGCCTTCACGGCATGCCCACTCTTTTCGAGTCACTGCCTTTATGGTATACTCACCATCACCACTTTGGTGCATTCTCTTTGCATGTAGCATCCTTGCATTTTGCATGATGTGTGTGCTTGCCCTTTTGGGCGCCCGTTGTGATTGTTTCGTACTTCGGTCGAGCAATCGCGATGTGGGCTTCTTGCATGATTGTTTGCTTACCCATTCCTCGATGGCTTGTCCTACTCGTTAGGAGAGTGACCCCGTGTCGGTCGCGATGCCTTAACGAGCATTGCTTGTTGGGTTGATCCCAATGAGTAATGCGAATTAAGTCATCAGGATCGACACAAGTATGATTGTGCTAAGGATCCATTGGATCTAACTTGTGTCACCCCTCTTCGTGACGCCCTTTAGATCCTTCAGATCTTTAGGATGAGACCGGTATGGCGACCCCGTGAAAGTCATACTATACCCAGACTTACCCTGCACTTAGGCACTAGGTTTGTGCACTTTCGTTAGATGGTGTGCTAGGCTAGGACTTAGGTTGCTAGGTAGTCTTTTTGATGCTCGACTATTGTTCTTTGATGGATTGGTTGCCCTAGCCAGGTATCTTTCTTCTGCACTTTGCCAGTGATGTGATTGCATGCTTCATATGTATGGTAGTGTGTTAGGGCGCTTTTCTGCAGAGAGCCATGCTTATTTATACACACACATAGGTGCCACTATGGGGGGAGCAAGTGATGATTTCTAATCCTTTTACTTGCAGGTGCTATTAGCTCCCCCATTTATAAAGCATGGCTCATTATACGTCATTTGCATGTGAGCTTTCTCGCTAACACTTGTTTTCATGCAGGATTGAGTCTTTTTATTTTCCTTTGTACTTTTAGATTCTAGGAGAGTCCTATAGCAGAAATAAGATACGGGCACAGGTTCCGAGGCATTTTGCTCGGGAACCACGTGGGGGGGACTAGGAGCAGATGCTCGTGCCCCGTATCTTAATTCTGCATTTTTATATTGATGTATAGAATTAGGACCGAGCATGTATATGCGGAGTCCGACCGCATTTTTCTTTTTCTGGATTATGTTGTCGGTCCAGCGGCATTTGGCCTCTTTTATTTTATTATTGAGTGCTTTCTTTCTTGCTTTTATTGCATATTTGCATGCCTGCATGTGTTTTCCTTGTTTCTTTCTGTGATCTGTGATTTTGCGATATCATTTAGGCTCTTTAAGGACCCTAAAATTGTAAACTTTATATGTTTAAAAAGTCCTAATAAAATATTCAAGATAAATAAATTTTAGGATTAAAATATTCAAGATTTTAAAATATGCACTTTTACTTTCTTGCATGGCCTTCGGGCCGAATTTTAAATGGGTTGCATTGCATGGCTATCACCCAAGTCATACTAATAGGGCCTCCACATTACTCAAGGACCGCTCTGAGATAACTGCATTCATATTTGCATGTCCCGAGGAGGAGTCCCCGTGCTTCTCCAATCTGACTGGCCCAACATACCTTTATAGGTGGTTGTCTAGTGCGCTTAAGGTGTTAGAAGGCTCCCCGACCCAGACGGGGTGTAAGTCCTTTTGTTTGGAGCTTTTGCAGCTTTGTAGCTGAACCTCCTGTCGGCATATTTTTAGGTTGTATTGTATTTTAAAAGGGGGGTCGCCTAACAGAAGTTGTCGGCGAATTTAAATTTTAAATTTGATTTAAATATATATATAATTTAGAAAGTAGTATTTGGCTTTGAAAATAATTTTTAAATTTGAAAGTTTTAAGATATGAGATTAAACCGATCTCACATCCCAAATAGTTTATATAAACGAGCACCGCACCACAAACCGTGTATCTATCCCCAAGGATAGACACACTGCTTGATGGTGGGGCTCGATCAAATAAACTAGAAGTTTTGTGACATCCGTTTGGTCTGCGAACCAATTTTATAAGCCGACAAATTCCCCGCTTAATATGAAAGTATCAAACGGGGTTTATATTACACAGGTTCTTTAAAATTCCTATAAGAGCAAGCCACTATAGTTAATTACATCTTAAGTGACGGGAATCACCTAGAAAACTCTCGATAATAATCAATAACTCGCTTTCAAGAATTTCAAAGTTTAAGGTTTTCAAAGATTGAATTTTGGAATTTCAATGGGGAATGGATCAAATTTTGGAACATTTTGTTTTGTGAATCCAAAGGAAGAAATGTAGGAGAAATCACTGATTCGAAGTGAACTTCGGTAATTTCCCGACTATCCTATCGTTTGGCTTGAGTTTAGGAAAGTCCTAATACTTATTTAAATGTTTTGATATTGCCAATTTTAATTAATTAGGGCTTATATTTGTATGATAAAATCAAACAAATAGCACTAGAAGATGTGAGGGTTTATTGTCGTATCGGACGACTACCTCGGAATCCTAAGACCGGTTAGGGCTTAATTTGCAATGCAAATGCCTAACGAAGAGTTGAGGATTTATGTTGCACTAGGCAAGCTACCTCGAAGTCCTATGGCTTGGTTATTTAATTCTAGGAAAGTTTTCGTTGAAGTAGGTTCAAGTTTCGCTGACGACGATGGCCGTGTCGCCCACCATGCTCCAAGTTCCTTGTTATTGCGAGGTTTAGTTTTAGAAATCATAAATCGGGAGATGAGAAAAGTGTTTTGGTTTAGAGAAAATCTTAATTTCCAAGTGTTTTTTACGTTTTAATTAAAACAAATCTTAAAGTTGATTATAACGACACCGGTTAAGATCCCACGGTTCCATCCTTCCGGCATCATTATTTTTATCGGATTCACTTAGTCCGGATGAATTTCGCTAAACTCAACCGAATGAGTTCCACACCTTCATTTAGCACAGTGGAAATCCCGTTAGCAACACGTAGGTTACATCATCCGAGAGTATTCCCGATCATCCAACGGGACGTTTTAATTTAGTTGTAATTGTAGTTTTGTGTTTTGTTTGTGATTAAATTTTGAGTTGTTTTATATTTTGAAATGTTGTGGCGGTGAATTTTATCTTGCAATGACTTTTAACTTAATTTGGTTTCGGTTTTAGGGACTATCCTAAAGGTGTGGGTTTTCATGCAACTCGTTGTTTTATCATGCAAGAAAAATAAAGTACATTTGCAAGAAAGTAAATTGCAAGAAAGTAAATTGCAAGAAAGTAAATTGCAATAAAATAAAAGCGTATCCTGGAGGGTCTTCCCGTCATCCCAAGCTGCACTTAAAACACAATTAGAATATTTAAGCAAGTTCCTAGGTAAAGCTAGGGGAAAGGTTATGGTTTTCTACCAAATTCCTAATCCTATAGCTAGTCAACTCCTATGACGTCTAGGTTCTTTGTGTTTTTTGTTTGAGGACGATTTTCTTCATCAAAGGACAATTAAGTCCGATTGTTCTTATAAATATCCTATCATATTGAGGAAGTGCTTAAGAAGAATCTTAAACATCTTTTCAATATTTTCGGGATTGTTTTAAGTCCAAATGAATTTAATTATATAAATGAATCGATCGTCCGAGGTTTTCAAGTCTTGTTAACTTGCTTCGGTGAACTAGGACATTTGAATATCCTATGAGTGAGGTAACACTTCATTTGATGTTCCATTTAGGAGTTATAATAATCAAAGCTTTCGAGGGTAAATTAGTATTCAAATGACTTGATTTAAGTTAAAGGGTTTAAATTTGGAATAGTGTTAAGTTGCTTTACATTTATTTTGAATTCTTTATGTCTTAGGTGATGTTATATTTAATTCAACTTAATTTAATTGAGTTTTAATTTAGTTTAACATAGTTCGATTTAATTTGATTTGGTGTTTAATTAATTTGATTTGATTTAAATTAATTTAATTATTTAATTTAATTTAATTTAATTTAATTGTTTAATTTAATTTAATTTAATTATTTAATTTAATTTAATTTAATTGTTTAATTTAATTTAATTTAATTATTTAATTTAATTTAATTTAATTTAATTTTAATTTAGTTTAATTTAATTTAATTTGTTTTAATTTAATTTAATTTAATTTTAATTTAATTTAATTTTAATTTAATTTATCTTTAATTTACTTTATTTTTAATTTTAATTGAAATTTCAAAAGAGTTTAATAATTTAATTAAGTCTTTTAATATTTTAAATTTGAGTTATCATTTTAATTAAAAATTGAGTATTAATGATATAATTAGTTTAGGGATTTTTAAATTAAAGAATAAATCTCTTCCTAATAAATATCCCTTATTTTAATAATTCTAATTTATTATTCCTCCAAATTTAATCTATTATTTAATTAAAGTTTAATCATTTTAAAATTATTTAATGGGTTTCTACCCTTTAATTATTTAAATTTCAATCATCCAAATCAGATTAAGATCAAATGTTTTACTTGTTGATTTTTTATTAAACCTAAAGTTTTAATTAAGGGTTGAAAGTTTAATTACCATTTTACCCTTTAAGCTTAATAATTTCATAACTCACTAAATTGAACCCAAATGAACTTGAAATTTTTATGTGACTTCACTCATATGTCAATAAAGACATGAGAGGAGAAAATGTGATTTTTCTGTATTTAATTTATTTATATAATTATTTTTGGTGGAAAAAAGAGATTTTCAAGGAAAATTTAATAACATGACCAAGGGAAAGTTTCTGTCCTTAAGAAAATTAGGGGACATTCCTAATGACCAGAGAAGCACTTGGACCAATTTTGGTGATTTTTTGAATTATATTATTTTTATTATAATTATTTTGAGTTTTGGAGTGTTAATTAATTTAAAAATAAAATAAATGTTGAAAAATGGATTTTATATTTTTCAAAAATCTCTCTGATATCAAGGAAACCAGAGAAACAAATTTTGCAATTTTCTGATTTTTTTATGATTTATTATAATTATTTTAGTGAAAATGCTAGAAAATACATTTTTTTAATTTTAAAATTACCTTAAAACTTTAAAATTCAATATCTCACTAAATAGACCTAGGAAAAATGTGGGATTTATTCCTAAGTGATTAAAATTCAAAATGTGACATTTTGGTGAACTTTATTATTTTTGTGATTTTTATTATTTTTTTAATTATTAAAAATATTAAAATATTATTAAAAATCAACTTTTTCAGAAAATTGAAATTTTAATTTTCTTAGGTTCCCCTGATATCAGAGAGGCTCCAAAACCAATTTGGTGAATTTTTGAAAAGTATTTTAAAAGTTATGAATTTTTAAAGTTTAAAATGGCTAAGTGGCTTAATTAACCCAATTAGTGGGGCTAACCAAGTCCAATTGACCTCAAATTTTTATGGTGAATTCCTCTGATCCTAAAGGTCAATGGAGAATTGATTTCAAGTCAATTTGATGCTTGGTTAACTCTAATTAATTAAAGACCTATTTTGGGTTTTTAAGCCAATTAGAGTTGTTCGAGTGAATTAACTCAAGTCCCATTTTTCCTAGAGTTCTCTGGTCATAAGGAACATCACCAAATTTTTCTAGAATTTATTTCACAACATGCTAATTTTTGGAATTAAAATACTCAAAACAGACAACATGCATTTGAAAAATAAATAACTTTTCACGAGAGATGGCCTACGACCTTGGAAAATTCGAGGAATGTTCCCAAGTTCGGAGGCTTCAAAAGCTCTATGGTCTCATGCCATAGTGAATTGTATACATGCATGGAGAATTAAATGTATGCAGAGAGTAAATAAATTATAAAAAATAAAATACTTGATGAAATTAAATGATTTCTTTTCCACATTATTCTCCTCCGTTCACCGAGCAAGAGGGTATTTTTATTTTATTTTTGTGATTTTTCTACACAAAGATATGGATTTTTAAAGTTTCGATATTTAATAAATACATTAAATACCCTATTTATCTACTTATCCACGCGGCGCCGGCGAAACATCGGCGGCTCCGAAGGGGTACGTGTCACGCCGTGATTGGGCGCCGCCATCCGAGTCATCCGTCCCGGGCCCCGCGGTTCACGTAACATTCCCCGGTCCGGCGCAATCCGAATCGTCCGCTCGATACACGCGCGATCCAACGGCTCCCGGTCATCGTCTACGGCCGGTGTGCACCCGTGACCGTCAACCTTCTAACCCTAATTTCTCGCTCCGATTCTCGACGGATTTTCGTGTTCTTATGCTCTATGGATTCGTCTTGAAGAGACGAACACATCCATACGGTAAACATGCATTTAAATTGACTCAAATTAAAATGAGAATCTCCGGAAGCTCGGGAAGAAGAGGGAGTCCATACCTTTGCTCAGAGAAGTGAAGCTTCGATCTGAGAGTTGTTACACCTTCGATTGGATCCTAGTAAGCTCCAGATGAAGTCTCCTGGTCTGGTGAATTGTCTAGGTTGGACTTCGACCACAGCCGATCACAAAGCTTGGAGGCTGGAACAACTGGGTGGCCTAGAGATGGGGCTTTCAGTGGGGAACTTCTCCTCTTGGTCCAGTGAAGGTGTAGGACCAATCAATTTGGGAATTGGCTCACTGTGAAGAAGTGTCCTGGTTTTTGGGCTAAAGTTTGAGCTCAAAATTGGGCTCAGCTAGAGGGAATCGGGGCTGGAATTCAGTGGGGATCAGGTGCTCTATGTGTGGAGAGTGATGCGGAGTGATTTTGGCGAGTTTCCTTAAGGTTTCGTTCGAGCACCTCCTTTGGCCGAGAGGGTGAGGGGTTTAAATAGGCATGGTCGGAGGCTCTCCAGGGGAGTTTAATGGTTGAGATCAGCTGCTCCGGTGAGGAGAAGAACAACTGCGATGGCCATTTGGAGTGAGGCGGCTCGACAAGGTGGAATTCCAAAATTTGGCTCCTCCCAAGGTTTCGGGCATGGTGTTTTCCGGCGGTCGGGTGGCCGGCCGGCCGAGGTCGGGTCACCCTCAAGCTCGAGTGGGTCGGGCTGGAGGCTTGTGTAGTCGATCGAGGTTTGACATGTGTAAAGGAGTTTGATTTAAATGGAATGGGAGAAGGCTCACTTTGGCTTGGTTTGGGTCAACCCACCATTTTGGGCTTGGTGCACCCTTCCAAGCTCGATTTTGAGCTGAGGGAATCATTTAGGTCAGCTTAGAAGGAGTGGTGAAGTCTCCATCCATGATGAGGTGGCTAAACATGGTTTAGTGTGTGACATGATTAAGGTAAAAAGGGTTAAAGGAGGTTTAAGAAAGAACCCCCTCTTCTTGCCATAAATGGACTAATGACAAGTCAAAGCCCTCATGGCTTCATGTGGCTTGAGAATGGCTTGTTCATAGCTTCATTTGGCTTGGGAAAAGGTTGATTTGTTTCATGAAAAGGGTTTTAGAAATTTTTGACATTTAGGGGGTAATTTGACATGTGGCTTGATTTGGAATGGTTTAATTGATGATTTTGAAACTTAGGGGTGATTTTGATCAAATGGATGATGAGGGGAAGTGTCATGTGGGCTTTAGGATGATTTGGGCTTTTAAAATTTAATGAAGATGGGCTTTTAAGAAGGTTTAAGGGAAGTGGGCTTTTAAGTTTAAGGATGTGTTCATGGATGGGAATTTTTGTAGAAGTTTGGGCCAAATAGTTGTTGGTTTTGGTTTAGGGATGTTTCATGAATAATTTGAAATAGATTTAAGGTGGTTTGGGTTTGAATTGGGTTGAATTTGGGTTTATTTGGTAAATGGGCCAATGTAGGTCAAATTGGGCTAACTTGGGCCAATGTTGGGCTAGGGTTGAAATTGATGTAAAATAAATGTTGAGAAGTGTTTATGGGAGTGTTTCAAAGAGGTTTTGGCTTTGGTTGGGTTTTGATTTTGAGGTTTGGGCTTATTTGGGTTAGGTTTGGGTTTAGGTCGAAATTGGGCTTTTTGATTTTGGGTTGAATTTGAGTGGGGTTTGGGTCAAAATCTTGGGCAAATCATGTTAGTGTTTTGTTTATGGGGATGTTAAGGAAGGTTTAGAAAAGATTTGGGGTTAATTGGAGTTGAATTGGGTTAGTTTGGGCTAAGTTTGGGTCATGGGTCCAAATTTGGGCTTTAAGGCCCAAAGTGAAATTGGATCCAAATGTCAATCAAATTGGACTTGGATTTGGTCTAGATTGGTATTGGGGATGTTGAATTAAAGTTTAAAATTGAATTGGACCAAAATTTGAGTCAATTGGATAGGTTTGGTTTAACATTGGGTCTACTTTGGGTCAAAATGGGTCAATTTGGGGGTTTTGACAAAAGTAGGGTAAATTGACAAAATTGACCCATGGTGTAGTTGGACAAAATGAAATTGGGAATATTTAGGATTTTCTGGAATTTTTTGGGAATTTTCTGAATTTTTGGATTTTTAGGCCAAGAAGGGTATTTTGGGTATTTGGAGGGTATTGGGGGGTATTTTTGGAATCTTTGGTATTTTTGGGTATGGATGATCAATTTGAGTGATGTGGAGATGTTTGGGATTGATTTTGGAAAATTTTGGGTAATTTGGAAATTTTGCAAAAATTTGCGTAATTTCGAGGGTTTTGGGTAGGTTTAATAGGTGTAGGGTCTCGGGGTCAAAAATTGAAAATTTGGGAAATTGAAGATTGGGTGAATTTAGGTGGAAAGAAATCATTTTGGTTGAGCCATGAAACCATTTCAAGCTCATATGAGCCATGAAAGGACTCATTTGAGGCATTCACTATGTTGTTCCTAACCCTCTTAGCCAAGGGCTTAGGGGTTAAGGACCATCCATGTGAATCACCCACATGAGTCAGGAGGTTAAGTTGGGTATGGGTGTGGTTTTAGGAAGTGTGTGGAAATGTAGTGTGTAAGTGTAATGTAAGTCGGCCCTTCATCGACCAGAGCCACCTGGGCAGATCCTAAGGCCAAAGAGTCCTATAGGAACTCATCCTTTAAACTTCCACATTTGATTTCAACCCTCTAGGTGATTAGGGGTCTATAGTCAAGTTTGTGGAGTTTGCAGGGAGTTTAGAAGTGGTTTAAATTTCTAAAATGTGGGTCCCAATTCTAGTCCTCTAAGATAGTCAAAGGAAAAGCCTAAGGCTAGATCCTAAGCACTAAAAAGAAGAAGGGAAGACCTCATCGAAAATGAGGTCAACACCTCCATCTCTCTTCCTTTCCTGAGGCATCTTGTCACTTTGGCAGGTGTAAGACCCACCTCTTGGAGCTCCAGCTTATAGTCATAGGATAGAGTTTCCTTCCTTTGACCTTAGGGCTACCGAGGTCCTCGTGGATAATGCAATTTTTGGATTGCTGACCGGGGATCTCAGGACGTGTTGGATCGACTACCTTCACGTTCGGGTAGACTTAGGTTCCTACTGCTTGGGATGACGGGCCCGTGTACCCCGACTTGGCTACCTCTACCCCTTTAGGATTACTCATTCCGTCCTTTAACTACCCCTGTTGAGCCCTTTCGCTCCTTGACTTCGTTGATATTATTTTGACGGCCCGATGCCGATGAGCTGCCGCCCGTTTGGGATACGAAGATTTGTCCTCTGCCCTTATGGCCCGAATATGCTTTGACGTGTTGGGATACCCCCGTCAAGATGATTTAGGTTATTCCGTGGGTTCCGTATGCCGATGAGCGGCGACCCCATTTGGGATGTGAGAGAGTCACTCTCTGCCTGATGGCTTAGCGAGAGCTTTGAAGTGTCGACACTTTCCCACATGGAATAATCTTTCTTTTGATTGCCTATACCCCAGGTCTATGATAATATAAAGCGAAACTCCTTTTATTGAGAGTATTCTTGGGTATCCCCCAAGATGTAATTAACCAGTAGGAATAAGTTCCTCTGGGAGTGCTCTTGACCCCAGAATATGTACATACACTTGACTCTCTGGTTATGGGTAGTCTACGTAGATACTTCGTGGATATTGGTTCAAGGTGCCTCTGCCCGATCTTGTTTGGGCGGACACGCTTGACTTATCCTTGCGAGATTTATCGCACGTAGACTCTCCATGTTTTTCTTTTCTCTTACTTGTCACTTTGTCGTATGTCCCTTCTTAATCGGTTCCTCTCCTCTTTGAATCACTTATTTGATTCAGGAGGGAGATTTATTCGAATAGGGAAGTATACGACGACTGACAAGCTGGCGACTCCTTTTAAAATAAAAAAAAGAGAAAAAGAATGGCGAAAACAAAACTGGCGACTCCGCTGGGGATGAGTCTCTCTCTCCATACTTGGAGCTTCGCTTTTTCTGGGGTTATAGCCTCTCTCCATACTTGAAGTTTCGCTCATATTATCGTGACCTGGTTCTCTTCCTTCGAGTCACAGTTGAGCCTTTTGTGGGACCTTGGTTTTCAGTCCATGTGTCAGTTGCTAGGGGTAGCAACTCGATGCATTCTATCCCTTCTCTCACCCTCGACATTTTGGTTGCAGCATTATCGCATGCATCAATGTCGTTGTAGTTTGTGATTGATTTCATAATATTTCCTTACTTTTGATCGTTGTCCCTTTTTGCCCCTCTATGCGGAAGAGCAAGAAGATGGACACGATCGTTGCCGCCAGGGGGAACTCTTTCCCCTCTCCCCGAGCATTTTTTTTGTGCTCCTAAGGGTGTCATAACCTTCAGTTCCTTCGAGCACCCCTGTGGGGTTACCTTACGTAATCCTATACCCTTTGAGACGTTTTGCTCTGTGCCCTCCCCCTTAAAAGGAGAGACGTGCACATTGAGTCTTTCATACGCCATCTGAGGTATTTTCTCTATGCCCTCCCCCTTAAAAGGGGAGACATGCATATTGAGTTGTTCTTACGCTCTCTCAGACGTATTACTCTATGCCCTCCCTTTTAAAAGGGGAGACATGCATATTGAGTTGTTCTTGCGCTATCTGAGGCATTTTCCTTCGTGTCCTCCCCCTTTAAAGGGGAGTCGTACACATTTAGTTGTTTTTGCTGTGGTGGCTCGCGTCGCGTTCGCTTCTTTTGCAAAAAGTGGACGACGCTCGATAGCGATGCGCCGCCGCACCTGACGGTCTTTTCTAGACTTGTCCCTCCGTGTTCTCACGTGTCTCCTTGACATAGGCAAGTGAGTTTTCTTTTAGCGAGAAGTTTGTCACTACCGTCGTCATTGTGACATTTGTCCCGATTCTCTTTCTGTTCCAGCTTTTCCACGAGGATCCACTCGTCCCTCGATTAGGCAGGAAGGCCACGAGGATCGGGAATAGATTCGTCGCAAATTTAGCAGCATTGCTTGTATCAGGTTTCTATACCCATTTTGACTCCCGTTAAGGAGGTGCCTTCGGCCCTCGTTTTGAGTCATGTTTGCTACTGTCCCCGTTGAGCGGACCACGTCCTCATTGGACATTTGCTACGTGCCCCCCTTTTGAAAAGGAGTTGTGCATGTAGTACTACTTTCATTGTAGCAACCCGCATTGGTGTTACTTTTCCCTTAAGGAAAGGACTAGTGTCAGATGGCGATACGCTATAATGCTCTTTCCTGCTTACTAGCCTCTATTTTAGTCCTTCCATATGTTTAGGATTTCCATCCTCACGGATGTTGCATTATGTAAGAGTGCTTAGAGTTACCGGTTATGGTACTGTCCTCTCGGCGGTGTGGATCGGGTCCCCGCGAGTGATTTATTTTGGTTCCGGCCCAAGATTTATACTTAAATCTTGAAGGTTGAGAATCACATTTCTCATCTTCCGACGTTGTGGACCATGTCGACGTCATGGCTTGTTTTGGTTTTGGCCCGGGATGGTGCTAAATCCCGTCGGCTGAGAATCACCTCTTCATCTTCTGGCGATGTGGACCATGTCCCTGCCATGACTTGTTTCCGATTCAGCATAGGATAACGCCCAAATTCCATTAGCCGAAAATCATCTTCTCTCCTCTCGTCCGGTTATGTGGACTACACTCCGGTCGAGTTTGCTTGGGATTCTTCCCTCCTTCGGATGCAAGTCATTCTCACCTTGCAGTCCGTACTGTTGTTGCTACCACGAGTTCTCTGACTTAGAAGATCCTAGGAGCATCTTCCTCTTTGAGGGGAAATGTTTTTGCTGGTTTAACGATTGTCCCAACCCCAGTTGTTTTGGTTTCTCTGAGGTCTCGCCTGTCCCTACATTAGGCAAGGGCGTCTAGAAGAATATGAACAGACTGCTGCAACCATAGTGGCTGATTCAGCCACAGGTCTCTTTACCTGTTGAGACTCTAGTTTCCTCTTTGAGAGGGCAGAGTCCTATTTCTAGAGATGAGTTCCTTGCTTAGATCTCTGAAATATCTAAACATGTTGTGTAAGAACTCCTCTACTTACCATACCCCATGATCCTTATAGTAGGAGACCGAGATATACTTCTCAGTTCACTACAAGATCTGGATGTTTGCCATCCGTCGTGCGAGGCCATGAGACCCGCCGAGGAGTTGCATGGAACCCTTGGCGTGGTATTTAGTGCCCTTTGCCAGATGTTGTGCCAGGTATCACTGATGATCATGTTGGAGTGGCTTTTGCCCATATTTGATGTGCTAACTCTTTTCTGAAATCACGAGGAAAATTTTGTGGCTTCCTCTTCATCGCGCTAGATGAATTTGTCCTATGTCAACAAAGGGAGATCCGGGGCATACCCCGTCGATTTTCTCCTTATTTGAGGACATAAGTTGATCGTCGCACTTCGGCGAATACCCATTGGGTTAGGCAAATTCTTGCCACCATGTCTCTTGATATTCCGACGCTACATGTAGAATGACTTTCCACATTTGACAGCGAGGAGTTTACTTGCCTTTGCTTTGAAGAGTGCTTTATTCGACCTCTTTCATTTATTAAGCAAGTCTATAGTTGAAGTTTTATACTTCGATTGGGGGACACCCCAAAAAAGCTTTTGTTGATAACATGTTGTATTGACTAGTCCATTTTGCTAGCCTTAGTCGATCCATGTTTAGCTGGGATGCACATCTCCCAGGCTGTTTGAGAGTGCCTCATTTGATTTAAGCTAGTTTGCCTTTTGGCTAAGCTCTTGATGAGAGTATTTCTTTGCTAAGACCAACTTATTTGTCTAGCATTTGATTTAGTTAGTCTACTTTGAACCTGACTAGGATTTGGTGCCTGTCGGCGAATTTTGAGGTTGCGTGTTTTATTTTGAAAAAGGTGTCGCCTAACAAAAGTTGTCGGCGAATTTTTAATTTAAGTTAAATAAATAATTTAAAAAAATAATATTTGATTTTGAAAATAATTTTAAATTTGAAGGTTTTAAGATATGAGATTAAACCGATCTCACATCCCAAATAGTTTATATAAACGAGCACCGCACCACAAACTGTGTATCTATCCCTAAGGATAGACACCGCTTGACGGTGGGGCTCGACTAAATAAACTAGAAGATTTGTGACATCCGTTTGGTCTCGCGAACCAATTTTATAAGCCGACAAATTCCCTCGCTTAATATGAAAGCATTAAACGGGGTTTATATTACTCAGGTTCTTTAAAATTCCTATAAGGGCAAGCCCCTATAGTTAATTACATCTTAAGTGACGGGAATCACCTAAGAAAACTCTCGATAATAATCAATAATTCTGCTCTCAAGAATTTCAAAGTTTAAGTTTTCAAAGGATTGAATTTTTTGGAATTTCAATAAGGAATGGATCAAGTTTGGAACATTTTGTTTTGAGAACTCAAAGGAAGAAAAGTAGGAGAAATTACAGATTCGAAGTGAACTTCGGTAATCTCCCGACTATCCTATTGTTTGGTTTGGATTTAGGAAAGTCCTAATGTTTATTTAAATGTTTTGATCTTGCCAATTAATTAGGACTTATATTTGCATGACGCAGTCATGCAGATAGCCTCGAAGATGTGAGGGTTTATGTCGTATCGGACGACTACCTCGGAATCCTAAAACCGGTTAGGGCTTAATTTGCAATGCAAGTGCCTAACGAAGAGTTGAGGATTTATGTTGCACTAGGCAAACTACCTCGAAGTCCTATGGCTTTGTTATTTAATTCTAGGAAAGTCTTGCTGAAGTAGATTCGAGTTTTGCTGATGATGATAGCCGTGCTGCCCACCATGCTCCGAGCTTCTTGTTGTTGTAGAGTTTTAGTTTTAGAAATCATAAATCAGGGGATGAGAAAAGTGTTTTGGTTTAGAGAAAATCTTAATTTCCAAGTGTTTTTTGTGTCTTAATTAAAACAAATCTTAAAGTTGATTATAACGACACCGGTTAAGATCCCACGGTTCCATCCTTCCGGCATCATTATTTTTATCGGATTCACTTAGTCCAGATGAATTTGCTAAACTCAACTGAATGAGTTCCACACTTTTATTTAGGCACGTGGAAATCCCGTTAGCAACACGTAGGTTACATCATCCGAGGTATTCCGATCATCCAACAGGACGTTTTAATATAGTTGTAATTATAGTTTTGTGTTACGTTTGTGATTAAATTTTGAGTTGTTTTATATTTTGAAATGTTGTGGCGGTGAATTTTATCTTGCAATGACTTTTAACTTAGTTTTGGTTTCAGTTTTAGGGCTATCCTAAAGGTGTGGGTTTTCATGCAACGGTTGTTTATCATGCAGAAACGTAAGTGCGATGCGATTAATGAAATTGCAATAATGTAAATTGCAAGAAAGTAAATTGCAATAAAATAAAAGCGTACACGGAGGGTCTTCCCGTCATCCCAAGTCGCACTTAAAACACAATTAGAATATTTAAGCAAGTTCCTAGGTAAAGCTAAGGGAAGGGTTATGGTTTTCTACCAAATTCCTAATTCTATAGCTAGTCATTTCCTATGACGTCTAGGTTCCTTGTGTTTTGGTTTAAGGACGATTTTCTTCATCAAAGAACAATTAAGTCCAATTGTTCTTATAAATGTCCTATCATATTGAGGAAGTGTTTAAGAATAATCTTAAACATCTTTTCAATATTTCTAGGATTGTTTTAAGTCCAAATGGGTTTAATTATACAAATGAATTAATCGTTCGAGAATTCAAGTTTCGTTGTTATCTTACTCAGTGAACTAGGACATTTGAATATCCTATAAGTGAAGTAACATTTCATTTAATGTTCGTTTAGGAGTTATAATAACCAAAGCTTTCGAGGGTAAATTGGTATTCAAATGATTTGATTTAAGTTAATGGGTTTAAATTTGGAATAGTGTTCAAGTTATTTTAGATTTATTTTGAATTATTCATGTATTTAGTGATGTTATATTTAATTCAACTTAATTTAATTTGATTTAATTTAATTGAGTTTTAATTTAATTTAATTCAATTTAATTCAATTTAGTTTGATTTGATGTTACATTAAATTAATTTGATTTGATTTAATTTTAATTTAATTTGATTTAATTTAATTTAATTTAATTTGATTTAATTTAATTTAATTTAATTTAATCTTTAATTTGATTTAACTTAATTTAATTTGATTTTATTTAATTTAATTTTGTTTATTTAATTTAATTTAATTTGTTTATTTAATTTAATTTAATCTTTAATTTAATTTAATTTAATTCAACTTTTAATTTTAATTTAATTTAATTTAATTTAATTTAATTTAATTTACTTAATTTAATTTAATTTTTAATTTAATTTTATTTTTTAATTTTAATTGAAATTTTTAAAAGAGTTTAATAATTCAATTTTAGTTTAATGAATAAGTCTTTTAATGTTTTGAATTTGAGTTATCATTTTAATTAAGAATTGAATATTAATGAGATAATTAATTTAGGGATTTTTAAATTAAAGAATAAATCTCTTCCTAATAATATCCCTATTTTAATAATTCCAATTTTATTATTCTTCCCAAATTTAATCAATTATTTAATTAAGGTTTAATCATTTTAAATTGCTTAATGGGTTTCTACCCTTTAATTATTTAAATTTCAATCATCCAAATCAGATTAGGATCAAATATTTTACTTGTTAATTTTTTATTAAACCTAAAGTTTTAATTAAGGATTAAAATTTTAATTACCACTTTACCCTTTAAGCTTAATAATTTCATAACTCACTAAATTGAACTCAAATGAACTTGAAATTTTTATGTGACTTCACTCATATGTCAATAAAGACATGAGAGGAGAAAATGTGATTTTTCTGTATTTAATTTATTTATATAATTATTTTTGGTAGAAAATAGAGATTTTCAAGGAAAATTTAATAACATGACCAAGGGAAAGTTTCTGTTCTTAAGAAAATTAGGGGACATTTCTAATTACCAGAGGACCACTTGGACCAATTTTGGTGATTTTTTGAATTATATTATTTTTATTATAATTATTTTAAGTTTTGGAGTGTTAATTAATTTAAAAATAAAATAAATGTTGAAAAATGAATTTTATATTTTTCAAAAATCTCTCTGATATCAAGGAAATCAGAGAAGCAAATTTTGCAATTTTCTGATTTTTCTATGATTTATTACAATTATTTTAGTGAAAATGCTAGAAAATACATTTTTTTAATTTTAAAATTACCTTAGGGCTTTAAAATTTGATATCTCACTAAATAGACCTAAGAAAAATATGGGGTTTGTTCCTAAGTGATTAAAATTCAAAATGTGACATTTTGGTGAATTTTATTATTTTTGTGATTTTTATTATTTTTTAATTATTAAAAATATTAAAATAATATTAAAAATCAACTTTTTTAGAAAATTAAAATTTTAATTTTCTTAAATTCCCCTAACATCGGAGAAGCTCCAAAACCAATTTGGTGAATTTTTGAAAGATATTTTGAAATTTATGAATTTTTAAAGTTTAAAATGACTAAGTGGCTTAATCAACCCAATTAATAGGGCTAACCAAGTCCAATTGACCTCAAACTTTTATGGTGGGTTTCTCTGATCCTAGAGGTCAGTGGAGAATTGATTTCAGGTCAATTTGATGTATGGTTAGCTCTAATTAATTAGAGACCTATTTTGAGTGTTTAAGCCAATTAGGGTTGTTTTAAGTGAACTAACTCAAAATCTATTTTTCCTAGGGTTCTCTGGTCATAAGGAACATCACCAAATTTTCCTAGAATTTATTTCACAACATGCTATTTATTGGAATTAAAATACTCAAAACGAGCAACATGAATTTGAAAAATCAATAACTTTTCATAGGGATGGCCTCGACTTTGGAAAATTCAGGGAATGTTCCTAAATTCGGAGGCTTAAAAGCTTCTATGGTCTCATGCCATGGTGAATTGTATACATGCATGGAGAATTAAAAGTATGCAGAGAGTAAATAAATTATAAAAAATAAAATACTTGATGAAATTAAATGATTTCTTTTCCACATTATTCTCCTCCGTTCACCGAGCAAGAGGGTATTTTTATTTTATTTTTCCGATTTTTCTACACAAAGATATGAATTTTTGAAGTTTAGGGAATTAAATAAATAGAAAATACCCCTAATTTTCTATTTATCCACGCGGCGCCAACTCATCCTCGGCATCTCCGAACGCACATGCGTCGCGCTCCCATTCGACGCCGCCATCTGACTCAGCGCTTCCGGGGCCCGCCGTATCGCTCCGTCTTCCGGTCCGACGCGATCCGAGCCGTCCGTCCGCGCGTGTATTGAATGGACGGCATCCGTTCATCGTCCCCAAGTGTCCTCACCCGAGAGCCGTCCACACTAAATCCACTAAGATCTCACTCGATACTCAATGAATTTTCATGTTCTTATGCTTCTATGGATTCGTCTTGAAGAGACGAACACATCTATACGGTTATCATGCATTGAAATTAAAGCATTTGAAATGGAGAATCTCCAGAAGCTCGGGATGAAGAATTAGCTCATACCTTTGCTCAGAGAAGTGTGGCTTCGATCTGAGAGTTGTTGCACCTTCGATTGGATCCCAGCAAGCTCCAGATGAAGTCTCCTGGTCTGGTGAATTGTCTGAGTGTGATTTCGACCAAGTACCGATCACAAAGCTTGGAGGCTGGAGCAACTCGGGTGGCCTCGGAGATGGGGCTTTTGCTGGTGGACACCTTCCCTCGGTCCGGTGAAGGTGTAGGACCAATCAATTTGAGGATTGGTCCACCGTGGAGAAGTGTCCTGGTTTTGGGTGGAATTTCGACTCGAAATTGAGCTCGCGAGAGAAGAAATGGCGGGGGGATCTCACCTGGGGATCAAGTGCTCGTGTATGGGGATGAGTCCGGAACAATTTTGGCGAGTTTCCTTAAGGTTTGTTTTCAGCACCTCTCATGGCCGAGAGGGGTGGTGTTTAAATAGGAGAGGGTGGAGGGCCTCCGGGGAGAGTTAGGGCTTGGGATCGAGCTGCTCTTGCAAGAGAAGAACGGCTCCAATGGCCATCGGGGATGGGGCGACTCGGCGAGTGAGAATTTCAAGTTGGGCTCACATGTGAGCTTTCGGCCATGGTGTTTTCCGGCGACCCGGGCGGTCGGCCGGCGAGCATGGGTCACCCTCGGGTCCAGAGTGGGTCGGGACTAGAGGTTTGTGCAATCAATCGGCCATGGACATGTGTAAAGGGTTTGAATCAAAATGGAATGGGGAAGGGCTAGTTTTGAGTCTAAATGGGTCAACCCACCCATTTGGGCTTGGTGCACCCTCGAGGTGGCTTTGGATGCTGTGGGGAATCAAAGGGATCGACTGGTTTGGCATGGAGAAGTCTCCATCCAAATACATTTGGATTAAATTTAAGTTTAGGTGAAACATGATTAAGGCTAATGAGCTTTAGGGATTAAGGAAAGCCCTCCCTCTTCTTACCCAATATGGCATGGTGGAGTGTCCAAAGCTCTCATGGCTCACATGTGGCTCATGCATGGCTCCATGGCTCACCTTTGGCTTGGCAAAAAGTTTGGTCAATTTCATGAAAATGGATTTTAGGAATTTTTGGTAATTTGATGGAAATTTGTATGAAACTTGATTTGGAATAATTTGATGGTGAATTTAGGACTTAGGTAATGGCTTTAATTAAGTGGATGGCAAATGGAGATGTCATGTGGGCTTTAGGGTAGATTTTGGGCTTTTGAATTTGAAGGAAGTGGGCTCTTAGGAAAGTTTAAGGGAAATGGGCTTTTTGATTTTAGGATGGGCATTTGGGTAAAGATTTTGTGAAGAACTTTGTCAAATAAATGTCATAATTGGTTTGGAGATGTTCTATGAAGGGCTTGGAGTCAATTTGGTGTGATTTGGAGTTGAATTGGTTTGAATTTGGGTTTATTTGGTAAGTGGGCCTATGTAGGTCAAATTGGGCTAACTTGGGCCAATGTTGGGCTAGGGTTGAAATTGATGTAAAATCAATGTTGAGAAATGTTTATGGGAGTGTTTCAAAGAGGTTTTGGCTTTGGTTGGGCTTTGATTTTGGGGTTTGGGCTCATTTGGGTTAGGTTTGGGTTTAGGTCGAAAATGGGCCTTTTAGCTTTGGGTTGAATTTGAGTGGGGTTTGGGTCTAAATTTTGGGCAAATCATGTTAGTGTTTTGTTTGTGGGAATGTTAAGGAAGATTTAGAAAAGATTTGGGGTTAATTGGAGTTGAATTGGGTGAGTTTGGGTTAGGTTTGGGTCATGGGTCAAAATTGGTCTTTAAGGTCAAAAGTGAAATTGGATTCAAATGTCAATAAAATTGGGTTTGGATTTGGTCTAGATTGGTATTGGGAATGTTGAATTGAAGTTTAGAACTGAATTGGACCAGAATTTGGGTCAATTGGGTAGGTCTGGTTTGACATTGGGTTCACTTTGGGTTAAAATGGGTCAAATTGGGGGTTTTGACAAAAGTAGAGTAAATTGACAAAATTGGCCCATGGTGTAGTTGGACAAAATGAAATTGGGAATATTTGGGATTTTTTGGAATTTTCTGGGAATTTTCTGAATTTTTTGGATTTTTGGGTCAAGAGGGTATTTTGGGTATTTGGAGGGTATTGGGAGGTTTTTTTGGAATTTTTGGTATTTTTGGGTATGGATGATCAATTTAAGTGATGTGGAAATGTTTGGGAATGATTTTGGAGAATTTTGGGTAATTTGGAAATTTTTGAGAAATTTGGGTAATTTCGAGGGTTTTGGGTAGGTTAGCGGGTGTAGGGTCCCGGGGTCAAAAATCGAAAATTTGGGAAATTGAAGATTGGGTGGATGTAAGTGGAAAGAAGTCATTTTGGTTGAGCCATGAAGCCATATCAAGCCCACATGAGCCATGAAGGGACCCATTTGAGGCATTCACTATGTTGTTCCTAACCCTCTTAGCCAAGGGCTTAGGGGTTAAGGACCATCCATATGAATCACCTACATGAGTCAGGAGGTCAAGTTGGGTATGGGTGTAGTTTTAGGAGGTGTGTGGAAGTGTAGTGTGTAGGTGTAGTGTATAAGTGTAGTGTGTGTGTAAGTCAGCCCTCACTGCACTGTGCCACCCGTAGGGCGTCCTAGGCCAAAGAGTCCTGTAGGAACTCATCCTTTAAACTTCCACATTTGATTTCAACCCTCTAGGTGATTAGGGGTCTATAGTCAAGTTTGTGGAGTTTGCGAGGAGTTAAGAAGTGGTTTGAATTTCTAAAAGGTGGGTCCCAATTCTAGTCCTCTAAGATAGTCAAAGGAAAAGCCTAAGGCTAGATCCTAAGTACTAAAGAGAAGAAGAGAAGACCTCATCAAAAATGAGGTCAACAGTGCCTCACCTATCTAGAATCTTACTGACTTTTTAGTCCGTTCTTGGTGAGAAAGCATCACTGTGGGATGGATTCATCTCATATATCCAACCTTGTGGATATTTTGCTTGACTTGGTTAATTCTTATTACCTTGTCAATAGTCATGTTGAACTGATTAAAGCACTTTGTCATGATAAATCAGTCCATGACTCGTCGTGATACCTCGATATCCGACACTACCGGTTAGACCTCGCTGCTTATCTAATCGAGATATACCTTGACCAAGAGGCAGTGGCTTCTTTTCCCGTACCTCTTGATATTTCGGCTCCATTTACGAGGCCGTTGAGACGCTTCCGAAAGGAACCGTGCTCCTTAGTTGATCTTATCTTGGATTTTCCTTCGATGTTTCTTGAGGTTGAATCTATGATAGATCCTGAGGATGGGTTTAAGCCAGACCATGTATGCACCTTCTTAGGATTTGCTGATCTTCATGGTTCAGGGGATTTGAATTATGTCTTGATGACCGAATCTCTTACTTTAATAAACTTTCACCTAAGTCCTGAGAACACCTCAGAGTGACTAGATGGGTGTCATTGAGATGCGAGTAGTTTCCGAGACTATTTAGATCTCTTACTTTTCCATTCAGCTAGACCGATGGAAGCTTGACAAGTAATGTTCCATAAAATTCTAAGAATCTTTCTTCAGGAGATTTTTGAGTCAGAGTAAATTACTTTATTACAAAAGAAGCTCACCAGATATAGTGATTCTCAGGAGAGATAAAAAAAAGTGTGAAAGGCTTCAAAATAAAAAAAAAATAAAAAGATAAAAAAATGATCAACACTCCTGAGAAGAAGCTTGAGGTGAGTGGGAAATCAAAAATTTCGATATAAAGAACATTTTGATTTCAACATTCTCCTGGTAAGATCCTTAGAATATTAAGGTTCAGAGAATTGTTTAAGTGACATTGGGATGACTGATAAATTAGTAATTGATTTAAAGACATCTCCAAAATGAAAACATTTCTTTACATTCGGATACGAATGACGAGGCTTATCTAGGCTAAGGGTGAAAATAATTAAAGGATAGAGACTAGGGAAGAGTACTTAAGGAAATTCCCACCTGGACCTGAATTTTGCAAATCTCATATTTTGCATGGTATATCTGGTCATGAGTCTAGGATGCTTGCTTGAGAGCTCCACTTACCGTATCGAGTTGGCATGTCACGCCAAATCGTTCCCCATAACGACTTATGTTGGGAATAATTAAAAAAATAATAATATTTAATGCCAATGAAAAAGTATAAATGGCATGGAAGGCTCTCAATAGCTTTGTGGGCACGTTGTACGACATACCGTACACCCACATTATATCACGCTTGATGTGTTGACCCTCTGGGTCCAGTAGTCCTTCCTTCGAAGTTGACTCTCTTTTTGTGTGTGGACTTTTCACCCACCACCCTTATGCACTATGTGTCAACCCTTTGGGTCCGGCGACCCTTCCTTTGGAAGAAAGGTTTGCCATCTTGTGGGCTCATCACCCACCATCTTTACGCTTTATGCGTCAACCCTCTGGGTCCGGCAGCCCTTGCTTTGGATGAAAGGCTTGCCATCTTGTGGACTCTTCACCCACCATCTTTACGCTTTATGCGTCTACCCTCTGGGTCCGGCAGTCCTTCCTTGGAAGTTGACTCTCCTTCTTGTGTGTGGACTCTTCACCCACCACCCTTACGTACTATGTGGCGACCCTCTGGGTCAGGTGGCCCTTCCTTCAGAAGAAAGGCTTGCCATCTTGTGGACTTTTTACCCACCTTCTTGTACACTTTATGTGTTGACCTTCGGAGTTCTGGCGAGTCCTTCCTTCGGAAGTTGATTAGCCTTCTTTGTGGGTATGTTGTACGACACTGTACACCCACCCATTCATTTGCTTCAATGCAAGTAAGAGAGGTCTTGTGCATCTCTTAAAACTGATTGCTGAATTGCTAAACATATAAAGTGGAAGTCTTACGAGCGGCTTATACCTGGAGCAACCAGTAATCGGTGTAAGAGAAGCCAAGTACTTCTCTTATCTTTTCTTTTCGGTTCCTCGCTTCGAGCGAACCCGAGCAAGGGTGTCCCACCCATCATAAATGAGTGTGGTAGATACATTCGTCCCTCTCGTCACAGTGAGAGTGGAAGATACCCTCTTTTTGGAGGATTTGAGCATAACTTTATGGTTATCATATCTTGCAATTACGGTTATCATATCTTTCTTAGCTAACCTTCGCAATATCTCGATTGACAGGAGTCGATTTCGATTGATATTTGCCTTATGCAGGAAAGTCATGCCCTTTTCTAGCATTCTTGTTCGGTTACCCATTCTACATAGGGTCCGAACTGAGCACCTTTCTACGGATATGCTCATCCTGCTCACCTCAGATGAATGTAGCGTACTCTCTCTTAAGGGATATGTTTTGGTCTCCGGCTAAATATCATTTGGTTGGTTCGCTCTACTTTGCCCAACCTTTCTAAGGTGTCTCGACTACTGAGGTCAAGTTCAATTGATACCTCTTTTGTGTGGGAAAGCCATGCTTCTTTCCTTGACTCCTCTATTCGGTCGAGCACCCTGTGTGGGTCCGAATTAGAGTCTCCCGCTCATTTCAAATGAGTGCGGCATTTTCCCTCTTAGGAGGATGTTTTTGGGTTGGTCTGAGATCCATGCACCCATGCGGTTGGAATGCTATATTTTTTTTACCAACCACTCTTGGATACTATGGTAATTCCCCATTGGAATTCATTCTACCAAATTTCCGTAGCTGAGTATCGTATAGGGTTGGTATGTTTTGACCATCCACCCTCTTTGATATTCTTGAATAGGTCAATTTTCATTGCCTTGTTGGAGCGACATGTTGTATCGATTTTAGACTTTGTCTATTCTCTATTCGACCCATGTCGCTAGTCAGTTGCACTTCTGAGGCATGACGTTCGCCTCGATATTGTCCCCGACAGGATTGCCTTAGCCGGTTCTTGCGAGAAATATCCATCGAGCTCTCCTCGCCGACGGCTACTTCGCTAGTTCTGAGGCCCCTTTTAGCGAGACTTACTTCGCTAATGCTTGCTTAAAGCACCCTACATTTGGACTTGTGAGTCCACCTCGATGATATTTCGATTGACTTGGTTGGTTTGGTCCACCCCATCGAATGGCATGTTGTATCAGTCGCTCAGTTGATCCATGTCTACACCGGGATATTTGATACCTCCCCAGCATAATTACTTTGCTAAATGGGAGAATCCCCGATGAAATTTGTCTCGCTAGTGCTTACATAAAAGCACTTTTGTGGTTAGACCATTTCGGTTACCTAACCCCGTTAATTTTTTTCGATTATTTGGTTAGTTTTGTCTGCCACATCGAGTAACATGTTGCATCGGCCTTATCGCCGATCCATGTTTAGTTGGATCGCTCCATGCATCCAGCATATACTTCGAGCATGATACCTCGGGCTATTTTAGCCATATGGTCGCTCATTCGGTGCATAGGCAGGATACCTCCCCTGTCCTATTTGATATTTTCGACTACTTAGGTTGGTTCTATCTGTCATGTCGAGTGAGATGTTGCATCGGTCTTACTACTGATCCATGTCCTGTCAGAGTACTCTGACATCCGACTATACTTTGAGTATCTTGCCTCAGGTTGTTTCACCTTAGGGCTGCTCGTTTGATGTGTAGGCAAGATGCATAACTCTTATCCTTTCTGATGCTTGGCCAGGATACATACCTTCTGTGCCATTTGATATGTGAAGTAGGATACATACCTCCTACTCTACTTGATATGTAGTCAGGATACATATCTCCTAGACTACCTCGATCGGGATATATACCTTCCTGATCATTTGATGTTTCGATCAACTACACTACTGCCTTCACTTGGCCGACCCCTGATGATAAGACCTTATTATGAGGCATGTCGGGTTTCGTAGCAATTTGGCTTCAAAGTCTCTCGAACCGCATGCCCATTTTGGCTGGTTCTTTTATGAGAGCATTTTTCGGCTTTACATAGCCATATACTTCGATGTTTCTCGAGCCATATGACGCTGTAGTCGGCTCTGTTACGAGGACATCTCATCCTTTGACATTTTGGCTCCGTAGTCGCTTGTTATGACATTTCTCGAGCCATATGACGTTCTAGTAAGCTCTTTTATGAGAATATATTGTCGTATCCGGCTCATTAGCCTTTCGATACTTCTCAGGCCATATGTCCCTTTTGGGCCTGTTCATTTACAAGAGTATCCCGTCTCCGGACACTTTCGGCTTTATAGCCTTGTTCCTCGAGCCATATGACACCCTAGTCGGCTTTGTTATGAGGATACTCTGTCTTTTGACAACTTTACTTTTGTGCTCGTTTGATACGACACCTCTCGAGCTATATGACGTTCTAGTCAGCTCTCTTATGAGGACATATTGTCGTATCAGGCTCATTAGCCTTTCGATACTTCTCAGACCATATGTCCCTTTTGGGCCAGTTCATTTATGAGAGTATCTCTTCTTCAGACTTTCCTTGGGTCATGCCTCTGTGGCCTCTGAACCCACCCCTAGGTTATGCCTTTAAGGCCGCTGAACCTATTTTTGTGGTTATGCCTTTATGGCCACTGAACCGCTATGTTTTGTCATGCCTTCACGGCCTCTAAAGCACCTCTCTTTTTTTCTTTTGGGTCAACCATACTTTATACTCATTGGTTTGATCGCCACCTCTGATCAGGATATGCTGTGCTTTATAGCCACCTGATTAAAGTGATGGGTGTTTCGTCTCGAGGAGATCGGTAGACTCGCAATCGGGGTCTCTTTCGGAGGAAACACAACGGGAGATTTGGTCGCGCGAGATGACTTGGTTTTCTCCCCTCCTGTTTCGAATGTGGTCAGGTATGGGGTTTTCATCGATTCTGTTGTTTCGAATGAGGTCAAACAGATCGATATTGCCGTTTCGAATAAGGTCAGGCAAAACCCCAACCAAACATGTCCAATTTATCTGGCCTGGCTGGTTCCTTCTCTCCTACCGTTTCAAATGTGGTCAGGTACAGGATTTTCATTGATTCTGTTGTTTCGAATGAGGTCAGACAGATCGACACTGCCGTTTCGAATGAGGTCGGGCAAATCTTTTCTCGCGTATACCATGTCCGGCTTATTTGCCTCAGTCGAGCTCGCGGTGGACGATTAGCTCGACTATCGACCACCACCCCCAACCATACCTCGCCCGGTTTTCCGGCATGGTTGGGATTCTTTGTGGTTATGCCTCTACGGCCTCCGAACCACCCTCAGGTTATGCCTTTACGGCCTCTAAACCTATTTTTGTGGTTTTGCCTTTACGGCTTCTGAACCACCCCTTTTAGGTTATGCCTTTACGGCCTCGAACCTATTTCGGCGATTGACCGGTCACGACAGAGTTAGCCACACCCTCGACCATACCATGTCCAGTTTATCTGGCCTGGTCGAGGTTTCTTTTACTCTTTTCTTGGGATGTCACCTCGACTACCAAGAGATGCTCTCTTTTAAGGATGCTTCCAACACCAGTACCGTGCCTTAGCGGCGCACCACACTTGTTGGGGGTCCTTTGTTGGCATCATTTTTTTTATATATTACATGTGCGGGAAATTGGCTTAAATTGGTCCATCCACCTGCGAGCTTTTTCAGATGACCCCTGATGATAAAACAGACCACGCGAGTGTGTCCGGGACATCGATATTACCTAGGAAGGACATTTATTTTGCTACGGCTTTGCGGGCGGGGTAAACATTGTGCAAATTATCGTTTTTAGCGCGATCGTTTGAAAGTCACTCGAACGACTCCGGATGACGAAACGGATCACACGATTGTGTCCGGGACGTCGATTTTACCTACGGAGGATGTTCATTTTGCTACGACATCGCGAGCGAGCTTAAAATATGTGAATTATTCTTTTTTGGCCCATTTGCTAAAAAGTGGCTCGAGCGGCCCCGAACGACCCCATATGACGAAACGGACCACGCGAGTGCGTCCGGAACGTCGATTTTAGCTAAGAGGGACATCCACTTCGCTGCGAGCACGTGCACGAGCTAAAAATATGCGGATGATAATTATAATATTATTATTATCATATATAATATATATAATATTATATAATATTCATATATATAAATTCCTACGCCTAACCCTCCCCTCTCCCACGGATCGCACGCGAAACAGCCCGCCGCCAACCCGATTTCGCAAACCCTAGCCTCCTCGTCGCCGATCTCGCACCGGCGACGCCGCCGGCAAGCTCGCCGGCCTCCCCTCCGAGCTCCGCCGTCTCTCCTCACGGCGGCGAGCTCCAACTCACAGATCCATTCTCCGGGTGGCCTCCGCTCCGGCCCGGCTGTCGCTCCTTCGGGTCGGCCGGAGCCTCCTCCCTCCGCCACCTTCCTCCTCGCCGGACGCTCGCACTCCCAGTCGGCCGTCCAAATCTCCAACCGACCGTCTCCCCGCCACCTCCTTTTCCGGCCGGAGCACCTACCCGCGAGCCTCTTAGTTGGGTGTTATGTCGCCTCCTTCCTCGCTGCCACTGCCTCGTCGGAAAACAAAGCCGCCACCACCACCAGTTCCTCGCCGGCATTGCATTTATGCCGGAGAAAAATCAACGAGGAGAGCGTCGAATTTTTGGGCTCTTCTCCGCATTTTTCTTCGCTCCCGGTGTACACCGTCGACGAGTTAACCCCTCAACCTCGCCGTCCTATCCTACCGGCGACCGGATACTCCGCCGGAGCACCTCGGCATTGCGGGACAACGAACGTCGTCGCTGTTTGAGGAGGTGCGAGCTTCTTTCACCTCGTGGTTTCCCCTCTTTTGCCGTCGTCGGGAGACCCCTCCCGCTAAGGTATATATTTCGATGCATTTTATTATGCTCGAATTATTTATTTTGATACATCGCATACCTCACTGCGTCGTATTTTTCTCGTTGCGTACGCTGGCGCACGTGGATCGAACACCGGCGGTTCGCCGAAAACGTGGGCTCTTCTTCAGCATAAAGAGAACGTGTCTTTAACCTTCGCGGCGGTGAGATTTTCTTATCCCTTAGCCAACCCTAGGTTTAGTCCGATCTAAGCACGTGGGTTCGATCGCCCACGCGGGGTGGAGGTGCCAGACGACATGTGTCGACCGGTCGAGCCGCCTATGTGATGGATCGTTGATTTACCTATAGTGAACCGTAGGTTAGGAATCCTATGCGTTGGCCAGTCCTATTCGTAGCCGAGCGATTTCCTGTTGTAAGCCTTAGGCTTTAGTCCTGCCGGGTTGGAATCCCAATTTCCCACGGTTTTGGCGCTCCTAATCTCCCTTGGAGGGATTAGTTGAGTTCGATCTTAGAGGACGGAAAAGCTTTGTAGCTAGTCCGTCCTATAAGATCGGGGCGTTTGTAGAGCGGAAAAAGCTTTGTAGCTAGTCCGCCCTACGAACGGTGGCGAGTTTCCCCCACGAGAAATCGGAGGGGGAAGCACTGCACGTAGCCACGTCAAAGCTGGAGGCGGCGATGCCGTACATCCAAGAGCGTCAACCCTAGGTACCTATGTGAGGTCGTTAGGACGAGTTCGACATGCCGTCGAGTGTTGGGGTTGTGTTGCATGTGCATGCTCCATCTTGTTGCATTTTGCATGTGACCAATTATTGCATTATATTGCATGTTTGTATGTTTGTGCATGTTGAGTGCAGTCTGCATGTTGCACCATATTCCGTGTTTGTATTTCCATTTGCACCGCACTTTTATGATTCTCCCGATGAGATTTATTCCATCTCCGGCCGCTGCCACTACGGCATGCCCACCTTCGGGTCCTTGCCTCCTTGGCATACCCATCCTTTAGTGCGTTGCCTTCACGGCATGCCCGCTCTTTTCGAGTCACCTGCCTTTATGGTATACTCACCATCACCACTTTGGTTCATTCTCTTTGCATGTAGCATCCTTGCATTTTGCATGATGTGTGTGCTTGCCCTTTTGGGCCCGTTGTGATTGTTTTGTACTTCAGTCGAGCAATCACAATGTGGGCTTCTTGCATGACTGTTTGCTTACCCATTCCTCGATGGCTTGTCCTACTCATTAGGAGAGTGACCCTGTGTCGGTCGCGATGCCTTAACGAGCATTGCTTGTTGGTTTGATCTCAATGGGCAATGCGAATTAAGTCATCGGGATCGACACAAGTATGATTTTGCTAAGGATCCATTGGATCTAACTCGTGTCACCCCTCTTCGTGACGCCCTTTAGATCCTTCAGATCTTTAGGATGGGGCCGGTATGGCGACCCCGTCAAAGTCATACTATACCGGACTTACCCCGCACTTAGGCACTAGGTTTGTGCACTTTCGTTAGATGGTGAGATGAGGCTAGGACTTAGGTTGCTAGGTAGTCTTTTTGATGCCTGACTATTGTTCTTTGATGGATTGGTTTCCCTAGCCAGGTATCTTTCTTCTGCACTTTGCCAGTGATGTGATTGCATGCTTCATATGTATGGTAGTGTGCACATAGGTGCCACTATGGGGGGAGCAAGTGATGATTTCTAATCCTTTTACTTGCAGGTGCTATTAGCTCCCCCATTTATAAAGCATGGCTCATTATACGTCATTTGCATGTGAGCTTTCCCGCTAACACTTGTTTTCATGCAGGATTGAGTCTTTTTATTTTACTTTGTACTTTTAGAGTCTAGGAGAGTCCTGTAGCAGAAATAAGATACGGGCACGGGTTCCGAGGCGTTTTGCTTGGGAACCACGTGGAGGGGACTAGGAGCAGATGCTCGTGCCCCGTATCTTAATTCTGCATTTTTATATTGATGTATAGAATTAGGACCGGGCATGTATATGCGAAGTCCGACCGCATTTTTCTTTTTCTGGATTATGTTGCCGGTCCAGCGGCATTTGGCCTCTTTTGTTTTATTATTGAGTGCTTTCTTTCTTGCTTTTATTGCATATTTGCATGCCTGCATGTGTTTTCCTTGTTTCTTTCTGTGATCTGGGATTTTGCGATATCATTTAGGCTCTTTAAGGACCCTAAAATTGTAAACTTTATATGTTTAAAAAGTCCTAATAAAATATTCAAGATAAATAAATTTTAGGATTAAAATATTCAAGATTTTAAAATATGCACTTTCACTTTCTTGCATGGCCTTCGGGCCGGATTTTAAATGGGTTGCATTGCATGGCTATCACCCAAGTCATACTAATAGGGCCTCCACATTACTCAAGGATAATAAATATATGTGGTTATTCGGTGATTATTTGGGGATTCAATACACAGCGCTGCGTACGTTGTTCGTATGGAATAATTTTCTGAGCAGAAGAGGGGAAGATAATAAATGTAGGGGAAGAAATCCAAGAAATGAACTGAAAGAAAGCTTAACGCCTCTATCTTATATTTCTTGTGCTAATATTTTAACTTCTACGTCAAAGTATTTTTAGTAATATTTTTCAAAATAAATGTAACTAATAAACTATCTCCTTCCACCGCTCCCCGGCAGCCATCGACCACTATCAACCGCTCTTGCTCATCCCAATAAAGCCACTTGCGGGGTCACATCATGTGATGCGAAATCTATGTACATTGCACGTGTGGAGTACAAAATTTTTGTGCAATGTAACAACTAGCCTTACAGAGTAATGTAACATCCTACAAAACAATATACCCCAAAAATAATGTAACTAACTCCTCGTAGATGGTGCAACATGCACACTGCATGCAATGTAGAGATGCCCCAAAGACTATGTAATGACACACCTCGAAAAAAGTGTGATAATGCATCTCCAATACGCTGCAACAACCACCCCGCATAGCGTGCGATGATGCATCACAAAGACAGTGTAACAATACACCACAATAACTACTTACAACTATTGTATTTAGGATACAATTTCTTTCTATCGACTCCTGAAACTCTCTCAACACTGGTTGCTATTATGCTCTACGTGGTTCAAAGCTTATGCAACTCCCAACTCGGGCATTTGTAGCCTGCGAGCATTATCAACTCGTGCATGCACCAACTCCAACATACATGACCTACGTACCTTATCACAATTCATGTAGGTCCAAACTTCGACTTCTGCAGCTTACAAACATCATCACATTTTATGCAGTTCTCAGCTCTGGCCTCTGCGGCCTATATACATTATTACAACTCCCCACTATGGCCTATGTGACTTACGTAGTTCACAACTCATGCAACTTCTTACTCCGGTCTTTGCAGCCTATGAAAGTTATTAGAACTCATCACTATGGCCTGCATGGCCAACTACGACTTACGTGGCTCTAAACTCATGCAGATTTGAACTTCGACCCATGCGGCTTACAGACGTTATCGCAGCTCACTACTATGATCCACATGATCAACTACAACCTATGTGGCTTACAACTCTTACAGTTCCCTATTACGGTCTATGTGACTAGCCGATGCTCTTGATGCTATCACATAATACCTAAATGGCCAACTACTACCATATCAACGCAGCCAATTAAAGCTATTATTGTTGAATTATCGTTGTATATCAACATTGTAATTTCATTTTCTTTAATTCAATAGAAGAGTGGGCATGTGTATTCCTTATTACAAAGTAAATTATTTCAATTGGGTAATCCCTTTGATTTTCCCCCTTTTCCAAATCTTTTCAATGTAACAACTTCTAGTATCACTACTTTAATTACATGAGTGTGTGCTAGATTTTCGTGCAATGCTATGACACTAAACTTCACTGTCACGAATCATTTGAAACACTTCAAGGTTATTAGTAATTTATGATCACCCAGTTATCCATCAATTGAATATATGATAATAATCATATCAACAATCCTTTATAGTTCTAAAAAATGTAATGAAATAACGCCCAATGACAAGTTAATCATAACTAACTACCTATCCAAGGATTATAAATGACATTTGAGATTATCTTGAGAGCAAGCAAACAATATAACCATTAAAAAATATTATGCAACTATGTAGATAAGAAAAAAGGTACAATCACTAAAAAGAAAAAAAAAAAAACTTTTCAATTGAGCTCTTTGCATCATTATATCTTCTTTTATTTATATGGACAATTTAGGTGTGGAATCATTATTATTTTTTAGGGTGGGGAAAAATAACTAAATGTCTCATTTGTAAATTATTCAAATTGTCTCTAGATGTCATTGCATAATGTGCTGATATGAATATATCACATTATTATTATTTGTTTCAATATAGAGGTGGCATACATCTAAGTTTGTTGAGAGTTATTTACATATCTAACAAAAAATAAAAACTAAATCCAAATAAATATTAATAAGATTTACATACATACATACATACATACAACTAAATTCCTATATATTTACATATATAATACCAAAGCTTCAATTTTTACATACATGTCATCTTACTTGTGCATGAAAAAATGCATTTCACTATTTATAAATTGAAATACTGATATTTTTGATGTGATGTGAAAAATATCAGCGGTATTAGTGTAAACAACTAAAGTTTAGGTCTTATGTAGATATAATATTTGAATTCATATTTATGTGCTTATGTGTAAACATATTTGTGTATTCTTATATATAATATCACTTCAAATTCATATATTTATAATGAGAGGTTGTTGGTCTCTTTAAATTTTTTGCGGCGAATAAAAAAAATGGGCATTTACATACATATCGCCTAATTTGTATATTTACATCTCTAGCACCAAAACTTCACTTTTGACATTTATATCATGTAAATATTTCATATTACATCAAAGATATCACTATTGTAACTTCTAAAAAGTGGAATACACACATTTTCACATATAGGTAAGGTGAAATATATGTAAAGATTGAAGTTTAAATGTTAAATATATAAATACATAAGCATATATATATATATATATATATATATATATATATATATATATATATATATATATATATATATATATATCTTCCTAGAATGTCAATAGTTGTTTGTTAATTCTCTTGCTAAATTTTTAGAGCACTTCAAATGATGAGTTTCTGATACGCCCTATTTCAAAGTGCACTCGAACTCTGGGGTCTCACATAAGTGCAGGTGTCTTATCAGTAATATCAGATTTTAAGTCCGGAATATCGATCCCATGGACTTAAGAGAAATTATAGCCTATTAGATTTAGTTCTTAGCCTGAAATTGAAATTAAGTGCAGGTTCTATAAACTACTCTTATTGGCCTGTAATCTATTTTAAAGGTTAACTCCTGTAAAAATCTTATTTATCATAATTAGATTGGTGATAATCGAGTTCTAAATCTACATTCCCTTGCAATAGTTTAAGTGGTAGTATAGAAAAGTGTAAAGTGTTAATGGTGAATGTGGCTAGTGACAAAATATGAGTAACTCTCTTCTTTACTCTCCTGAGTGCATAAAGAAATTTAGTTAAATTAGTTTTAATTCATTAAACCCCAACTTAAACCTATCAAAGACTATATCCCTAACATTTGCATCTCCCTATAAAGTACTTGCACCATACCCTATAGATCAATGTGAATAACCTAATTGTTTTACCACAGCTCTCCCGAATCATTATGGATCACAACACATTTTAACGAATCACTTGATTAGAATAAAAAGTAAATGAAATTCAGAAGGTTTTTTATCACATTAAAGTTCAAAAACCAGTTTTTATAAACACTTCGCATTCTTACAAAACTTTGTTGACCTCAATTTTGAGGTCTTTCTTTCCCCTCTCCTTAGAGCTTAGGATCTAGCCCTTGGATTTTCCTATTTTGACACTCTTTAGAGGACTAGATTGGGATCCACCATATTTAGAAATTTAAGTCATTTATTTGCTCTTTGAATTTCATATGGATGGTTCTAAATCCTAGACATCCAGTTGAGGTGAATAAAAACTGACATATTGAAGCTCTTGTTGAGTTTATATAGGAATTTGAAAGCCATAGATGGATCCAACGACTTACGACGGTTGACTTTCTGCTGAAAGCAATATGTTTGCTATGGTGATCGTTTAGGTGAGGATCAGTCATCAATTTGCTCGTTATACGGCTCCGATTGGATTTAAATAAATTCATTTTTGCCACGTAGCACAAATTAGATTTAAATTGGCTCGACTGTCGACGAATTTGTCCAGTCGACCCCGGATGATGAAACAGACCGACCGATGAGTCCAAAATTTCAATTTTAGCTAAGAAGGACATATAATTCAATAGAGTTTTGGATTGGATCAACTACTGCATAAATTAACAAATTTGAGTAAAATAATAATATGAAAAAAAGGAATTTCTTAATAAAAATAATAAACTCACACGTGCCCCACTCGCGTCTCCCCTATTCCTCAAGCCATTGTTCCACACGGAGCACGTACGCAGTCCGCACGCAGCTCCTCCGATACCCATCCAATACTCTCCCAATACCCATCCAATACTCTCCTAATACCCAATACCCAATAACCAATACCCTGTAAATACCCTCCCAGTACCCTTAAAATCCGCAGCCTCATTGGGTACGTGCTCCGGATGGAATAATTCGCCCTATTCCTCGCCATTTTTTTTGTGCATCGTCCGCACATACGGACGCCCAATAACGGAGTGCCATTTGTAAAGTGGGCCCGCCTCCATACCTGTTACCAATCAAAGTGAACGGAGACAAGCCCGTATGTGCGGACGACGCACAGGGAAAAACACGGGCGGAACTCACGTGAAGCGCTAGCCTTCTCCTCTTTGGCGAAAACCTTCTTTCTCGAGCCTTCCTCCCTGTTTCGTTGGTCACTCTCTTCCTTCTTCTTGAATATGAAGGCGTTTTTTTTTCTTTTGGACTGTTTCTCTTCACCACCGGTAGGCTGCTTGGTATGATAGCAACCTCCCCTTGCTCGACTATAAATACCCCATGAGGGGAAAGAAAAAAAAAACAAGTTTGGCGATTTGTTTTTTGATTCGGATTGCTTGTTCGTTACCTTTGCTGAGATCAACGTTTCTTTTCTGGAATTTCTTTCGATTCTGGAGTATTTGGAGGTATTGGATTTTCTCCTTTTATTCCTAATTTAACTGTAAGAAGCTTCTTCCTTCTTTGATTACAAGTGGTTTTTCTTTACGCGTGAATTTCTATTCATTTGTTGAATTTGTGATACATTGCAATTGGGTAAGCACAACTTTCTATATCTCTTCGGGGATTATGGTGGTTCGTTTATGAAGCTGCACTGTTTTAGCCCTTTAAAATTCAGTTATATGAATTCTTGGTTTAAGGGAGAAGGTATTCAATTAAGAGGTTTACTGCAGCAGTGATCTGATTTGCTTATGGTTTTGAATTGATTCATAGTTTTAAATGGGGAGTATATGAACATTGTCTCTTGGAATAATTGGGGTGCTTAAATTCATAATATACTTGATTTGGTGAATGTATTGTTTCAGCTATGTGAGTTGAGCTTTACTGTCTCGGATTGATGAAACTTCTTTGATTTTTTTTTTAAAGGTTGGAATACATTATTGTCATAATACAGGGCAGTTTGATATAAATTTTTTTGATATAAGTTGTTTTATTGTGATTTTTGTCTCGAGACTTTCTCTTCCTTCTCCTTCGAACATTTAAAAGAAATTTCACACACTTGGATGAATTTTTGGATTGTTCCATAAGATCAAATGCTATATATAAACTTTATTCTTTTTTAAACATTATGAGATCAGTTTCTTTGGGTATAAAGTTTTTCTTTTTTGGAACATTTAATTTCCTATTCTAATTAAGTTTGAAAATGAATTTTTAGATGGATTATGCTTTGCTTAGCTTCATTCTTTTAAAGGCATGACAGATTTCCTATGAGTTAAGAAAAGGAGAAATAGACTATTCTGTAATAATTTGAGTGGCTAGAAATGGGTCTAGCTTCATACATGTTCATGTCTGGAGTGAGCCTCGATTTCTCTTGAGGATTCATCTCCCATTTCCTTTCTTTCCTCTTAACTGCTTCAAGCGTCTAATTCAGCAATAGTTCAGCTCGAGTCATGAAAACTGCTTATCCAAATCACTATGGTCTGGAATTTTGTTGTATCCTTACCTCAGCTATGTGATATGATATTTGGAATCATGGACATGAATTTTGTTACACTGCCATCTTGGTTACCACGAGCATCTCCATGTTTACCTGTTACTAAAATTCTAATTTACCTACTCAATACCTGAGTTAAAAAAGTGAAGATTAGATGATGGCATATTCTAATTCAGAGGCTTCAACTTGCTGAGAATTTTGGAATCTGAAATATGTGCAAATTAGACTGCTTGATGTTCATCTATGAGTTTTCCAATCCTCTTTTCCCTGCATTTAAAGTTTGACTGAGATCCAACTTCATACAATCAAGTTGTGAGGAGGCTTTGCTTCATTTATATCGATACAGTTAGATGTTGCATGCATGCGTATATGCGTGTAATGTACTCTTTACTTTTAGTTATTTCTAAGGCATCTACATACATACCACTAAACTGCCATATATTTACATATCTCACGCCCAAAAATATTCTTTTACATTTATACCACCCAAATTTTCCATATCAAAATTATTGAGTTGTATGTAAATACATAAGAATTGTGGTATGCATGTAAATGTAACGTTTCTCAATCGTCAATTCTTCACAAGTTATAACTTCGATTTTGAAGCTAGCTCACATAAAACTTCTTTATGTTTTTTTTTATTGCGGGGTGAATTCTCTTGTTATATCGGCTTCGCTTGGAAATATATATATATATATATACATATCAAATTTGAATACATTGAATAAGAAAATATAAAATTTCTTAATATAAAATTTCTTAACATTTTACATATACAACTTTTAAAATAAAAGAAATAAAGTCTATACCATTAAATTACTATGGACTTGTCTCTTAAATTAAATGATACGAATATATATATCTTTAAATCTTAATCATATGATATCTAAAAAAATAAGTTTAAACATTTTGATTATTCAAATTTTAATATATTCTATATTTAATAATAATAAAAATGAATGAAGGAAATCTTTGAAATTAAATGTTTAAATACGTAAGAATTATTTGGTATGTATGGATATGTAAATATTTGCTGTTTATGTTTCATGACTTCACAGGTCAAATATTCTAGCGGTAAATGATTTGAGGGATGGTTAATCTTTATGATATAAATATCAAGTGGCATATATGCAAAATTTTTGAAAATTTAGATGTTGAATATGTAAATAAATAGGAATTGAGTGGTATATATGTAAATCATTCATTCTTGAAACTCATGTCTTATAGGTGCAATTATATAACACATCACATAACTTATATGTACATATCTATTTCCTAGACTTCATCTCCCATAAAGTGAACCCTGCTCTCACTTTTCTCATTTAAATTGTAAAAAGCTATTGTTAATTTGTTTTTTATAGTATAGATTTAGAAACAACAGTTTTTTTTTATGACTTGGGCATTTGAGAGACAATGCAGCTGGCTTTATTTTGTCTTACGGTTTGGACATTTGCTGAATTTTGCTAAAATTGGCTTTCAAGTTACATGAAATGCATGGATTGAATTTGATAGTATGAGAATGCAAGCACATTTCTCTTAGGAAAATTCATAATGTATATAAGGGTTACATGTATATACTTTAAGTTTTGAATTATAAGGTAGAAGGTGGATGTTTTATAAATATTGGGAGGCTTATTTCTTCCAATTTCTTATTGTGAAATATCTAATGTAATTTTTGGAAATGCATGTGAAATAGCAAAGTGGCTTATAAGTTGGATACGTGGGGCAAAGACAATGATGCACAGAATCCTATATTCATGCTTTTATAGCTGAAATCGAAATCAATAATCAATTATAGATGTCCTTTTCATTCTTTGAGTTGTTGGTAATTCAATCCATACTCTTAAGAAATTTGTGAACCAATAACATATACTACACTTGTAAAATAACAAACACTACACTTGTAAAATAATATATACTACACTTACAACAGATATTACATATAGATACTACACTTCTAAAAGTTCAGATACTACACATTGGTTTATTAATCGATTAAGTGGTAGGAATTAAAATTGCCCAATTTTAGGATGATTTGTTGGTGACTTCTAATTGATATTGATATAAAGACTTTAATACTTTCGGGTTACCTATGGGATCATGATAAATAATAAGTCTATAGCTGAGTCTATCCCTAATCTAAGTTCTTATACCCCTTTTGATTTTCCATATGCATATCACTATAACTTTCTCTTACTACAAAACATGGATAATAATAGACTTAATTCTCATACAATTTTCTCTGTGCGCCTTTGCGAGGTAAACCTGGTTGTGGTCAAGGCGTTCGAGGATCGTGAAGCTACTCCAATGAGGATAAAACAGATGACATCAAACTTCAGTTTGGTGATATCTTTTCAAAATATCATTTTTAATTTCAACATTTTTTGAAAATGTCATATTAAAATATCTTCAACAACCACAAATACTAATTCTTATAATAAATTGTCAAAGATATTTTCTCTCTTCTCTCCTCTTTTCTCTGGAAGAGGCGACGATGTGGTCGAGTGATAATTCATCTATGGGCAGCGGTCGAGACTACAACAAAAGGCGGAAGCATGAGCTTTAACTTAACTTCCGTAGACTTAAATGATATACACCCATAGGACGCCGAGGTTGTTCATTTGGTACGACGTAAATCCTCACACTATCTTTTAGAATTTCATATAAATATATATTGTACGATATAAGTCCTAAATCCTCATATTCTCTCGGCCCATTTGCATACGACGTGCAAATATAAGTCCTGAACATCTAAATAATTTTTAGGACTGAAAAATTAAATATAATTTTCCTTTCAAAGATGTTGAGCCAAACCAAATGTTAGTTTGAGATGTCATTGATATTTCTTTAGTATCTTCAACATCTTTTACCATTCAGTCATTTGGATTCTAAAAATAATTGTTCCACATTGAGCCATTCTCATTGATTTTCCTACAAACAATCGTGGAAACCTAAACGTTGAAATTCTTGAAGACGAAACCCTGATATTAATTGAGAGTTTTTTTGGGTGACTTCGGTTGCCTAAGATGTAATTAACTATAGGGGCTTGCCTCTATAGGGAATTAAGAACCCAGATTAATCTAAATCATGTCTAATCTGTGTATTAGAGAGGGGGATTTGTCGGTTATAAAATTCGCAGACCAAAATAGAATTAAAAACTTTTAAGTATAGATAGTTAAGCCTACTAACAAGTGGTATGCTCATCTTTCGAGATGATATATCACTTGTGGTATCATGCTCAACTATTTAAGCTTTTAGATATATGAGGTTTATCCGGTCTCGTTATTTTTCAAAATAAAGAATAACACTTTCAAAAATCAAAATTACATTACATATTACATTAAATTTAAAATTTAAAATTTTATTTTCAAAAAAAAAAAAAGGTCGACAAACCTACTCAACCATTACAAGGAAAAGTAAAAGAGATCTACTCAGAAAACAAGAACACACCACAAAGCATCATTTGAAATAAGAAATCCACAAAACAATTAGGTTTACATAAATACAATAAGAGAAATACATAATACTTAGCTTTTTATCTCCTTTACAAAGCTCTGAAAATGCTCCTCTAAGGATTACCTGATTCTGCTGCTTTCCTAAATAATCTCCTCACAATACAACTCAAATTCCTCACCAAATAATCAATAAAACCTATCATATTCTTTCCTACAACAATCCTTGCCATCCCCCCTTTAATTCTTCTCTTCCCCCTTCATGAGATATCTTTTATTCGGCTGAATAACTCCCCAAATCTTGGATTTGAACTGTTGAAACTACCCAGATAGTTTATGGTGCCTAGGCGTCGGTCTCTCGATACGTCTGTTCTGGTATGAGCACCTAGGCACCCAAACTAAGGCACTAGTGAAGTGGCGCCCGTGCGTCCCATTGCTGGCGCCTAAGCTCCAAACTCAAGGGTTCCCAGGGATGGGACTGGGACCTAAGAGCCCAAGAATTTTGGCACCTAGGTGTCAGTCCCTTGTAGCAACCTTAGCTCAAAGTCACCTCCACTTCGCTCTGTCTTGTCCACTTTGCTCAACTTATAATACCCGTTATACTTGCAATAAAAACATAAAAATACATTTCTTTAAATTGCAATTTCATTCATAAAAATGTGTAAAATATAAGGGAATATCAACATTCATTTGTACACATCAAAATTCCCCAAAATTAATGGTTAATTGTCATCAAGTACACTAAAATATTAATACCAAGTTTATTTAATTTGAGGAAGTAAGTTTCATTTAAATTATAAAAAATTTGGCTTCAAGAAATTCATAGTGTAGGATTAGGATGACTCTAGTAAACAAGTCTAGTCTTAGCCTGTCACCATAGAAGCATCAAGTTTACGCGCATCATAACTTGTCTGCCTATCTATTTGCACTAACCAGTGGACTGAGTCGGCGTCCTATCCTAAAGGTTAACGTGGTTTTACTTAGTTGAAAATTACACTACACTTCTGGATCCTAATGTAATTACAACAAATTTTAACATTACAACAGACCTAAATTGTAATGTAAATGAAATCCAAGGGAATACCATCACATTAATAAAATAAGAGAATATCTAAGTAAAATCTAAATTCCTAAACTTGCATTCAATTCATTGCAAAAGAAAAGTAAAATGAAGATGATGACATAAGTAGTAAAATGATTGATAAAATTATTTAATAAATTATGTGCCAATAAGGAACATATGTCTACCTACCCTCTTCTGAGTGTATAGGTACGCTTATTATTTTAGTAGTTTTATACAATTATCTCTCACTTAGAAGTTCCTAATAGAAATAAATCATTAAATTATATTTCCTTAAAATTTGGATTGTTGCCTAAACTATTTTACTAGCTAATTGGTCAATGTGAGTGCACTCAAGTTGGAAGATCACTACTCCTCCGAGTCTTAGTTTCACTTACAACAGATTTTAACATAACCTATTGCCACATATATTATGTCAATGAAGCAAATGAGATATTACCCATCACATGAAAATAATAATTATTCTATCATAAAATAGATTTTCCCACACATGTTACTGCTTCATATTAATAGAAAAGTGTAAAGAAAAATACTCACGAAGCTTGGATAAAACAAAACAAAAACTTTAATTAAAGATAATGAAGAGCATAATACTTATATTTTCCTCTAAAAGAGAGATAAGAATCTCTCAAACAAAGTCTTCTACAGATCCATGCACCGCTCATACTTCCTTACTCGTATCTCTTAAAATTCTTCATGAATCTCTCCAAAAAATAGAGAAATCTATATCTCCATCTCCTCTCTATACTCATGCCAAAAATCTCTCTAAAAATCATTTAAAAACTCATGAGAGACGCTAAGCACCTATTTTTAAAGAGACACAAAACACCTCTTGATTCTAAGAGACACACATCTTCACTTCAAGAGACACACCTCTTCACTCCAAAAGATGTGAAATGTCAAAAGGTTCCTTTCCAAATGTCTTGATTAATTGAATATCATCTTGGGGAATGCATAGCCACCCATAAGATTCCAGAACATCCCAAAACCACCCAAAATCGCTCAAAATCCTTCCAAAAATAGTCTCGGGCGCCTAAGCACCAGTCTGAGTGCCTAGGCGCCGCTTTTACCCTTCTTTTGGTGCCTAGGCTCCATTTTCTCGCTGAAGGGTGCCTAGGCGCCACCCTACGAGCAACATACCTGTTTCGCCCCGTTTCAGCTCCAATCTGCTTTAAGTGTTATACATATAAGATAAACATGAAAATAACCTTTTTTAAAATTTTAATTTCATTCAAAAACATATGATAAATGTAAAGTAGATTAAACATAGAAAGACATATCAAAATGGGTTAGATAAGAATTTTCTTTCTTGCTCAATTTAGCTGCAAATTGCACCATTTTTCTTTATTTTCTCAAGAAACCCATTTATTGTATCTCAAGCAAAATACATTCCTTTAAAGTGCAATATCATTAAAAATAAACACAAAATGCATATAAATAATAGGTAATTTTTAGGCGTATCAAGTCCCCCAAACTTAAACGTTACTTGTCCTCAATTAACACTACAACTTTAAAAATATATTGATTTGTGTTAGTGAGTTCCTTTAAGATGACATAAAATTTTGTTCTAAAATGGTTGTTGTCCAACTTAGAAGAATTTCCTGTAAATTAGATGATATCTAAGGTATGAGAATATTTAGTATTGAATTATAAGAATACTGATTTTCTATTAAATTCAGAAATAATTGAAAATTTTCCAAACTTTAGATTCTTAGAAAAATTTAGAATTTATGCACTCTAAAAATAATTTTACTAATACTTTCTGATATTAAACTTATGATTAATCCAATGTTTTATTCCATAGAAAGATTCAAATGAAGTCAATTTTTAATTAGGTCCTAATCTTCAAACTACTCCTCACATTTTTTTTTATTTTTATTTTTCTTTTCTTTCAAGATCATTTTAATCCTTATATTTCCATTTATTTTCTCTTTTTTTATGTGAGGATTATTATATATGTATAAGTCTTTAATGATTTTGAATTTCACTATCCATTTTCTAAAGTTAAAAACTTATTTTCTTTTCTTAACATAAAATGTAGTATTAGAAAAAAAATTTTAAATAGAGTCTAAATTCTTTAAAGAGTATTTTTCTAAAAATTTTTAATTTTTCAAAAATTAAAATTTTCCCACTATAAATAGTAAAATCATTTTCCTATTATTTTCTACTATTCATCTTAATTTTTGTTTCATTCTTTTTACTAAAGTCCTAATAAATTTTCCTATTGTATTTCTATAATTAAAGTTATAGTAATCTTAAGCTAACTCCACATAATAAAAATCATTTTTCAAATAAAATTTATTTGTAGTATCTTTTAGGACAAGTAAAGTTTAACTTTGAATTTTATTTTTCTTCATTCCCTAAAAATATTTTACAATCAATACAATAAAATGTAGCATGAAGAAAAAATAAAAGTTGAATCCACTTGCTACTACAACATTATATTAAATTTATGTAGATGCATAATTAGGATTGAATGACTGCAGAAGAAAGCAAATCTAATCAAAAACAGGCTTGCAATAATATTAAACTAAAAGGAAGTTTACTATCTTTGAAATTTATTTTTCTTCCTACCCTAAACTTAATTTTTAACATGTATAACATTCAGTATAGAAAATATAAGCACAAAGGAAAACATCTCAGCAATTCTATATACAACAAATGTCTATCAGAAACATCTACAAGTATTCATCATAGAAGAACAATTTGCAACATAAAGTAAATCTAAACTAAACATGTTAGAATAAAATTGAACTAAAGAAATGTTTAACTAAGCATGACAGGTATCAACATAAGAATAAATATTTAAGTGTTCTCCATGTCCTCTATATTTTTGTAACACAAACACCAAAACACAAAATAAATGAGGTTAATTCTTCTTTAACTCGTCACATCTCACTACCTTACTTCCAATTTCTAATGAACACCTACACTAATATTTTGGGTACTTATAAATGATTTTATAGAATCTAATCCTATGGACATGATTATCCCTGATATATTGGCTCGCACGCACCAATTTCAGGCATCACCATATCCAATTAATTAAGCACCTCTAACAGTTATAATGGTAGTGTAAGATCATCAACATGTTTCTCATCAAATAGGTTCATGACTCACACCAAATGAAAGCAATGTTATAGAAAGGAAGTAACAAAATTGAGATGGAACAGTAATTGTCCAAAGTCAAGACGTCTCCTGTAAAACTTAACTCTGGTTGAGACTTGAGTCGTAGAGGACTCGTTAATCCAACAAGTACTAATAAACATATTCAAGTCTAGCTAAAATAAGAAGTTAAGGAATCACCTCCCATATTACGCACATAACGATCAAATCAATCTAAAAACAATACAAACATCCACCAACATCAATCAAACAGATCAATTCATACTAAAACAAATAGATCAAACCTCAAACAATTATAATACACAAACATACTCGAAAAGATAACCATGGGTTACTTCCCACAAAACACTTGGTTTAACGTCGCCAGCCCAACAAAGGGTTCTTCCTGAATTAAAATTTCATTTAACTAATCCTTGATCAACTGCCTAATCTTTTCTAGATCCAGAGATTCTTGCAAAATCCTTGAATTATAGTTTTTAGACAGCTTCTTTTCAAATTGATTCAAATTATTATTCCTCAAATTTTTTTCTAGATCAATATTCTTCTAATGATTTTCTCAATTTTTACATTAATATCATCCTTAAAATTTAGAAGAAATTGATCTATATATGATAATTCAAGATCTCCTAAACTTTGGATCGGATTCTCTCTAAATGATTTAGATTCTGGATTAGATTCTACTAGGTTACTCTTCTCAAGTTATCTTCTAATTCTTCTCCTTGGTGTTGAAGAATGGTGGAGGTGATCTTTTTATTTTTATCTTAGTTGATGAAATATGTTTTTCTAATTCCTTAGGAATTTTTTCCATTGGTTTTTCATTCTCCTTTTCCTCTTTTCTCAACTCAATGTTCTTTTGAACTATATCTACTGATTCTCTTATGTTTCTTAGTTGGATCGCTTTATCTTGCTTACTACTCTTCTTCTCAAGGTTTATCTTAGGGTCACAAGGTAAAATCTCTGGAGGGTAACTGTTAATTGAATTAACAATGCACTTACTGATTGGTATATACATTTTCTATATTCCTTATTGCAACCTAGATTTTCCAAACTGAGTCGCTATTTGAATAATAACCTCTCTAATAACTCATTTTCATCATTTTGTGGGTCAAAGTTAAATTAATAAGAAAAATAAATTCCATTATTATAATCATCGCGATTATTCCAGTTACATGTATTATTAAATTAATCATCTCTCCATAATTGGTTTTCTTCTCCAAAATTTTTATTCGAGTTAAAATTCAAATGATTTTCCCAACATGGGTTGTAATAATCGGAATAAGGATTATTTATCTCATGACTAGTTTTAATCAATTTTCCAAATGAATTTTTTTCAACAATTGAGGGTCCTTGACTTGCATGATAATCCCAATCTGAATATTCATTATTTTGTCGATCCGTCATTTCGACCATAAATTCATGAAGTTTTTTCTACCATAAACCTTCTGCCACTTAAGTTATGTCAGTGAAGCAAAGGAGATATTACTCATCGCATGAAAATAAGAAATATTCTATTATAAAATAGATTTTCCTACACATGCCACAACTTCATATTAGAAGAAAAGTTTAAAGGAAACTACTCACGTAGTATGGATAAAACAAAACAGAAAACTTCATTAAATCAAAGCAAATCCACTAGAAAGTTTTTACAACAATTAAAAGATAATGAAGAACACAATATATAGCTTTTTTCCTTTTGAAAGAGAGATAAAAATCTCTCTGACAAAGTCTCGTACCGATTTATGATCCGCTCCAGTTTCCTTACTCATATCTCTCAAAATCCCTGACCATTCTCTTCAGAAAATAGAGAAATCTACATCTACATCTCCTCCACTCATACCAAAAATATCTCTAAAATCCCCTTAAAAACTCCTCCTTATCCTCCTCATGAGGCGCAAAGCCCCTCTTTTTAAAGAAATACAAAAAACCTCTTCTTCTAAGAGACCACAGATCTTATCAAAGAGACTATGCCCATCTAAAAGATGTGAAATGCCAAAAATGTCTTTCCAAATGTCTTGATTCATTGAATATCACCATGGAACACGCATGTGACCCATAAGCTTCCAAAACATTCCGGACCCACCCAAAATATCCCAAAAGCATTCTAAAAACTGTCTCGGGCACCTAAATCCCAAATCTAGGCGTCTAGGCGCCACCTTCGGCCACCTTATGGTGCCTAGGCACCGTTCTCTTGTCGTGATGGATGCCTAAGCGCTACTGTGGGTAACACACCCGTTTTGCTCCGTTTTGGCTTTGTTTTGCTGTTTCGGCTTCCGATATGCTCCAAAGTGTTATACCTACAAGATAAACATGAAAATAACCTTTATTTAAATTGTAATTTTATTCAAAAAATGTGATAAATGTAAAGGAGATTAAGCTTATAAAGTCATATCAAAATGTGTCATATCAGAATTTTATTTCTTGCTCAATTTAGTTCCAAATTGCATCATTTTTGCTTCATTTTCTCCAAAAGTCTATTTCGTATACCTCAAGCCAAAAAAATGTAGAATACATTCCTTTAAAGTACAATATCATTAAAAATAAGTATAAAATGTATATAAAAATAGATAATTTTTAGGCGTATTAGCTCTATCAGACTGTTGTGGCAATGCCGCACTCAGGCGTGGTCTCGCCAGTTAAAGGACTTTGGGCACCTCTATGGGTTTAGGTGTGGTCGTACTTTAATTTGGGCATCGGGTATGCAGAAGCTAGGTGTGGTTATGTCGAGCCCACTAGGCTTTAATCTACAGAAAGTACTTTGATGGGAATTTTCCGGCGTTGTGGAACTTCAGGCGAATATGAGCGGGACATGATTCTTGAACATATGTAGAGGGTTTAATTGCATCGAGAGCTCGAGGCCACTCCATGTGCATGTCGCGGAGTAAATGAGTCCGATGTGAAATCCATCCATCTAGACCTTAGTCATAGAGCACGAACATGTGTGGAGTAATTTCGCCGACAATCTTCATCGAGAACATCTATATCAGCAAGACTCGGCCCCATGATGCAAGAGAAAAGAATGTGATACGGAGGACACCATAAGTGATGCATGTAGATTGGCTTAGAGCACAGTTATGGCAAGGTAGACCCAGTATTACACCACAAGCATTTGAAGGTCATATGGGCTCTTTGAACCATGGTAGGCACATATGATCCTAATACGGTCCATATCACTCAAAAAGGATGCCATGTATATGTCACATCAAAAATGTATGCCTATAAGGTCATGACAAGCAAGTTGTGCCGGCCCAGGTGTAGGGCATTTGTTGGTATCATATCATTTTTTATCAAACTAAGGTTAACTAGATTGTCGACATATCATGGATGATTGATTTAAGAGAATGTCTAACGAGCCGAGGTGAGCTAGCAAGATACAATACCACATTTTTCAGTTAGTATCAGCTCGAATGATAGGGGAAGGAACCTATATACACTAGGCAGGGAATCTTTGGGATTTACATCTTGACTTGGTGTGACCTCATTTTTATAATAGATTGACCCTTAACTGAGCCCCGACTTCCCAGTCCAAAATCGATCAATCTTGACACGATGACCAACCACTAACCCAACGGTCGACCCTTAACCCAAAAGTCAACTTTGGTCAAAATGGTCGACTCGACCCGATGGCCAAACCTACTTACGATGACGAAGATTGACCCTTGACTACAAAAGTCGACTTTGGTGAAAAGGGTTAAGCTTGACTCAATGACTGACCTCTTGACCCCGATAGAGCGTATTTATTCAAAAAGTCAACTTTTTATTAAAGGCGGTCAACTTTTATCCAAATGACTGATTATTGACCAAATGACTGACTAAGACCCGATAAATGACAAAATTAATCAAATAATTAATTTAAAAATTATTTTTATTAATTAAATTGGTAATAATTTAATTTTTGATATTTTAATTAATGGCCTTAATTAATTAAAATGAAAATTAAATTAAAAGTCATAAAATGACAGAAATGCACGAAAATGATAAAAATATGAAAATTAATCGAATAATTAATTTTAAAATTATTTTGATTAATTAATTGACTAATGATTTAATTTTTAATTTTAATTAGTGACATAATTAATTAAAATGAAAAAATTAAATTAAAAGCCATAAAATGATAAAATGCACAAATTAATTAAAAATAATGGAATTAATTAAATAATTAATTCCAAAATTATTTTTAATAATTTAGTTGACCAATAATTTAATTTTCAATTAATGACATAATTAATTAAAATGAAAATTAAATTAAAAAGTCATGAAATGAGACAAAATCCAATTTTTAAATAAAAAAATGTTGACATAAAAATTAATCAAATAATTGATTTGGAATTATTGATTAAAAAAATAATTTCCAATATTTTAATTAATGAAATAATAAATTAAAATGGAAATTAAATCATTAAAGGGGTATTAAATGGAATTTTAACCTATAACATTATGGTTTCCAAAAAATTCGAATCTCTTTTATGACATCACACATGACCTCAATATGGGTTGAACACAACCCATATAACCCATTAAAAATAAAATAACCCATGGATGACCCAATACATGTACCATGTTTAACCATGGTAAACACATGTGATGATGTCTTCATCATTATAAAAAATGATGTGTCACCTCTTCATGCAACCACTAGAGAACCTTTGGTGACTAATCTAACACCTCGCATCTTCGCACGATAGGAGGGAAAGGCTTAGATCTCCATTACCTCATATGGTGATCTCATAAACCAAAAATGGGAAAATTAAAGAAATTAAAGGGATATGTGTCATCTCCCCATGAATCCTTAAATGAAGTGGTGGATGATGAAGATCTTAGCCCTTTGAGACACCATTAACCTCTTCCTTAGCCAATGGAATGGAAACAAAGAAATCAAAGGCCATCATGGCAATTTGGAATTAATAATTGCCATGACACATGAATTTGCTTAAATGACATGATTTCTCTGGAATATGAGGAGGTGGTAATTGGAATACATGGGGAGGCTGTTAAAAGACCCTACTCCACAGCTCTAACCACCCCATGGTTAATCCTAAGCCAACTAGGGTTCAATCATAGCCATCAATGGCTATAAAAGGAGCCCCACACAAAACCAAAAGGAGAAAGAAGCAACAAAGAACTTCTTTGGGAGCACTAGAGGCTGACCAACAAGTCTGATCAAGCTCAAGATTATTGTGGCCAAGGTATGAATTTTTTTAATCCAAAATAATTCATATAATCATAAAATCATGGACTAAACTAGTCCAGAAAATTATGATCACCGTATATATGTGATCTACATCTCCAGATGATTCTATAGGTTCTAAAATCACTCAATTTTATTGAGAAATGAGTGAGATATTGAGCCTAGAAGGTGGATAGTTCGTAATTTTTTTGAATTAATGAGATTAAATATCCGCCGTCCGTTCCCGTGTTTCGGAACAGACGGTGCTGATCGCGTATTGGGGTGTTTCCTGTCCGGATCTGCGCACTGGATCGTCCCGCATCTTTGATTTGTACGAGTACACGCGGCGCTCCCTCGTTTTTCTGGGCTAATGTTAATTCAAATTAACCTTAAACAAATAAAAAAATCATATCTTTTTGCACATACCTCCTAAAAATAAAATAAAAATACATCTGGAAAGCTCTTGAAAAGAAAAAAATTATGAAATTAAAATCATAATTTTATTCTCTATTTAATTTTAAATAGTGTCTCTCTAGATATTTAATTATTAAAAATTATTTACAAATCAGAAAATATGGTCTATTTTAAGGAAGAACCTTTAAGTCCTTAGACCCGTATTAAATTACAATTAATCAATTAAACCTTACCCAAGTTAGGTTTAATTAAACCTAAATCAGTTAGACTTAACCCATATTAAGTTTAATTAATCAATTAAACCTTACCCAAATTAGGTTTAATTAAACCTTTATCAATTAGATTTAACCCATATAAAGTCTAATTAATCAATTAAACCTTACCCAAATTAGGTTTAATTAATCCTAAATCAATTAGGCTTAACCCATATTAAGTCTAATTAATCATTTAAACCTTACCCAAATTAGGTTTGATTAATCCTAAACCAATTAGACTTAACCCATATTAAGTTTAATTTATCAATTAAATCTTTCCCAAATTAGGTTTAATTAATCCTAAACCAATTAGACTTAACCCATATTAAGTCTAATTAATCAATTAAACCTTACCCAAATCAGTTTTAATTAACCTTAATCAATTAGACTTAACCAATATTAAGTCTAATTAATCAATTAAACCTTATCCAAATTAGGTTTAATTAACCTTAATCAATTAGACTTAACCCATATTAAGTCTAATTAATCAGTAAACCTTACTAAATTGGGTTTTAATTAACCTTGTAATTAGACAACCTCTATTAAGTCTAATTAATCAGTAAACATTAACAAATTTGGTTTTAATTAATTCTAAACCAACCGTAATTAAGAATAATCGGTCTCGAAATAATTCAGCGACTTGAATCAAATCTAAATTAAACTTGAGTTATTACATTGAACTTAAGTTAACATTAAGTGAGATTCAATCAATTTGAACCTAACTCAAACTTAAATTAAGCTTGAATTCAACCCATTGAACTTAAGTTAACCTTAATTCTAGGTTCGATCTAACCCCAGGCCTAATAGTCATCAGGCAGAGTTCCCACGACCCATTGAACTTAAGTTGACCTTAAGTTTAGATTCAACATGTGAATCTAACCTAACTCAAACTTCAATAAAAAATAAACCATAATTAAGTCTACCACATTAGACTTAATTAATTAACCTTAATCGACGAGGTTTAATCGAACATATGATAATTAAGTCTCTTACATTAGACTTAATTAACTAAGGATACAATTAAGTTAAGTCTAACTTACTAGACTTAATTAATGTTTAAACCTTACTCAAATAAAACCCAAATAAATCCTGGTTAAATTAAATTAGACTTAATTAAACCTTAAGCCTTACACAAAAAGGACTTAAATGGTACATAATTACAATTAAGTCCCAATCTGTTAGACTTAATTAACCTTTAAGTACTATTTAAACAAGACTTAAAACTTAATTAGGTCTATTTTAATTAAGCCTAACACAACTTAAGTTCAAACAAACATGAACTCGAGTTAATTAGATTCAATCTACATTGAATCTACCTTTAAAGATTAACTTAAGTTAGAGATTAACTTGAGTTAATTTTTATGAACTCAAGTTAATTAGATTGATCTACATTGAATCTAACTTTAAATTAAGTTCAAACAGACATAAACTCAAGTTAATTAGATTCAATCTACATTGAATCCAACACAAATGGACTTGCATTCAAAATTTAGATTTAAACTTAATTTGAATTCAAGTGAAAACTAATTTGACCCATGTGGCTTAACTCGACATAAAATTTCAAATCCAAATCAATATAAATTGACATAAACCGACATTCAAGACATATTAAATTAACATTTCGAGATTAAACTTGGACATCCTACAAATTACGCGAGACAATGAACATTTTTTGATATTATTTGGGACTTGTGTTTTCTTTGCAGGATGAAGACAAGTTTCGTTTAGATTTCTTTGCATGTTATAGGGTGTGCTAACTTGTTTTGCAGGACGACATTTTGGAAATGAGACGAACAACAATTACATCAAAACAACGACATTGACAAAATAAAATAAAACAATGACAAAACCAAAACAAAACCAAAACTTTCAGGATAGCCACAAAAATGACAGACATTTAAACAAAAAGGACAAACAACAAAACAAAATGACATAAAATTGACATGGCAAAATGACATTTAGGATTGATAGTTGGTACATCTTTTCTTAAAAATAAAAATTTCCAAAAAATTAGTGATCAACATTAATCTGGAGTTTTCTTAGACAATTATAAATTGTCTAAGATGTAATTAACTATAGAAGCTTGCTTATCAGAAGACTAAAGAACCCACGATAGAAATCTCTGTTAAAACTTCATGATTTTTCTTACATGAAAATTTTAGGATATGACATTCTAAAATCTTCTTTTATAAGGATTATCATAAACATCCTTTTCCTCTTTATTTTCTTCAATTTCTTAATTCCTTTATAGGATTTATAGAAATAAGATTAGGGCAATATTAAACAGAGTGACGACTCCTTGACATTGACATGACATCGAAAATTGACGGCGACACCCGAAGACATTATTTCATCGCCATCAAGAGAGTGACAACTCCACTGGGGAGACTTTCTTTCTTCTCATATTTTGTTATCACTAGTTTTCATTTGACATTTCGTTCTTTGACAAATAAGAACTATATCTTTTTCAAATTCCCAGTTTATAAATAAGTCAATAGCATTCGTTTTTCTTAAAATTTCAGAAAAGTTGCAATGGATTCTCCGAATTCAATCTTTTTTTATTATCAAGACTTCAATATACCAATGGAGGAAGATCTTTCCTTTTATCAGAATGATTATGGATTATTTGGTTAAATGGAATTTGAATTAGATAATCCATACCAAACTGATATAAACTCTTTTGAAGAACTTGGTCTACAGCCTTATGAAGGCTTTCTGAATTTTACGAACCTACCTGAATATACACCTGAAGAACCTTATACTCTTGAAAAGTAGAAAGACAAATTTACGGGAAAGGGAAACAAATCTACGAGGAGGATGATATTCTGCCACCATCGCCATACGAAGTTGGATCACATTCCCAAAATATTCATTAAAACAGGGGGGCTCGTCCACTTAAAAGGAAGAAATGGTGGAATGAGAAAGACAATTTTGAAACACCTGAATTTGAGCAAAGTGTTTTCTAAAACCCTTAATTTTCAGAAGAAAATCGGTATATTCCAATTTACGGTTGAATATACGATAATTTCTCAACCTAAGAGTTCTCCCTCAATTCATGCTATACATTCAATGTTTAAAAGATTAGCATGAAAAGACAAATGTTCAATTTCCCGATTTTTGGACGAAATGAGATGTGCAGTCTCTAAAATAATGAAAAGGAGAATTCTAGCAATAGAAAACTCTATTTATAAAACGAGTTATCAAACCCCAACAGATGATCAATGTACTCGAGTGCCAGTAAAGTTCCGACTAGGGCCAAGAGTAAAATATGTGACAATTACAAAAGACAAAGCCAGATATGACAAAATGATGTTGGGAGAGGAAGATACATCCACTAAAATGACAAATTTGGTTCATCTGTTACAAAATGCAGATTGTTCGCTATGATGATACACCAATTAGGATCTCGTCCCATACTAAATAATGTATGGAAACGAAGATGCGTACGAAGAAATTCAAAGTACTATGACACTCCGCAAATAGTTCACAAGAAGGAACTTGTAAATAATATCACGTAAAATCACTTGAAGAAAGACTGAAAAAGTTAAAGAATGATATCAAACAATCTTCGGTGCGAGGAAAGAAAGATACTTCTGACAGTTCGAATGAAAATTTTGCCAGCATTAATATGGTAGAAACACGGTCTACTTCCTTAGCACGATAATTAAATGAAGAAGATGCAAAGAACGAATTACGAGCAATTATACGACAGTGAGACGAACAAATCAGTCATCTTGACGAGAGAAAATGGAAGAGTTGGTAGCAGCTTTACAAAATCCACCAACAAATCCATCACCGACCATTGAAATCGTTAGGCTAGAGGCTATTCACATTTTAGAAGACAAAAAAAAGCCACTAGATGTTGAAGAAAGCACTCAAAAGAAAAAGGATTCCCCTCGTAGTGGAATTCCAGAAAAAGATATCACACAACTTGTAGAACAAAAGATAAAAGAAACAATGGCTCGGTAAAGGTGGATAAAGTGCTAATTCTAAGGTAGACCATATCCGGAAGGAATTTGAATTTGTCCCGATAGCCTAAAGGTTTTGTTCACTCTTGTCTTTAAAATGTTTGATGGAGCTAGTGATACGACAAAATTTATCACATTTTGACAGTATTTCTTTGTAATGCGGGGGAAATGACGCTCTTTTATTCGCCAGTTGTTAATAGTCTCACGGGGAGTTGCCTTTGTTGGTAGCATGCAAAACTTCCTAATGGATATGTTAAAACTTTTATAGAGCTTGAAGGTCTCTTCATTCAATGATTTGTTGGAGCTCAACATCATACTACAGTTGGTGATATAGTAGTAGAAAAACATAAATCAGGAGAAAACTTGGTGGATTACATTTTACGCTGGAGAAATCTCAGCATGAAGTGTGAACGACAAATTCAAGAACAACACGTTGTTGAAATCCTGCCTAAAAATATTCATGGTCATATAGCATTTATACTTAAAGGATTTACAATAAAAACTTTTGAAAAATTGCTCAGTAAAGCTGCCAATCTTCAAGAAGAAGCTAAGCGGATGAGTGTAACGGAAAAAAGACTGAAAAGACGAGACTATCAAGATATTTGAAAAGAGAACAGGAAATGTTGTGAAAAGGTAAAAAAAGTGATACGAAGGGTTCAACCTAAACAAAAGAAACAATGACAAAATCCGTCAACGTTACAAACATCGCCTCAATTACAACTTCAACAACCAATCCCAGTACCGGCGGATAAAAGAACAATTATCGAAAGAATGAATAAAGAATATTCATTTAAAATAGAATCTATCGGCAAAATATTTCGTAGCTTGCTTAAAATACCCGAATTTAAGCTACCATAAGCTAAAAGGAGAGCAGAAGTAGACATGAAATACAATCCTAATTATTATCCTTATCATAGAATGCTCGGACACAAGATTTAAGAATGTTTTGTCTTCGGGCGGGATTGGGAAACAACTTTAAAGAAGGAAATATAGTAATCTGAAAGAATATTTGAAAGAACCCGACAAAATTCAGTTAATATGATTTCGGTGAAAAACTTAATTCAAACAACAAGAACAAAGAAAATAATCTTGTTCGAGGTAAATCTTACGAGGAGATCCTTGCGAATATCAAGTTACAAGGCCTCCCGAGAAAGAAAAGAAAGAAAATAAAAGAACCAAAAAGTTAGAGGTCTTCTAGATATAGGGACTGCGAGTTCTGTTGTATCTTCTAGTTCTTATGTTTCTCCATCTTATTTTATAGGGTAGTTATATCGGATGAAGAACAAAAAAATCCTTGAACCGATGACTTTGTATTACTTCCTTTTTGCTACTCTGTGAATAAGAATAATTCTAGTTGAATTTACATTGTCTATTTTGGGTGATACTTGAAAATGATCATTCAAATCTAATCTATAGACAATACTCAAATCGTACATGATCTAGATCAATCTAAAGACAACCAAAATGACAAAAACATTGATGATAATTCTGACAATGACAAAGATGAAAGTAACACTACTACGCTCCAATTACAAGGAACCCCAATTTCCATAGAATTGGAATCTTCAGACTCATAAACAAAGGAGTTGGATAACCAATTTGAAGAGGTAGTTGAAATCAATTTGAGGAGTGGAAAGGTTCTACCTCCTAGAGTGGCTCCACGAGAAAAGGAAGGAAAAATAAATAGTCACATCGAAAAGATCATTCCTTCAATACATCCCTCGAACTCCACCCCGAAGAGATAAGGATTATCTTCATAATAAAGTGGACTATAATGTACTAGCTCATTTGAGGAAGTTACCAGCAAAATTGAGCATCTATGACGCTCTTATGCTTTCCAAAGAAATGAGAGAGTCATTGATAAAAGCACTTTTAGATCCAGACATTTGCCTAGCTCAATTTACTAGTATTACTCATAATGAAGTCTGTCCATTAGAAAAATCAGTAAAGATTACCTTCTACGATAATGACTTGTTGCTCGGAACAGCGGCATAATTGTCCATTTGTATATATCACAGTAAACATAAATGATACGACACTTTCATGGGTTCTTATTGACCCAAGTGCCTCAATTAACATTATGAATTTGATAACTCTTGCATATCTGGATATTGATGCATCCCAATTATCAAGAGATACAATGATGTTACGAGGATTCGATCAACAAGGAGAACAAGCTCTTAGATCAATAACATTGCTCTTAAAGATAGCTGACTTGACGACAACAACAAAATTCCATATCATTGATTCTGATGCCTCTTTTAATGCCTTACTTGGCAGACCATGGCTTCATGAACACAAAATGGTTCCTTCTTTGTTGCATCAATGTATAAAATATTTATGAAAAGGACAAGAATTTTGTATTGTAAGAGATTTGAAACCGTTTTCGATCCATGAAATCAGTATACATGAAGATGCAGCATATTACGCTCCTATAAAGAAAACAATATTCTCCAAAGCAATAATGGTGGATATGAAATAAAAAGCCAAAGAAAAGAAAATAAACGAAAAAGATCATTTTTCTTCAACAAAGACAAAAGGAATTAATTCTCATCGGACTCATACTCGAGGCCGAGGCCAAGGACGAGGACGATGGAAAGAAGATCCAATTGTTACAATGAAGAAACCATTGAAGTTCAAAATTCATCTGGACTCTGAGAAATATATAAAAGAAGAATCGACATCGGTGGTTTAAAGGAACCTCGGTTCAAAATATCTCTAGAAGAAGAAGACAAATAGAAAGGGTTTGAATCTATGTATGATAAAATTAATCATTATATACATTCTATGACTCTAACCCCAATTTCTACTGCTAAGATTGAGAATTTAGTAGTCAAAGAATTATGTGGTGATGACAAAAGCCAATTAAGTTTAGACTTGGCTCTACTTCTTCTAGTACTGAAACTAATGTAAAAATAGAAGATGAAAATATTTCAAAATCAATGAAAATTCCTTTTGAGTTGTACTCTCCTTGAGCACAAAATTTATTCAAAATAGTTTAATGCTCAAACAATGGTTTTTAAAACAACCACATTTTATTGAACAAATGTGGAATAATAACAAACGAAATCCTAACTCCAAAGAAGGTGTTGGATTTGGTATTTTAGAACCACTAGATGATGCAGAATTTTGCCTATTCGTCACTAAAGAACATAATTCTGACCTAATATCTGATCTTCCAATCGAAGATGCTCCTCCAGAATTAGAAGAGGAAATTAAATCAACATTTGATGAATTAAAAGAAATAAATTTAGGAACTAATGAAAATTTGAAACCAACTTTCATTAGTTCATTCCTTATTGATATGGAAGCAAAAGACATAATTCAATTGTTAACAGAATACAAAGACTGCTTTGCTTGGACTTATGACGAAATGCCTAGTTTATCTTCAGAAGTCGCAGTCCATAAACTTGGGATAAATCAAATCACAATCTCTATTAAACAAGCTCCGAGAAGGATGCGTGTTGAAATAGAGAAACAAGTCATTGCAGAAGTTAAAAATTGATAGAACCTGAATTCATACGAGAAGAAAATTATCTGACATGGTTAGCCAATGTGGTGCCAGTTAAAGAGAAAAATAATTAGATAAGGGGTCTGCATAGACTTCAGAGATTTGAATAAAGCATGTACGAAAAGATGAATTCCCTTTACTAATTCCTGAATTAATGGTTGATATTGCATCGAAACATGCAATATTTTCCTTTATGGATGGATTATCAAGATATAATCAAATAAAAATATTTTTGGAAGATGAAGCAAATACAGCCTTCCGGACACCCATAAGGATATATTGTTATAAGGTTATGCCATTTGGACTAAAGAATGCTGGTGCAACTGTCAAAAAGAAGTATGACACGAAATTTTGATGAATTAATACACAATCAAGTCGAATGTTATGTGGACTATTTGGTTGTCAACGTAAAACAAAAAGATGATCATATATACGATTTGAGAATTGTCTTTGAACCACTACGACAATACAATCTTAAAATGAATCCTTTAAAGTGCACTTTCGGGTGCTTAAGGAAAATTGTTAAGTTTGTAGTTCGACATCGCGGAATAGAAATTGATCCTCTCAAAATTGAAGCTATCCTAAATATGCCTCCTCCTAAAAATCTAACTGAATTGAGATCATTTCAAGGAAAGTTAGCGTATACATGACGTTTTATTTTCAATTTGTTAGGTAGGCGTCAGCCTCTTACTGCCCTAACCAGAAAAGATACCAAATTTGTGTGGGATGAAAAATGCCAACACTCCTTTGAAAATATTAAACAATACACGACAACCCCTCTGTTCATGACCCACGTAGTAGGAAGGCCTCTAATGCTTTACACCGTGGCATTGGATTATTGGCATAAGTAAATGACGAGGGAAAAGAAAATTCGTTATATTATTTAAGCCGTTGTCTGGTTCCAATAGAAATAAAATACCCAACAATTGAGAAAGATTGCTTAGCCTTGATTTTTGCAGTTCAAAAACTGAGACACTATATGCTTTCTCCTTAGCTCTTATTTCAGAGTTAATCTACTACAATGTTAATGACACGACCGACACTTTACGGAAGATTAGCAAGATGGGAAATGATATTATACGATTCGACATAACATTTGTACCATTAAGTGATGTCAAAGGACAAATCTTGGCAGTTTTCTTAGCCCTTTTTGTTTCCAACTGGATCACCTTTCAATGATGATTTACACGATGAACAAAAATATCGGAAATAAAAAGTTCCAATGTGCAACAATGGGAATTGTACTTTGATGGAGCATCATCTGCACGAAAAGATAAAGATAAACTGACAATTATACCAGGCAAAGCTGGAGTAGGACTGATTTTCATCACTCCAGACAAAACGATGATGTCTTTTTCTTATCATGCGACAGAACCATGCACAAATAATAGAAGCAGTATGAACGCTCCTGCTTGGCCTAGAATTGACAATACTAATGGAAATTAAAAATATGGAAATCTATGGAGATTCTCATTTGATTATCAATCAAATTGCTGGTAAATATAAGACGCTAAAACCTTGACTTGAACAGTATTCTCGTTACACTTTGAAGCTGCTTCAGTAAATTCCTGATGTGACATATTTATTAATCACAATTTGAGAGATAATTCTTTTGCGGATGCTTTGACAAAAGCTGCAAAAGGGTTCTTATGTCGAAAAAGATGACATACGGGATTTCTATAAAAGGACGACAAGTTCTTTCTCAAATTGACATGGATAATCTGCATAAAATTGGTGAAAACATGACAGTAACAACAAATGACGAAAAGGATGATTGGCCAATTATTCAATATTTACAAACCGGAAGGTTGCCTGAAAACACTTCTATTGCCACTCAAATTAAACAGAGAGCATTATCATATGCTCTAATAAATGATATCCTTTATTAATGATATTTTAACCAAATGTGGTTAAGGTGCTTAAACCAAGTTGTAGCTCAAGAAATTGTTAAGGAAGCCCATTCAGGTTTATGTGGCGCACATCAATCTGGACCTAAAATGAAAATGAAAATAAAAAGAATAGAATATTGTGCGACAATGATGACTGGTTGTCTTGACGTTGCAAAGAAATGTCATCAATGTCAAATATATGGAGTAGTTTTACACCAGCCGCCAAATGTCTTACACCCAACTATTGCATCTTGGTCGTTTGAATGTTGGGGCATCGACATAGTGGGCCCTATAGATCCTCCATCATCTAAGGGTCATCGATTTATTCTAGCAGCCACTGATTATTTATCCAAATGGGCAGAAGCAATACCGCTTAGAGAAGTCAAGGAAGAACAAGTCCTTTATTTCTTTAAGACATATTGTTTATAAATTTAGAATTCCTCGAAGGGTCATATTAGACAATGGATTGGCCTTTAAAAATACAAAAATGAACAACTTTATCCAAAGACATGGGATAGACTTGAGTTATTCCACAATCTATATCCTAAAGCCAATGGTTTAGTTGAAGCCTTCAATAAAATATTGGTTCAAATTTTGAAAAAGACATTAGTCAACAGCCCAAGACAGTGGCATGAACGATTAATAGAAGCTTTATGGGCCTATAGAACTACATACAGAACACCAACACGATCGGCACCGTTTGCTTTGGTATACGGTTCTGAGGCTATATTACCACTCGAAGTCCAAATCCCTTCTCTCAGAGTTGCGATAGAAAATAAAATAACTGAAGAAGAAAATGTCAGATTACGACTTGAAGAAATTGAAAGTTTAGAAAGCAAACGTCTACAAGCTCAGCAAAATCTTGAACTGTATCAAGCAAAAATGATACGGGCCCATGATAAATTAGTTCATCCCAGAACCTTTCGAATTGGTGAATTAGTTTTAGTTCTTCGAACACCTATACTAGCTCATCCAAAGATAGGTGACAAATTTGAACCAATATGGGAGGGCCCGTATGTAATTGAAAAGGCATATTCTGGAGGATGCGCCAACTGGTTGATTGTCAAGGAGAAAGAATCTTGCCTCAATCAATGACACGTTTCCTAAAGAAATATTACGTGACATAAAAAAAAGAATGAATGATGACTTATTTATAAACTGGGATAATAATAATAAAAAAATCTTTTCTTTAAATCATCTTTGTGATACGAATCTTGACTTTTATGTTTTGTGATATCTACTTCGCTTATTAAACAAATGTTTATGAGCGTCGTACCTTAACATAAAAAAAGTCTAAAATGTTACATTATCTGTTGTTTGGAAAAATGTCTAACAACGGAACTTCTTTTCACATCGAAGTGGTGTTTGTCTGGCCTTGGACCGACGTTGTGTTGAAAAGGATCTAGAATCGGCTTGATTTTGAGCTCTCTCAAGTTGAATTAGTCTACGAAGGACCTTTACTATCCATTGCCAATCAACAAGAAGCAAAAGGAAAACCATATGTATTGGAGTTCAAGCTTCGTCAACAAGCTATTGAAACAGAAAATGTTATTGACAATGGAAAAATGAAGTCAGTAATGGCAATTCCATCCTCTGAAGATGGAATAACATCATCTAGCGGGGTAAAGAAATTAGCTTCTGAAATGACAAGAGCCCAAAGGAGAAATCAGCGATAAGCATTTCAGCGAAAGACGAGAAAAAGAAAGACAAAACATAAAACCAATGGAAGAAGATGATGGATTCAAATTTTTAATACTTGAAAAAATCTCTAAAGAGACATATTATGTCTTAGAAGAAGAAATGATCAAAGAAGAGGAGAGATTGAAAGAAAAATATTCACTCCCGTTCCTTACTAGCCAGCATTGGATCTCACAACCACAGAAGTAATAAAAATGACAAATGAATTGCTTCTCAAGAGGAAGTGAGACGTATTAGAACTATCAAGAAACAATCATTTGAACACTTTCAATATATTTATGTTTGAACCATTAATATATTGGAGGAAAAAGTGTGTTCACCCAAGTTTTTGACGAAGTGGAGACGAGTGTCATTATCGAGCATGTGATGGAAGCGCGTGATCAAGGGCGAGTTTGGACATACGAAAGAAGAACGATGCTCGATACCGGAATAGATGGATTCGTGGAAAATGTCGCATGACAATTCAATATGGATGCATAGATAAAAGACGACAATCCCAGATACTACAACATAGACTAACTAGATCCTCTTGTTGTCATTATTCGGATTATCGAGAAGACTCATAATGTGGAATATAATGCCTGCGATTGTGTTGGACGGTTGCATTATAATTATATATGAGGAGGGCGGCGCGCAACACCTCATATTGACGGTCAGGGTTTTGAAAGACCATTTGCACTCTCTCCCTCATGACCATATGTTTCTATTTTATTTGGAAGAAATACGGTGTGGGCCCTGGGAATTTTCATGGATCTTATGAGATTCCTGTACACGGAGGTGGATTTTGATCTTGTGAGACAATGGAGCTGATGTTTCAAAACACGTATACGAGTGTGAGTCGACAACACATATCGATAACAGCGAAGAAGAATATTACTTTTGAAAAGCGTCACGAAGGGATATCAACCAATATCGGAAAGCCGGAAGAACTACGGCCCTTAGAGGCTTCCATGACCCCATGAATGTTTAAACACCTAAGACATATGCAATAAACATTATCTCAGAGTGTTAGACATTTGTGAGATATGAGTATACGAGAACTTTTGACATAGTAGTTTCGTGTGTATGTGTGTATTGTATAATACATAATGTACCATAAACTTTTATTTATCATGTACATTATTAGAAGTGGAATGCAATTTTGTGAGATGTTCTAGCTGACCATAATACATCGTCGAGGTCAAAAGAATGCCAAAATGAACTAAATGGCATGATGAATAACATGATATTAACATGAGAATTATCATTTCGGCTTATACAGGTTAAATCCTCAGCGGATATCCCCAGCAAATATCTTAGTGAGTTCGTCACTCTCTCTAGTTATTGGATGTAAGTCATTATCTTGACATGGAAATTATGGCATTCCTCTAACAAAACATCGACATTGACATTTCGAGAAATGGAATATGACATCCATTTTCTCTCTCCGAGTTAATTGGATGTAAGTCGCTTTCACGACACGGAAAGTATGGCGTTATACAGTAACTAAACATCGACATTGACATTTCGAAATGGAATATGACATCCATTTTCTCTCTCAGTTATTGGATGTAATTCCTTTCCACGAGCGAAATTATGGCATTCCTCTGGCAAAACATCGACATTGACATTTCGAGAAATGGAATATGACATCCATTTTCTACTGCAGTTGTGGATATAAGTCAGCACTGCGACATGGAAATTATGACATTTCTGCAACTAAACATCGACATTGACATTTAGAAATGGAATATGACATCCATTTCTCTTCACGATTTATTGGATGTAAGTCCTTTCCTTGACACAAAAATTATGGCATTCCTCTAACTAAACAACGACATTGACATTTCGAGAAATGGAATATGACATCCATTTTCTCTCTCCTGCTATTGATTGTAAGTCATTTTCCTAACATACAAATTATGACATTCCTCTAACTATACATCGACATTGACATTTCGAGAAATGGAATATTGACATCATTTCTCACAGTTTATTGGATGTAAGTCATTTTTCTGGCACATGGAAATTATATCATTATACAACTAAACATCGACATTAACATTTCGAGAATGGAATATGATATCCATTTTCTCTCTCTGGTTATTTGAATGTAAGTCCTTTTTCCTGACATGGAAATTATGGCATTCCTACGCTAAGCATCGACATTGACATGTCGAGAAGTAGATATGATATTAATTTTCTCTTTCTCATTATTGGATGTAAGTCCTTTCCTACGACATAGGTATGACATTCCTCTAACTAAACATCGACATTGACATTTCGAGAAATGGAATATGACATCCATTTTCTCTTTCGGTTATTGGATGTGAAATTTATTTTACGATATGGAAATTATGACATTCCTCTAACTAAACATCGACGTGGCATTTCGAGAAATGGAATATGACATCCATTTTCTCAGTTATTGGTCTCGTCCTTTTCACAACATGAAAATTATGACATTCTCTAACTAAACATCGAGCATTGACATTTGAAACGGAATATGACATCTATTTTCTCTTTCCGGTTATTGGATGTATGTCTTTTTCCTGACACGGAAATTATGACATTCCTCTAACTAAACATCGACATTGACATTTCGAGAAATGAAATATGACATCCATTTTCTCTCTACGGTTATTGATGCAAGTCCTTTTCCTGACATAGAAATTATGACATTCCTCTAACTAAACATCGACGTTGACATTTCAAGAAATTGAATATGACATCCATTTTCTCTCTCAGGAATTATTAGATGTAAGCTTTTCACGACACGGAAATTATGACGATTCTTAACTAAACATCGACATTGACATTTAGAGAAATGGAATATGACATTCGTTTTCTCTTTCCGGCTATTGGATGTAAGTCCTTTTCCTGATATGGAAATTATGACAATCCTCTAACTAAACACGACATTAACATTTCGAGAAATGGAATATGACATCAATTTTCTCTCTCCTATTATTGGATATAAGTCTTTTTCCAGACACGGAAATTATGACATTCCAATGAATATTCCTCTGAGAAAAGACATAAATTGCATAATAGTCCTTCTCAAAACTGACATATGGGACATCTGACATTCTTTAGGAACGATATGACATCCACTCCTTCTATGATTATTATGAGACATTTTTTGACAATAAATATTCAGACCACCTCAGTCAACGTCAATATGTGCGGCATACTTATGCAGTATTTCACACATATTGGGGGCCGTTTTGTTGACATCATTTTTATAATAAGTCAAACCTTAACCCAAAAAGTCAACTTTGGTCAAAATGGTCAATCCTGACCCAATGACCAACCCTACTGACCCAATAGGTTAACCCTTGACCCAAAAGTTAACTTTAATTAAAGAAATTATCGACCACGACCCAGCGACCAACCCTCTTGACCTTGGTCGACCATTTGACCCAAAAAAGGTCGACTTTGGTGAAATGGTCAATCTTGACCCAATGACCAACCCTACTGACCCAATAGATCAACATTTGACTCGAAAATTCAAATTTGGTCGAATATTCAAACTTTTGTCCAAATGACGATTATTATTGTGAAAGCTATTTAAGACCAAAAAATGACAAAATTAATCAAATAATTAATTTTAAAATTGTCTGATTAATTAAATTGACTAATAATTTAATTTTTAATATTTAAATTAATGACATAATTAATTAAAATGAAAATTAAATTAAAATTCATAAAATGACAAAATGCACCCAAATGAAATAAAAATGACAAAATTAATCAAATAATTAATTTCAAATTTATTTTGATTAATTAATTGACTAATGATTTAATTTTTTATTTTAATTAGTGACATAATTAATTAAAATGAAAAAATTAAAATAAAAGTCATAAAATGATAAAATGCACAAATTAATTAAATATAATGGAATTAATCAAATAATTAATTCAAAATTATTTTTAATTAATTAATTGACCAATATTTAACTTTCAAGTAATGACATAATTAATTAAAATGAAAATTAAATTAAAAAGTCGAAATGAGACAAAATCCAATTTTTAAATAAAAAAAATGATGACATAAAAATTAATCAAATAATTGATTTGGAGTTATTGATTAATAAAATAATTTCAATATTTTAATTAATGACATAATTAATTAAAATGGAAATTAAATACTCAGTAGAATTATTAAATGAAATTTTAACCTATGACATTATGGTTTTTCAAAAATCCAAATCTCCTTTATGACATCACACATGACCTCATATGGGTTAGACAAAACCCATATAACCCATTAAAAATAAAATAACTCATGGATGACCCATCATGTACCATGTTTAACCTTGGTAAACACATGTGATGATGCCTTCATCGTATAAAAAATTATGTGTCACCTCTTCATCGCCCTAGAGAATCTTTGATGACTCATCTAACACCTCACATGTTCACCAATAGGAGAGGGAAAGAGCTTAGATCACTATTACCTCATATGGTGATCTCATAAATCAAAAATGGGAAAATTAAAGAAATTAAAGGGATATGTGTGATCTCCCCATGAATCCTTAAATGAGGTGGTGAATGATGAAGATCTTAGCCCTTTGAGTCACCATTAACCTCTCCCTTGGCCAATGAAATGGAAACAAAGAAATCAAAGGCCATCATGACAATTTGGAATCAATAATTGTCGTGACACATGAATTTGATTAAATGGCATGATTTCCATGGAATATGAGGAGGTGGTAATTGGAATACATGGGGGAGGTTGTTACAAGACCCCCTACTCCACAGTTCTACACCCCATGGTTAATCTAAAGCCAACTAGGGTTCAATCATAGCCATCCATGGCTATAAAGGCTCTGCAGAAACCATAAGGAGAAAAAAAAATTGATAAGGACCTATAGACTACCCAAATCCCTTAGCTCCCAACACAAAAATCTTGCTAAGATCTTGTATCCATTCTATCCAAAATCAAGCCTTAAGATCAGCCCGATCAAGCCAATTTGGCTAAAACCCATGCGAACCAAAATCGAAACCCACTTTTTGCCAAAATTACTCATAAGGCTAGCTATAAATCCAAAATGAAGCAACAAAGGACTTCTTTGGGAGCACTCGAGCTGACCAACAGAAGTGATCAAGCTCAGATTATTGTGGCCAGGAGTATAGATTTTTTTAATCCAAAATAATTCATATAATCGGAATATCATAGACTAAACTAGTCCAAAAAATTATGATCACCGTATAGATGTGATTTACATCTATAGATGATTCCATATGTTCAAAAATCAATCAATTTCATTGAGAAATGAGTGAGACATTGAGCCTAGAAGGTGGATGGTTCGTAAATATTTTGAATTAATGAGATTAAATCTCCGTAGATCCGTTCTAATGTTTCGGAACGGACGGCCATTGTCCGCGTATTGGGGTGTTTCCTATACGGATCTGTGCTTGGATAAAGATCCGCGTCTTCGATTCTTACGGGCCACATGGCGTGCCCTCATTTTTCTAGGCTAAGTTTAATTCAAATTAACCTTAAACAAATCGAAAAATCATATCTTTTTGCAGACCTCCTAAAAATAAAATAAAATTACCTTTGGAAAGCTCTTAAAAAGAAGAAAAATTATGAAATTAAAATCATAATTTTATTCTCTGTATTTAATTTTTAAATAATTAAATACTCTCTGGAGTATTTAATTATTAAAAATTATTTAAAAATAAAAAAATATGAAAATTTTAGGGAAGAATCTTTAAGTCCTTAGACACATCTCCTGATTTTTCTAAGGCTAAGATAGCTCTCTAGGATATGATTTTCTAATTTTCATGACACTTTATAATTATTTCCAAAATAATTATAAATTTTAAAAAATTGGAAAACTAAAATTAAAAAATGGTTAAGAATTTTGGTGTGACAGACAATAATCCTAAAATAATAATTCTTAAGCCATTAAATCAATTTTGAAAGACATCTTAAAATAGGGTTAAAGATTTATTAATTAAAAAATAATATTTCAAAACCTTTTCTTCATTTACATAACCCATTTTATAATGGATTAAGCCAATAATGAGTCTAAACCTAAATGAACTCAAATCAAACATTAATTAGGTTTAAGTTGAATTAGGTTTAAAGACAACTTAAACCTAATTAACTCATTAAACATTAATCATATTAGGTTTAATGCAAAATTAAACCTTAATTAGGTTTAAAAGACAAGTTAAAACCTAATTAACTTATTAAACCTTAATTGCATTAGGTTTAATGCAAAATTAAACTTTAATAAGGTTTAAAGACAAATTAAGCTAATTAACTCGAATAAACACTTAATTACATTAGGTTTAATACAAAAATTAAACTTTAATGAGGTTTAAAGACAAGTTAAACCTAATTAACTCACTAAACCTTAATTATATTAGGTTTAATACAAAAATTAAACTTTAATTAGGTTTAAGGACAAGTTAAACCTAATTAACTTATTAAACCTTAGTTACATTAGGTTTAATACAAAGTTAAACTTTAATTATGTTTAAAGATAAGTTAAACCTAATTAACTCATTAAATCTTAATTATGTTAGGTTTAATACAAAATTAAACTTTAATTAGGTTTAAAGACAAGTTAAACTTAATTAACTCATTAAACCTTAATTACATTAGGTTTAATACAAAGATTAAACTTTAATTAGGTTTAAAGACAAGTTAAACTTAATTAACTCATTAAACCTTAATTACATTAGGTTTAATACAAAATTAAACTTTAATTAGGTTTAAAGACAAGTTAAACTTGATTAACTCATTAAACCTTACTTACATTAGGTTTAATACAAAATCAAGTTTTAATTAAGCTTAAGACATCATTAGGCTTAATTAAACCTCCTAAACATTAATTAAATTAGGTTTAAAACAAAATTAAAATCTAATTAGGTCTAATCCTTTGAACCTAATTAAACTATTAAGTCTTAACTAAATTAGGCTTAATATCAATTAGACTTAACCCATATTGATGCAATTAATCGATTAAAACTTACAATTAGGTTTAATTAATCAAATCAATTAGACTTGGCTTGATAGGTCCTAGGTAATGAATTAAACCTTACCCAAATTAGGTTTAATTAATCACTTAAACCAATTAGACAACATTATTAAGTACAATTGTCAGTGAACCTTACTGAAATTAGGTTTAATTAATCCTAAATCAATTAGACTTAAACCATATTAAGTTTAATTAATCAATTAAACCTTACCCAAATTAGGTTTAATTAATCATATCAATTAGACTTAACCCATATTGATGCAATTATCGATGTGCTTAAATTGGGTTTAATTTTCTTTCTATTATGTAATATGTATGCTTGTATTGTTAATCCTAAACAAATTAGACTTAACTTTATATTAAGTTTAATTAATCGATTAAACACGAATTAGGTTTTAATTAATCCTAAACCAATTAGACTTAACCCTTAAGTTTAATTAAACAATTAAACCTTACCCCAATTAGGTTTAATTAACCTTAATTAATTAGACTTAACTAATATTAGGTTTAATTAATCAATTAAACCTTACCCAATTAGGTTTTAATTAACCTTAATCAAATAGACTTAACCCGTATTAAAATTAATTAATCAATAAAACCTTACCCCAATTATGTTTAATTAATCCCAGACGATTAGACTTAACTTGTCAAACAAGTACAATTAATCAATTAAACCTTACCCAATTAGGTATAATTAACCTTAATCGATTAGACTTAACTTGCGTATTAAGTTTAATTAATCGAATTAAACCTTACCACATGGAAACATATTTTAGGTTATGTGTGTTGTATTTTGAAAAGGGGTCGCTTTACAGAAGTTGTCGGCGAATTTTAAATTTTAAATTTAATTTAAATATATATATATATAGTTTTAAAAAAGAAACATTTGATTTTGAAAATAATTTTGAGTTTGAAAATTTTAAGATACTTGAAATATCAAGCAGATCTCACATCTCGAATAGTTTATATAAATGAGCGCCACATCACAAGTTGTGTGTACATCTAGAAGAATAGACACACTACTTGATGATGGGAACTCAATTAAATAAACTAGAAGATTTGTGACATCCATTTGGTCTACGAACCAATTTTATAGGCGACAAGTTCCTACTTGCTTAATATAAAGAAATCAAGCAGGGTTTATATTACACCGGGTTCTTAAAGTTCTTTATAAGAGCGAGAGCCCTTATAGTTAATTACATCTTAAATGACGGGAATCATTTAAGAAAACTCTCGATAATGATCGAGTGGTTTTGCTCTCGGGAATTTCGAAGTTTAAGGTTTCAAAGGATTGGGTTTTGGAAATTTCCAATAGGGATCAACTCAAATTTGAAACGAGTTTATTTTAAGAATCGAAGAAGAGAAGTAGGAGAAGGCGAGGATCGAAGAATCTTGACAACTTCCCGAGCTATCCTAATTGTTTGGTTTAGATTTGAGAGTTTACTTAATGTTCAGTCTTGTCAATTTTAGTTAATTAGGACTTATATTTGTATAATATGATCATACAAATAGCCTCGAATGTGAGGGTTTATGTCGTACAAGCAATACCTCGGAGTCTAAGAGCTAGGTTAGGGCTTAATTTACATAACATGATTATGCAAATGCCTAACAAAATGGTTGAGGATTTATGCTGCAATAGGCAAACTACCAAATCCTATGGCTTGGTTATTTAATTCTAAGAAAGGTTTCGCTAAAGTAGCCACAAGTTTTGCTGATGACGATGACCATGCTGTCCACTATGCTCGAAGCTCCTTGTTGTTACGAGAGGAGGTTTAGTTTTAGAAGTCATAAATCGGGAGATGAGAGAGAAGTGTTTTGGTTTAGAGAAAATCTTAAAATTCAAGTGTTTTTAATATTTTAATTAAAACAAATCTTAAAGTTGTTTAAACGAGCAGAGTTAAGATGCCGCGGTTAGTCGTCGACATAGTTATTTTCGTTGAATTCTTAATTAGGATGAATTTGCTAAACTCAACTGAATGAGTTCAACACTTTCATTTAGACCGTGGGAAATCCCGTTAGCAACACGTGGGTTACATCATCCGAGGTATTCCGATCATTCAACGAGACGTTTTAATTTAGTTAAAGTTGTAGTTTTGTTGTTACGATTTTGTGATTAAATTTTGAGTTGTTTATATTTTAAAATGTTGTGGCGGTGATTTTTATCTTGTAATGACTTTTAATTTGGTTTTGGTTTCAGTTCAGGGACTATCTAAGGTTTTGGTTTTCATGCAACGATTGTTTATCATGCAATAAAAGTAAGTACGGTGCATGTAAGTAAATTGCAATAAAGTAGATTGCGATTAAATAAATGCGTACTGGAGGTCTTCCCGTCATCCCAAGCTGCACTTAAAACACATGTTAAGACATTTAAATGTTTCAACAAGTACCTAGGTAAAGCCTGAGGGAAAGGTTTTGGTTGTCTGCAATCACAATCACATAGTTAATTAAATCTCTGGCAATGATACAGGTTCTTGTGTTTTGGTTTAAGGATGATTTTCTTCACCAAGAACAATTAAGTTCAATTGTTCTTATAAACATCCCATCATATTGAGGAAGTGCTTAAGACGAGTCTTAAACATCTTCCAATACCTCTAGGATTGTTTTAAGTCGAGAGAATTTAATTATCTGAGTGAATTAATCGTAGGGAGTTTAAGTTTTGTTCTCTTGCTCGGTGAACTAGGAGATTTGAATATCCTATAAGTGAAGTAACATTTCACTTGATACTTCATTTCAGAGTTATAATAATAAGAGCTTTAAAAGGGCAAATCAACTTATTAAGTATTTTAATGATTTAAACTTAATGATTTAATTTTAATTTGACTTAATTATAAAAAGTTAGTTTAAGTTTGGAATAGTGTTCAAGTTATTTTAGATTTAATTCTTAATGATTTCATTTAGGTTTGTTAAATGATTTTAATTTAATTTAATTCAATTTAATTTTAATTCAATTTAATTTAATTTTAATTTAATTTGATTTGATTTTAATTTAATTTAATTTAATTTAATTTAATTTTAATTTCATTTAATTTTAATTTAATTTAATTTAATTTAATTTAATTTTAATTTAATTTTAATTCAATTTAACTTTAATTTGATTTTAATTGTAATTGTAATTTAATTTAATTTAATTTTTAATTTAATTTAATTTAATTTAATTTAATTTAATTTGATTTAGTTTAATTTTAATTTGGATTATTATTTTGATTTTTTTTAAGTGAGAATTAAGTATTATTGAAGTGATTTATTTAGGGTTTTTAAATTAGATAAATACTCTTAATAATATCCTACTTTAATAATTCAATTTATTATTTTTCGAAAATTTCAATTAATTAATTAATTAAAGTTTTATTTTAATTATATTTGAAATGGTTAGTAGGTTTCTATTACTCGATCATTTAAGTTTTAATCGTCAAAAATCAGTTTAAAATCAAATATTTTACCCTCCCCTTTTTGATTAATCCTAAAATTTTAATTAAGGTTGAAATTTTTAATTACCCTTGCCCTTCAAGCTTAATAATTCTATAACTCACTAAATTAGCTCAAATGAACTTGAAATTTTTATGTAACCTCACTCACATGTCAATTAAGACATTAGAGGAAAATGTGATTTTTCTGTATTTAATTTATTTATGTAATTATTTTTAATGGAAAATAGGGGGTTTCAAGTAAAATTCAATAACATAACTAAGGAAATGTTTCCGTACTTAAGAAAATTATGGAATGTTCCTAAAGACTAGAGGACCATTTGGACCAATTTTGGTGATTTTTGAATTATATTTTATTTATTAAAATTATTTTGATTTTGGAGTATTAATTAATTTTAAAATAAAATTAAAGTTGAAAAATGAATTTTATATTTTTCTCAAGTCTCTCTGACCTCCAAAGGGTCCACAAAAACAAATTTTATATTTTTTTTTATTTTCTTTGATTTATTAAATTATTTTAGTGAAAAGGTTGGAAAATACATTTTTTTTAATATTAAAAATTACATTAAGCCTTTAAAATTCAATATCTTATCCTAGGGACTTAAGAAAAATATTTGGTTTGTTCCTAAGTGATTAGAATTCAAAATGTGACATTTTGGTGATTTTTAATATTTTTATGATTTTATTATTTTTTAATTATTAAAAATATTATAATAATGATAAAAATCAACTTTAGAAAATTACAATTTTAATTTTCCTAAGTTCCTCTGATATCAGAGAAGCTCTAAAACCATTTTTGTGAATTTTTGAAAAGCATTTTATGAGTTATAAATTTTCAAAGTTTAATTTTATCCATTTTGCTTAAGAGGCTTAATCAACCCATTTGGTGGGGTTAATCGAAATTTTAATTGATTTTGAAATTTTTATGTGATGTTCCTGCAATCCCAATTGGTGGAGGGTATTTTCAAGTCAATTTAATGTGTTGGTAACCTTAATTAGTAAAGTTCAATTTTGGGTATTTAGGCCGATTAGGGTTATTCAGTGAATTAACTAAAACTTATTTTCTAGGTCCCTCTGGTCATAAAAAATATCACCAAATTTTCTAAAGATTTATTTCTCAACATGCATAATTATTGGAATTAAAATACCAGCAGGTAACATGAACAAAATGTCAATGCTTCTCGTAGGGATGGCCTCGACCTTAACGAAATTCGGGGAATGTTCCACTAGGTCGGAAGCCCAAGGCCACATGGTCTCATGCCATGGTGAATTGCCTATGCAAATGGAGAATTAAAACAATGCAGAGAGTAAATAAATCATTAAAAATAAAATACTCGAAGTAAATTACTTGATTTCTTTTCACATTATTCTCCTGTGTTCAACGAGACGAAATTTATTTTTTATTTTATTTTTAGGATTTTTCTACACAAGGATATGCATTTTTGAAGTTCTGGGTATTTAATAAATGAAAAATCCCTATTTATTTGCCAACTCGCAGGCGCCACGCAATCCTCGGCGACTCCGAACGCCAGCGCGAGCGCATTCTACAGTCGACGCGCCATCGGGCCCTACGGCGCTCCATGGGCGCACGGTTCATGTACCATTGCGGTATCCGGGCTCGATCTCGACGAGTCCGCTCGATACACGCTCGATCCGACGGCTCACGGTCATCGTCTACGGTTGGTGTGCACCCGTGACCGTCCACACTAAAACCACAGAACTCGCTTGATTCTCGACGGATTTTTGTGTTCTTATGCTCATGGATTCGTCTTGAAGAGACAAACACATCTATACGGTAAGCATGCATTGAAATCGATTCATATCAAATGGAGAATCTCTAGGAATTCGGGAGGAAGAGAGAGTTCATACATTTTCTCAGAGAAGTGAAGCTTCGATGCGAGTTGTGTCACGTTCGATTGGGTCCAAGCAAGCTCCCGGATAAGTCCCTTGGCTGGTGGTGCCTAGGTACAGTGACCACAGCTGATCACAAAGCTTGGAGGCTGGAAGCAATGGCTGGCCTGGTGAGGGGGCTGTGGGAAACTTCTCCTCTTGTTGCGAGTGAAGGTGTAGAGTCAATCAATTTGAGATTAACTCAACGTGGTGAAGTGTCTGGTTTGGGCTTAAATTTCAACTACGAAATTGAGCTCACATAGAGGAAATGGCAGGGGATTTCAGTGGGGATCAAGCTCTCCGGAGTGTGGGAGAGTACGGAATGATTTTGGCGAGTTTTGTATGGGTTTCTTTGAGTCTCTTTTTTGGCCGAGAGGGGGTGGTGTTTAAATAGGAATGGATGGAGGGCCTCCCGGGGGAGTTGGGGTTGGGATCATGCAGCAGGCAGGAGAAGAACGGCCTTGGTGGCCGTGGGCATGGGGCAACTCAGCGAGGAGAATTCCAGTGTGGGCTCGCATGGGAGCTCTCGGGTGTGGTGTTTTCCGGCGGCGAGGGTGGTGGGCGGCGGGCATGGTCACCCTCGAGGTCGGGAGGTTCGGGGCTTGATGTTTGTGAGTTCAATTGGTTGTTGCCATGTGTAAAGTGGTTAGATCAAAATGGAATGGGGGCATGGCTTCTTGGCTTGGTTTGTGTCGGCCATGTGTTTGGGCGGGTTCACCTCTCCATGACACGATTTGGGTGAGAAAAAGTGATTTAGGTGACTTAATCGGTGGGAAGGGTCACCATCCAAGTACAATTAAGCTTAAGCAAGGTTTAGTGGAATCATGGGAGTGGCTAATCCTCTTAAGGGAACATGGAAAGAGCTCCCTCCTCTTGCCATCTTGGGTATGGTTGTTGACCTCATTTTTGATGAGGTCTTCACTTCCCTCTTTAGTGCTTAGTATCTAGCCTTAGGCTTTTCCTTTGACTATCTTAGAGGACTAGGGTGGGACCCATCCCTTAAAAATTTGAAACACTTCTTGCCTCCCTGCAAACCCCACAAGAAACGATTACAGACCCCTAATCACCTAGAGGGTTGAGATCGAATGTGAAGGTTTAAAGCATGAGTTCCACATAGGGACTCTTTGGCCTTAGAACCACCACAGGTCGCTTGGTACGAGTGAGGGTTGACTTACACACTTACTACCACTCACTCTACACTCTCACACACACAATCCAAATCCTAAAACCACACCCATACCCAACTTGATTCCTTGACTCATGTAGGTAATTCATATGGATGGACCTTAACCCTGGCCACGGTTAGAGGTTAGGAACAACATAGTGAATGCCTCGAATGAGTCCTCCTATGACTCATGAGCAATATGACTTCATGGCTCAATCAAATTGATTCTATTCACTCATATTTGATCAATCTTCATTATTCAAAATTTCAATTTTTGGCCCCGGGGACCTCAGCTTATCCAAAGCCTCTTTTAAAAGCCGCTTAGAATTGCCGATAACAAAATTTCCAAATCACTGAAAATTCTCAAAATTAACCTTGAACATTTCCTCATCAATCAATTGATCATCCATAGCCAAAAATACCAAAAATTCCAAAAATACCCCCCAATACCCTCAAATGCCCAAAATACCTCCCCCAGCGAAAAAAATCCAAAAATTTAAATTCTCAGAAAATTCCAAAAAAAATCCCAGATATTCCCGATTGCATTTTGTCCAGAAGCTACACCATGGGCCAATTTTGTCAATTTACTCCACTTTTACCAAACCCCAATTTAATTCTTGTGAAGTGAGCCGTGTCGAGCCAAATCTATACGATTGACCACGATTTTGGTCCCGATTCGATTCTAAACTTGATTTAATATTCACGATATCAATGCATGCAGGCTTACAGGAGTCCAATTTGATTGACGTTTTGAATCCAATTTCACTTTTGACCTTAAAGCTTCGAATTTGGACCCATGACCCAGGCTGTGAGCCAGGCAATTCATCTCGATTGACCCCCAGACCTTTTCTAAACCTTCCCCAACATCCTGAAACAAAAAAACTAACATAATTTGCCCCAATTTGGACCCAAACCTCAAATTCAACCAAAAACTAAAAAGTCAATTTTGACCTAAACTGAGCCTAATAACCCAAATAAACCCAGAGAATCGAACGCATGGCAATTCTCCTTAAATCCATGAAAAATTCCAACACCCTTTCTCATACAAGTGAGACAACTTTTCCCCAGTACATATATGAGCCATGAAGCCATGCATGAGCCACATAGAACCATGAGAGCCATGAAATCTACTTCCTTTGCAAAGCCATTAATGGCGAGAGAGGGGATCTCTTTCTTAAACCTTTTTAAACCTTTTTTTACCTTAAACATGATACACTCTAAACCATACTTTACTTACTAATCCTTGATGTGGACTTCACTACCTTTGGTAGGTTGACTCACATGATCCTCTCTGACCTAAAACCAGGTCATGGGGAGGTGAACCCGAGCAGGCACATGGAGTTGACCCCGAACGAGCCAAAATAGCCATGCCCCCATTCCATTTTGATCTAACCCCTTTACACATGGCAAAGCTCAATTGCCTACACAAACCCCCAGCCACGACTCACACGAACACAGGGGTGACCTGTCGGCCAGCCGCCTGGATCGCCGGAAAACACCATGGCCGAGACCTTGGGAGCAGCGAATTTTTGGAATTCCACCTTCTTTGTTTGCCTCACTCCAAATGGCCATTGCGTACGTTCTTCTCCTCACGGGCTTGGTGATCCATTATAAACCCCCACTGGGAGGCCCTCCATCCTCTCCTATTTAAACACCCCCTCCTCTGAGCCAAGAGAGGTGCTGAACCAAACCTTCTTTGAAACCACCTTAAATCATCCCGGACACTCTCTACACATAGAGAACTTGATCCCCACTGAAATCCCCTTTTGCCATTTCCTCTCTTTGTGAGCTCAATTTTAGGTTGAAATCCAAGCCCAAAACAAGGACACTTCACCACAGTGAGTCAATCCTTAAATTGATTGACTCTACACCTTCACCAGATCGAAGGAGAAGTTTTCGACAAAAGCCCCCTCACCCGGGCCAGCCATTGCTTCTAGCCTCCAAGCTTTGTGATCGGTTGTGGTCGAAATCATACCTAGACAATTCACCGAGGCCAAGGGACTTCATGCGGAGCTTGCTTGGACCCAATCGAACGTGACACAGCCCTCAGATTGAAGCTTCACTTCTCTGAGCAAAGGTATGGACTCACTCTTCTTCACGAGCTTCCGAGAGATTCTCCATTTAGTTTGAGTCAATTTCAATGCATGTTCATAGTATGGATGTGTTCGTCTCTTGAGACGAATCCATAGAGCATAAGAGCACGAAAATCCGTGAGAATCGAGTGAGAAATTAGGGTTAGAAGGTCGACGCGGTCTGCGGGTTCGCACCGGTCGTAGACGATGGCCAGGAGCCGTTTGATCGTGCGTGTATCGGACCAGGCCGGCTCGGATCGCGTCGGACGGAAGATGTTACGTGAAAAGCGGGTCCCGGGAGCGGTGAGTCGGATGGCGACGCCGAATCAGGGGGCGACGCGTGGAGCTTCGGAGACGCCGAGGTTGACGCGGCGCCGCGTGGATAAGTAGATAAATAGAGCCACATTTTTAGTGCACGAACTTCAAAAATCCATAACTTTGTGTAGAAAAATCCTAAAATAAAATAAAAATACCCTCTTGCTCGATGAACGAGAGGAGAATAATGTGGAAAAAGAAATCAAGTAATTTCATTAAGTATTTTATTTTTAATGATTTATTTACTCTACACTTGTTTTTAATTCTCCTTTTGCATAGGAAATTCATCATGGCATGAGACCATAGGGCTTTTGAAGCCTGCGGGCAGGAACATTCTTTGAATTTTTCAAGGTCAGAGGCCATCCCTATGAGAAGTTATTGATTTTTCAAGTTCATGTTACTGTTTTGAGTATTTTAATTCCAATAGTGCTTTGTGTTGAGAAATAAATTTTAGGAAAATTTGGTGATGTTTTAACGCAATGCAAAGGGCTAGGAAAAATAAATTTTGAGTTAATTCACTTTGGGCAACCTAATTGGCCTAAATACCCAAAATTGAACTTTAATTAATTAGGGTTAACCTACATCGATTAACTTAAAAACAATTCTCCTTTGTCCTCACAGGGATAGGAGAACACCACATAAAAATTTGAAACCGATTGGACTTGGTTAACCCCACAGCGAAATGGGTTGATTAAGCCTACTAGCGAAAATGGGTAAAATTAAACTTTAAAAATTCATAACTCACAAAATACTTTTTCAAAAATTCACAAAAATGGTTTAAAGCTTCTGCGATATCGAGAGGAGCTTGGGAAAAAAATAAAATTGTAATTTTTCTAAAAAAAGTTGATTTTTATCGTTATTTTAATATTTTTAATAATTAAAAAATAATAAAAATCATAAAAATATTAAAAATCACCAAATATCACATTTTGAATTCTAATCATTTAGGAACCAACCAAATATTTTTCTTAAGTCCTAAGGGTAAGATATTGAATTTTAAAGGCTTAATGTAATTTTTAATATTAAAAAATGTATTTTCCAACCTTCTCACCAAAATAATTCTAGTAAATCAAAGAAAAATCAAGAAAATATAAAATTTATTTCTCTGGACTCCTTGAGGTTAGAGAGATTGAAGAAAAATATAAAATCCATTTTTTAACTTTAATTTTATTTTAAAAAATTAATTAATACTCAAATTCAAAATAATTCTAATAAATAAAAATATAATTCAAAAAATCACTAAAATTAGTCCAAATGGTCCTCTGGTCATTAGGAGTGCCCCATAATTTTCTTAAGGACAGAAAAAGAATTTCATGGTCATCTTATTGAATTTTCCTTGGAAATCCTATTTTCTCTGAAAATAATTATATAAATAAATTAAACATAAAAAAAATCACATTTTTCTCCTCTAATGTCTTAATTGATATGTGAGTGAAGCCACATAAAAATTTCAAATTTATTTAAGCTCAATTTAGTGAGTTATGGAATTATTAAGCTTGGAAGGCAAAATGGTAATTAAAATTTTAACCCTTAATTAAAACTTTAGACTTAATAAAATGAGAGAATAAAATATTTAATCCTAATCTGATTTGGATGATTGAAATTTAAATAATTAAAGGATAGAGACCCATCAATCATTTTTAAGATTAATTAGAGTAAACTTTAATCATTTAATTAATGAAATTTGGAAGATTAATAAAAATTGAAATTATTAAAATAGGAATATTATTAGAAGACATTTATACTTTAATTTAAGAATCCCTAAATTAATCACTTCAATAATATTTAATTCCCAATTAAAATGATAATCCAAACTCAAGATTTGAAACTAAAAGACTTAATCATTAAATTAAATTAAAATTAAAGCATTTAAATTAAATCCTTCCAAAATTTCAATTAAATTAATACTTTAACAATTAAATTAAATCATCTTTAAAACATAAAAAATAAAATATTAAATTAAAATTAAAATAAAATTAAATTAAATTAAATTAAATTAAATTAAATTAAATTAAATTAAAACATATTAAATTAAATTGAATTAAATAAAAAAATAAAATCAAATTAAAATAAAATTTAAATTAAATTAAAATTAAAAATAAAATTAAATTAAAATTAAAAATAAACCAAAATTAGAATTAAATTAAATTAAATTGAATTAAATATAACATCACCTAAGACATAAAGAATTCAAAATGAGTCTAAAAAACAACTTGAACACTATTCAGGCTTAAAAAGTCATTAATTAAAATTAAATTAAATCCTGGCAACCAAACATCAATTTGCCACTAAAAGCTCTTATTATTAACTCTTAAACGGGGTATTAAGTGAAGTGTTACTTCACTCGTAAGATATTCAAATAATACAGTTTACTGAGCAAAAGAACAAAACTTAATTAAACCTTGGATGATTAATTCACACGATTAATTAAATCCGTTTGGACTTAGAATAATTCCGGCAATATTGAAAAGATGTTTAAGATTCGTCTTAAGCACTTCCTCGATATGACGGTGTTTTATAAGAGCAGTCAGACAGGTATTCTTTGGTGCAGAAAATCATCCATAAGCAAAATTGAAAACCTAGACGTCATAGGAATGACTAGCTATAGGACTAGGATCTTGGTAGAAAACCGAAACCTTGCCCTTAGCTTTACACAGAGTAATTGCTATAAATACTTAAATACTCTAACATGTGTTTCAAAGTGCAGCTTGGGATGACGAAGACCCTCGAGGTACGCTTTTATTTTATTGCAATTTACCTTCTCGCGATTTAATTAATCGCATTGCCTTTCTTTTCTTGCATGATAAGCAATACATTTGCATGAAAACAGAAACCTTAGGATAGTCACGAGGGCGAAACCAAAACTAAATTAAAAGTCATTACAAGATAAAAATCAACACAACATTTCAAAATATAAAACAACTCAAATTTAATCACAAGCAGAACACAAAACTACAATTGCAACTAAATTAAAACGTCTTGTTGAATGATCGGGAATACCTCGGATGATGTAACCCGCGTGTTGCTAACGGGATTTCCCACGGTCTAAATGAAAGTGTGGAACTCATTCGGTTGAGTTTAGCAAATTCATCTTGACTAAGTGAATTCGATGAAAATAACGGTGCGGGATGACGAAGCAGTGGGATCTTAATCGATTCGGTTAAACAACTTTAAGATTTGTTTTAATTAAAATATTAAAAACACTTGGATTTCGTTTTCTCTAAACAAAACACTTCTCTCATCTCCTGATTTATGACTTCTAGAAACTAAACCTCTGCAACAACAAGGAGCTCGGAGCATGGTGGGCGAAGCACGGCCCATCGTCATCGTAAAACTCGGATACTTCGGCTAAACTTTATTAGAATTAAATAACGAAGCCATAGGACTTCGAGGTGGTTTGCCTAGTGCAACATAAATCCTCAACTTTTCGTTAGGCATTTGCATAATCATGTTACGTAAATTAAGCCATTAGCAGGTCTTGGGACTCCGAGGTAGTCGTTCGGTATGACATAAGCCCTCGCATCTTCGAGAATTTGTATGATTGTGTCATACAAATATAAGTCTTTGATTAATTAAAGCAGGCAAGATGAAACATTAAATAATCCCCCAATTAGGCTGAAGCAGTAGGATAATTAGGAAGTTGCCAGATTCCTCTTGGATCCAAATTTGATCCATTCCCAGTTGTTCAAAATCCAATTGTTTGAAAACCTGGCTTTGAAATCACGAGAGAAAAACCACTTATCATTGTAGGAGTTTTCTTAAATGATTCCCGTCATTTAAGATGTAATTAACTTATAGGGGCTTGCCCTTATATAGGGAACTTTAAGAACCCGGGTAATATAAACTGCTTAATTCATTTATATTAAGTGAGGGAACTTGTCGGCTTATAAAATTGGTTCGCGGACAAACGAATGTCCTGAAGTCTTTTAGTTTATTTAATTGAGCCCCCATCATCGGCAGTGTGTCATTCTTCGGGATAGATACATGGTTTGTGATGCGGTGCTCATTTATATAAAAGCTTATTTGGGATGTGAGATCGATTTGATTCATATCTTAAAACTTTCAAATTTAAAATCATTTTCAAAATCAAATACAACTTTTCTAAATTATATATATATATATATATATATATATATATATATATATATATATATATAAATTAAATTTAAAATATAAAAAAAATTCGCCGACAATTTACATTTAGGCGACCCCTTTTCAAAATAAAACACACAACCTAAAAATATGCCGACAATGGTGAAGTTTCCAAGGCTCTCATGGCTCTCATGTGGCTCATGCATGGCTTCATGGCTCCATTTGGCTTGGGAAAAGTTAAGTCAACTTTCATGAGGAAGGATTTTGTGATTTTTGGCATTTTGGTGAGAATTGTCATATGGCTAGAGTTGGAATGGTTTGATGACAAATTAGGACTTTAGAAATGATTTTAAGTTGAATGTAAGATGAGGAGAGTGTCATATGGACTTTAGGATGGGGTTTGGGCTTTTAAAATTTGGTAAAGGTGGGCTTTTGGAATGGTTTAAGGAGTGGGCCTTCATGTTTCAAATGGGCTTTTAGATGAAAAGTTTGTAAAGGGCCATGCCAAATAAATGTTGGGTTTGGTTTAGGGATGTGTCATAAAGGTGATTTGAAGCAAGTTTGAGGTGATTTGGAATTGAATTGGGTCTAATTTGGGTCTCTTTGGTAATAGAGTCCAAATGGGTCAAATTGAGCTACCTTTGGCTAAAGTTGGGCTAATGTTGAAATTGATGTAAGAGTGTTGAGAAATGTTTGTATAGGGTATGAAAAGAGTTCTCAACTTTGGTTGGAGCTTTGATTTTGGGATTTGGGCCTATTTGGGTTAGGTTTGTGTGTAGGCCCATTTAGGGAATTTTGGGTTTGGGTTGAATTTGAGTAAGGTTTGGGTCCAAATTTTGGGCAAATCATGTTAGTTTTTTGTTTGTGGGGATGCTAGGAAGGTTTTTAGAAAGATTTGGGTCAAATTGGGATTGAATTGGGTTAGTTTGGGCTAGGTTTGGGTCATTGGTCAAGAATGGGCTTTAAGCTTAAAAATGAAATTGGATTCAAATGCCAATTAAATTGGGCTTGAATTTGGTCTAGATTGATATTGGGGATATTGAATTGAAGTTTAGAATTGAATTGGACCAAAATTGAGGTCAGTGGGGTGATTTGGTTTGACATTGGGTTCATTTGGGTTTAAAATGGGCTAAATTGGGAGTTTTAGTAAAGTGGGAGTAAATTGACAAAATTGGCCCATTGTGTAGTTGGACAAAATGAAATTGGAATATTTGAGATTTTTAGATTTTTGGGAATTTTCTGAATTTTTGGATTTTGGGTCGAGATGGGCATTTTGGTAATTTGGAGGGTATTGGGGGTATTTTGAAATTTTCGTATTTTTGGCTATGGCTGATCAATTTGAGTGGGAGAATGTTTAGGATTGATTTTTGAGAAATTTTGGGTAATTTAGGTGATTTTGCAAATTTTGGGTAGTTCAAGGGGCATTTGGTAGATTTGATGGGTATTAGGGCTCGGTGAAATTGAAATTTTAAAAAAATGAAGATTGATTGAATGTAGAGTAGAATGAAATCATTTTTGTTGAGCCATAAAAAGCCATGTTAAGCTCACAGAACCATGAGGGAACTCATTTGAGGCATTCTTGTATTTGTTCCCCAACCTCTTAGCCGGGGCTTAGGGGTTAAGGACCATCCATATGAATTACCTACATGAGTCGGGGAAGTCAAGTTGGGTGAGAGTGTGGTTTAGGATTTGGAATGTGTGTGAGTGTGAGTATGTGCAAGCCAACCCTCACCGGACCAGGCCATCCGGGGTATTCCCTAGACGAAAAAGTCTTATAGGAACTCATCCTTTAAACTGCACATTTGATTTCAACCCTGCAGGTGATTTGGGGTCTACAGTCGAAGCTTGTGGGTTTGCGGGGAGTAAGTAGTTTGAATTTCTAAATGGTGGGTTCCATTTCTAGTCATCTAAGATTAGTCAAAGGAAAAGCCTAAGGCTAGATCCTAAGTACTAAAGAGAGAAGCAAAGACCTCATCAAAAATGAGGTCGGCTTGTATACTAAGTCAGGTTTAATTAACCTTAATTAATTGAACAGCAATATTAGGTAATTAATCAATTAAACCTTACCCCAAGGAGGTAAGGTTTTGTTGTAACCAATTAGACTTAACTCTGATGATGCAATTAATCGATTAAGCCCTTAACTTGAGTGGGTTTAATTAATTCTAAACCAACCATAATTAAGAATAATCGGTCTTAAAATAATTGAGCTTAAATCGAGAATTTAAATTAAACTTGAGTTCAGTACACTTTTGAACTTAAGTTAACATTAAGTTTAGGTTGATCAACTTTAACTTTAACCTACGAATTTAAATTAAACTTGAGTTGACCCGCATTGAACTTATGTTAACCTTAAGTCTAGGTTCAATCTGTGAACCTAGCCTGAGCTCTAAATCAAACTTGAGTTAAAACCCGCATTGAACTTAAGTTGACTTTAAGTTTAGATTCAATATAACTGAATCTAACTTAACTGAAACTTCAAATTAAACATAAACCATAATTAAGTCTACCACATTAGACTTAATTAAACCATTAAACCTTAATCAACCAAGGTTTAATCAAACATAAACCATAATCAAATCTACCACATTAGACTTAATTAACTAAGGTTTAATTGAGTTAAGTCTAACTTACTAGACTTAATTAATGTTTAAACCTTACTCAAATAAAACCTAAATAAATCCCGGCTAAATTAAATTAGACTTAATTAAACCTTAATCCTTACCTAAAAAGGACTTAGATGGTCTATAATTCTAATTAAGTCTAATTTATTTATACTTAATTAACCTTTAAGTACTATTTAAACAGTCTTAAAACTTAATTAGATTACATTTTAATTAAACACAACTTTTAACTTAAGTTGGAGCAGACATCAAACTCAAGTTAATTAGATTCAATCTACATTGAATCTAACTTTAAATATTAACTTAAGTTCAAACGGATGAACTTCAGGTTAATTAGATTCTATACACATTGAATCGACGCTTTAAATTAAGTTACGAAGCAGACATAAACTCGAAGTTAATTAGATTTAATCTACATTGAATCCAACTTTCCAAATGGACTTGAATTCAAAATTTAGGTTTAAACTTAATTTGAATTCAGAAGAATCAAAACTTACGTTTTACCTATATCAAACTTAACTCGACATAAAATTTCAAATCCAAATCAACATAAATTGACATAAACCGACATTCAAGACATTTTAAATTAACATTTCGGGTCAAACTTGGACATCCTACAAATTCTAAGATGACACGCCTAAAATATATACGTTTTTTGTTATATTATTTTACTCATTTTTGATGATATTACACTTTAAAGGAAAGTATTTTGTATGTTTTTTGGTTTTAGGTACAAGAAATGGTGATTGGAAGCGGAAAGCAAAAATGGTGTAATTTGGAGCAAAAACGAGCAAGAAATGAAATTCTGCCCCGACACCTTTCGATAAATCTTTTGATGCTTAATATCTTTTACACTTCTTACATATTTTTGAATGAGATTATACTTTAAAGAAATGTTATTTTTATGCTTATTTTGTGAAATTTATCTGTTACGAACGCAACGCAGGCGAAATGGGGCGAAACGAGTTGAGAAACGGAACGAAACGAAGCGAAACCGTGGAGCCGCGCGGCAGCACCGCGCCGACGGCGAGATCGATCTCCGAGCAGCGAGAATTTCCCGAGACCACCGAAAAATGGCCGAAAAGCTCGCCGACAGCAAGCTCGAACCCGCCGACGGCGGCCGGACGACCATGAACCGACATTTGACGGTTTGGGTCAATATTCGACGTATTTGGACGCTTTTCGAAGGGGTGCTTAAGGAAAGTCTTCGGAATTCGTCCATGCTCTTTGAAAATGGCAAATTTGTGTTAGAATGTGTAGATTAGAGAGAAATAATAGAAAAAATGAGAGAAAAACTTAGAGGAATGTTTAGGATTCTTAGATTAAGAGTAGAAATGTAGATTTCTACCCTTTTGGAAGATTGGAGAGGAGATTTTGAGAGGAGTTGCCAAGAGATTTCGCCCCAGCATTGCATGGATCGCCGGGAGACTTTATGGGAGAGATCTTCATCTTTCTTTCAAGGGGAAAAAGCTAAGTATTGTTCTTCATTATCTTATAATTTTGTAAACATTTATTTAGTGGATTTGCTTTTGTTAAATGAAGTTTCCTTTATGTTTTCTTCGTGCTTTGTGACGCATCTCTCTCTTATACTTTCTTCTTCTTTGGAAATAGTGGCATAAGAAGATTATGTCATTATTTTCATTTTACTTTCTTTTGCAATGAGTAGAAATCATGTTTAGAGTTTTGTGATGCATGGTAAGTAAAATTTAATTATAAATGTGATGGTTTTTACTTGCACTTCATTTACATTGCAATAAGGGCCCATTGTAGTGTTAAAATTCGTTGTAATTGCATCGACCCGAAGGCGGTGTAATTCTCAGCAAAGTGGAACCACGACCAATTCCGTGGATGGTGAAAGTTCATAAAATTGAATGCAGATAAATAGGAAATAATATTAATCGGGCGCAGAATTGGAGATTTTAGAGTGACAGGCTAAAATCCTTAATTCGGTCCTATCGTTTAGATGTGAAGTGTAGATGTTAGCCCTCGGGCGGGGAACGTGGGAGCTCCGAGTAGCCGGCGGTATCCTCCCGGCTAGCTGCTTGATTCGGTAACAAAACATAGGATTGGTCAATGTTCTTTATGCTGGACCAAAGGGTAAAGAATAGGATTGCTCTATTTGGCACATACAATGTTTAATGCATCTCAATCCTATACATTTTATCTATTTCATTACATAAGAATAGTATTTTTTTAATATCTCGAAATTCTCAGAACAAGCTCATCCGGGTTATCTTTAGAATTATTATTCGCATTTAGTTATAATTACTATCTTTACATTTAACACTTGCATTTAGGAGTAGTTGCTAGATAAAACATAATTTCAATCGACATTCCAAACTAAGGACTATTAGTAGTAGACTAGAATTTGACTAAAGACCACTTACTTCACTTCCTCGTGGGATCGATGCGGGGTTTTTAAAGAAAACTCTATATTACTTGAAACGTCATTATGCTTGCGTGGTACCCCTAGTGTGTAAAATATTTTCTAATTTTATATCATTTAAGATTTTGCACACTAGCCGCTATTTAGAAATCAGGTCCTCCTCACGAGAGGCGCCAAGCCCCTCTTTTTAAAGAAATACAAAACACCTCTTCTTTCTAAGAGACACAGATCTTCACTCCAAGAGACACACCTCTTCACTCCAAAAGATGTGAAATGCCAAAAAATGTCTTTCCAAATGTCTTAATTCATTGAATATCACCATGGAACACGCATAGCGACCCAGAAGCTTCCAAAACATTCCAGACCCACCCAAAATCTCCCAAATGCATTCTAAAAACCGTCTCAGACACCTAAATCCCAATCTAAGCGTCTAGGCGCCACCTTCAGCCTACTTATGGTGCCTAGGCACCGTTCTCTTGTCGTGATGGACGCTTAAGCGCTACCCTGTGGGCAACACACTCGTTTTGCTCCGTTTTGGCTCTGTTTTGCTCTGTTTCAGCTCCAATCTGCTCCAAGTGTTATACATACAAGATAAACATGAAAATAACCTTTATTTAAATTATTATTTTATTCAAAAAAATGTAATAAATGTAAAGGAGATTAAGCATATAAAGACATATCAAAATGTGCCATATCAGAATTTTCTTTCTTGCTCAATTTAGTTCCAAATTGCACCATTTTTTCTTTCTTTTCTCCAGAAGTCTATTTCTTATACCTCAAGCCAAAAAATGCAGAATATCTTCCTTTAAAGTGCAATATCATTAAAAATAAGTATAAGATGTATATAAAAATAGATATTTTTTAGGCGTATCAGCTCTATCAGAGTGTTGTGGCAATGCCACACTCAGGCGTGGTCTCGCCAGTTAAAGGACTTTGGGCACCTCTATGGGTTTAGGTGTGGTCATGCCCAAATTTGGGCATGGTTATGCCAAGAGCTAGGTGTGGTTATGTCGAGCCCCACTAGGCTTTAATCTACAGAAAGTACTTTGAGGGGAATTTTCGAGCGTTGTGGAACTCTAAAGAACTGAATATGAGCAAGACATGATTCTTGAACATATGTAGAGGTTGTAATTGCATCCCAAGAGCTCAAGAGGCCACTCCATGTGCATGTCACAGAGTAAATGAGTCCATTGTAAAATTCATCCATCTAGAGCTTAGTCATAGAGCACGAACATGTGTGGAGTAATTTCATCGGCAATCTTCATCGCGAGAACATCTATATCAACAAGACTCAACCCCATGATGCAAGAAAAGAATGTCAATGCGGAGGACACCATAAGTGATGCATGTAGATTGGCTTAGAGCACAATTATGGCAAGGTAGACCCCAACTATTACACCCTAAGCATTTGAAGGTCATATGGGCTCTTTGAGTCATGGTAGGCCACATATGATCCTAATACGGTCCCATATCACTCAAAAAGGATGCCATGTATATGTCACATCAAAAATGTATGCCAATAAAGGTACACCAACAAGCAAGTTGTGCCGCTAAGGTGTAGGGCATTTGTTGGTATCATATCATTTTTTATCAAACTAAGGTTAACTAGATTGTCAGCATATCATGGTTGATTGATCTAAGAGAATGTCTAACGAGTCGAGGTGGGCTAGCAAGATACAATACCCCATTTTTCAGTTGGTATCAGCTCGAATGATAGGGAAAGGAACCTATATACACTAGGCATGGAAGCTTTGGGATTTACATTCAACCTGGTGTTGACCTCATTTTTATAATAGGTCAACCCTTAACCCAAAAAGTCAACTTTGGTCAAAATCGTCAATCCTGACCCGATGACCAACCATACTGACCCAACAGGTCAACCCTTGACCCAAAAAGTTAACTTTGTTCAAAATGGTCAACCCTGACCCAACGACCAGCCCTACTGACCCAACAGGTCAACTCTTGACCCAAAAAGTCAATTATGGTCAAAATGGTCAAACTTGACCCAATGACCAACCCTACTGACCCAATAGATCAACCTTTGACTCAAAAAGTCAACTTTGGTCAAACTATTCAACTTTTGTCCAAATGACCAATTATTGACCCAATGACCTATTTAAGACTCCAAAAATGACAAAATTAATCAAATAATTAATTTTAAAATTATTTTGATTAATTAAATTGACTAATAATTTAATTTTTAATATTTTAATTAATGACATAATTAATTAAAATGAAAATTAAATTAAAAGTCATAAAATGACAAAATGCACCAAAATGAAATAAAAATGACAAAATTAATCAAATAATTAATTTCAAAATTATTTTGATTAATTAATTGACTAATGATTTAATTTTTTATTTTAATTAGTGACATAATTAATTAAAATGAAAAAATTAAATTAAAAACCATAAAATGATCACAAATTAATTAAAAATAATGGAATTAATCAAATTATTAATTCCAAAATTATTTTTAATTAATTAATTGACTAATATTTAACTTTCAATTAATGACATAATTAATTAAAATGAAAATTAAATTAAAAAGTCATGAAATGAGACAAAATCCAATTTTTAAATAAAAAAATGATGACAAAAATTAATCAAATAATTGATTTAGAATTATTGATTAATAAAATAATTTCCAATATTTTAATTAATGACATTATGGTTTTCCAAAAATCCAAATCTCATTTATGACATCACACATGACCTCATATGGGTTAGACACAACCCACATAACCCATTAAAAATAAAATAACCCATGGATGACCCATCATGTACCATGTTTAACCATGGTAAACACATGTGATGATGCCTTCATCATTATAAAAAAAGATGTGTCACCTCTTCATGCAAGCTTAAGAGAATCTTTGGTGACTCATCTAACACCTCACATGTTCACCAATAGGAGAGGGGAAGAGCTTAGATCACTATTACCTCATATGGTGATCTCATAAATCAAAAATGGGAAAATTAAAGAAATTAAAGGGATATGTGTCATCTCTCCATGAATCCTTAAATGAGGTGGTGGATGATGAAGATCTTAGCCCTTTGAGTCACCATTAATCTCTCCCTTGGCCAATGAAATGGAAACAAAGAAATTAAAGGCCATCATGATAATTTGGAATCAATAATTGCCATGACACATGAATTTGCTTAAATGGCATGATTTCCATGGAATATGAGGAGGTGATAATTGGAATACATGGGGGAGGCTGTTACAAGACCCTACTCCACAGCTCTAACCACCCCATGGTTAATCCTAAGCCAACTAGGGTTCAATCATAGCCATCCATGACTATAAAAGGAGCCCTACCCGAAACCATAAGGAGAAAAAAAAATTGATAAAGACCTATAAACTACCCAAATCCCTTAGCTCCCAACACAAAAAATTTTGCTAAGGATCTTAGCAATCCATTCTAGCCAAAATCAAGCCATAAGATCAGCCCGATCAAGCCAATTTGGCTAAAACCCATACTGAACCAAAATCAAGCCACTTTGCCAAAATTACTCACCAAGGCTAGCTATAAATCCAAAATGAAGCAACAAAGAACTTCTTTGGGAGCACTAGAGGCTGACCAACAAGTTTGATCAAGCTCAAGATTATTGTGGCCAATGTATGGATTTTTTTAATCCAAAATAATTCATATAATTGGAAAATCATAGACTAAACTAGTCCAGAAAATTATGATCACAGTATAGATGTGATTTACATCTCCAGATGATTCCATAGGTTCAAAAATCACTCAATTTCATTGTGAAATGAGTGAGATATTGAGCCTAGAAGGTGGACGATTCGTAAATTTTTTGAATTAATAAGATTAAATCTCTGCCGTCCATTCCCGTGTTTCGGAACGGACGACGCTAATCGCGTATTGGGGTGTTTCCTATCTGGATTCGTGCACTGGATCGTCCCGCGTCTTCGATTCGTACGAGGACACGCGGCGTGCCCTCATTTTTCTAGGCTAAGGTTAATTCAAATTAACCTTAAACAAATCGAAAAATCATATCTTTTTGCACAGACCTCCTAAAAATAAAATAAAATTACCTCTGGAAAGCTCTTAAAAAGAAGAAAATTATGAAATTAAAATCATAATTTTATTCTCTGTATTTAATTTTTAAATAATTAAATACTCTCTGGAGTATTTAATTATTAAAAATTATTTAAAAATAAAAAATATGAAAATTTTAGGGAAGAACCTTTAAGTCCTTAGACACATCTCCTGATTTTTCTAAGGCTAGGATAGCTCTCTAGGATATGGTTTTCTAATTTTCATGAAACTTTATAATTATTTCTAAAATAATTATAAATTTTGAGAAATTGGAAAATTAAAATTAAAAAATGGTTAAGAATTTTGGTGTGACAGACAATAATCCTAAAATAATAATTCTTAAGCCATTAAATCAATTTTTAAAGACATCTTAAAATAGGGTTAAGATTTATTAATTAAAAAATAATATTTCAAAACCTTTTCTTCATTTACATAACCCATTTTATAATGGATTAAGCCAATAATGAGTCTAAACCTAAATGAACTCAAATCAAACATTAATTAGGTTTAAAGACAACTTAAACCTAATTAACTCATTAAACATTAATCATATTAGGTTTAATGCAAAAATTAAACCTTAATTAGGTTTAAAGACAAGTTAAACCTAATTAACTTATTAAACCTTAATTGCATTAGGTTTAATGCAAAATTAAACTTTAATAAGGTTTAAAGACAAATTAAACCTAATTAACTCAATAAACCTTAATTACATTAGGTTTAATACAAAAATTAAACTTTAATCAGTTTTAAAGACAAGTTAAATCTAATTAACTCACTAAACCTTAATTACATTAGGTTTAATGCAAAAATTAAACTTTAATTAGGTTTAAAGACAAGTTAAACCTAATTAACTTATTAAACCTTAATTACATTAGGTTTAATACAAAATTAAACTTTAATTAGGTTTAAAGATAAGTTAAACCTAATTAACTCATTAAATCTTAATTACATTAGGTTTAATACAAAATTAAACTTTAATTAGGTTTAAAGACAAGTTAAACTTAATTAACTCATTAAACCTTAATTACATTAGGTTTAATACAAAGATTGAACTTTAATTAGCTTTAAAGACAAGTTAAACCTAATTAACTCATTAAACCTTCATTACATTAGGTTTAATACAAAATTAAACTTTAATTAGCTTTAAAGACAAGTTAAACTTAATTAACTCATTAAACCTTAATTACATTAGGTTTAATACAAAATCAAGTTTTAATTAAGCTTAAGACATCATTAGGCTTAATTAAACCTCCTAAACATTAATTAAATCAGGTTAAAAAAAATTAAAATTTAATTAGGTCTAATCCTTTAAACCTAATTAAACTATTAAGTCTTAACTAAATTAGGCTTAATATCAATTAGACTTAACCCATATTAAGTGTAATTAATCAATTAAACCTTACCCAAATTAGGTTTAATTAATCCTAAATCAATTAGACTTAACCCCTATTAGGTCTAATTAATCAATTAAACCTTACCCAAATTAGGTTTAATTAATCATAAACCAATTAGATTTAACCCATATTAAGTCTAATTAATCAATTAAACTTTACTCAAATTAGGTTTAATTAATCCTAAATCAATTAGACTTAACCCATATTAAGTTTAATTAATCAATTAAACCTTACCCAAATTAGGTTTAATTAATCCTTAATCAATTAGACTTAAATCATATTAAGTTTAATTAATCAATTAAACCTTACCCAAATTAGGTTTAATTAATCCTAAACCAATTAGACTTAACCTATATTAAGTTTAATTAATCAATTAAACCTTACCCAAATTAGATTTAATTAATCCTAAACTAATTAGACTTAACCCATATTAAGTTTAATTAAACAATTAAACCTTACCCAAATTAGGTTTAATTAACCTTAATCAATTAGACTTAACCCATATTAAGTTTAACTAATCAATTAAACCTTACCCAAACTAGGTTTAATTAACCTTAATCAATTAGACTTAACCCATATTTAGTCTAATTAATCAATTAAACCTTACCCAAATTAGGTTTAATTAATCCTAAACCAATTAAGCTTAACCCATATAAAGTCTAATTAATCAATTAAACATTACCCAAATTAGGTTTAATTAACCTTAATCAATTAGACTTAACCCATATTAAGTTTAATTAATCAATTAAACCTTACCCAAATTAGGTTTAATTAACCTTAATCAATTAGACTTAACCCATATTAAGTCTAATTAATCAATTAAACCTTACCCCAAATTGGGTTTAATTAACCTTAACCAATTAGACTTAACCTCTATTAAGTCTAATTAATCAATTAAACCTTAACCAAATTAGGTTTAATTAATTCTAAACCAACCATAATTAAGAATAATCAGTCTTAAAATAATTCAAACTTAAATCAAATCTAAATTAAACTTGTGTTCAACCCACTTTGAGCTTAAGTTAACATTAAATTTAGGTTCAATCCAACTTGAACCTAACTCAAACTTAAATTAAACTTGAGTTCAACCCACATTGAACTTAAGTTAACCTTAAGTCTAGGTTCAATCTAACTTGAACCTAACTCAAACCTAAATCAAACTTGAGTTCAACCCACATTGAACTTAAGTTGACCTTAAGTTTAGATTCAACATAACTTGAATCTAACTTAACTCAAACTTCAATCAAACATAAACCATAATTAAGTCTACCACATTAGACTTAATTAAACCATTAAACCTTAATCAACCAAGGTTTAATCAAACATAACCATAATTAAGTCTATGACATTAGACTTAATTAACTAAGGTTTAATTAAGTTAAGTCTAACTTACTAGACTTAATTAATGTTTAAACCTTACTCAAATAAAACCCAAATAAATCCCGGCTAAATTAAATTAGACTTAATTAAACCTTAAGCCTTATCTAAAAAGGACTTAGATGGTCTATAATTCTAATTAAGTCTAATCTATTTATACTTAATTAACCTTTAAGTACTATTTAAACAAGGCTTAAAACTTAATTAGGTCTATTTTAATTAAACCTAACTTTTAACTTAAGTTCAAACAGACATGAACTCAAGTTAATTAGATTCAATCTACATTGAATCTAACTTTAAATTAAGTTCAAACAGACATAAACTCAAGTTAATTAGATTCAATCTACATTGAATCCAACTTTCCAAATGGACTTGAATTCAAAATTTAGGTTTAAACTTAATTTGAATTCAAGTCAAAACTTAAGTTTGACCTATATCAAACTTAACTCGACATAAAATTTCAAATCCAAATCAACATAAATTGACATAAACCGACATTCAAGACATATTAAATTAACATTTCGGGTCAAACTTGGACATCCTACAAATTCTGAGACAATGAACATTTTTATGACATTATTTCAGACAATGTTTTCATTGCAGGATGAAGACAAGTTTCGTTTAGATTTCCTTTGCATGTTATAGGGTGTGCTAAATCTTTTTACAGGACGAAATTCTGGAAATGAGACGAACAACAATTACAACAAAATAACGACATTGACAAAACAAAATACAACATCAACAAAACCAAAACAAACCCAAGGGTCACTTTAGATGCCCCTTCGAAATCCATCCAAATTCAATGAATTATGGGAAAAAAATTATGGCGCCTGACGCTCAACTGTGGCGCCTTGGCGCCACCATTCTAGAGGCCCCGAATAACCGACCGGCGCCAAATCTTGGCGCCATGGCATCGGAGTCTCCGTTTTCTTGCTCCTAGGCGCCAATTGGGAAATAAGCTCCTTGCACCGTTTTTGCTGCTTTTTTGCTCTTTTTTTCTACAAAACTCCATCTTTTGTACCTGAAACTAAAAATATGTAAAAAACATTTCATTAAAGTGTAATATCATTACAAAAAATAAAATGTTTATAGAAAACCAATACATTTTAAGGTGTATCATCCACATAGAACGTCGTGAACATCATTCAAGATCTTCTGGATCTCATCTCTCCTACATTACAACCGCATATGGTCAAATGAGCGTCAGTTGAGATTACCATTCATGACAGTAAATGACAACACTCTCTTTTGAACCCGAGCAGCTTGGTAACAATCGCCAGGGAGCATACCCTTCGCAAGTAAGTGATGATGGCTTGGCGCTAGTCATCATATAGCTCATCAGAAGCAGAAAAGTTCTCGCCTTAATCACTATAGAGGCGGCTATTGAAGACTCGGGTCATGTTAGTGATAGGACCCTTCTATACTGGATCACTACTGTCATGGGGTCTCCGGTAGAACTCAACAAGTCCTTGGCTAGCTTAGCAAGTGTGTTAGCTTTGTTGTTCATGGGACGAGAGATTCTAATCAGTGTACCATTGGGGATGTGCTCCAGTAATGCCATCACCCTCTTATGATAGGCTAAGAGGTCGAGTTTGAGAACTTTGTAATTTTCTAACAACTGGTTAATGATGAGTTAAGAATCCTCATATATATATTGATCTTTTTTATATTCAATTGGATGGCAAATTAAAATCCAAGAATCAAGGCTTCGTATTCAACCTCGTTGTTTGTATGTGGTTCTATCAAGATGTAGGAATAACGAATAATACCATGCTCGGAGGACATTAAAGCCAAGCCAATGTTGTCCTTTATTTATTGGAGGGATCTAAATGGGCCTTCCTTTAAGAAAGATGCCCCATTGAAGTACAACTCCCATTCGGGGGAATTGATGACTAACAAGTGTTCTTCGGAAAAGTCATTGTTAAGCAGTGAGTCAGCTGGACCGGATGTGCTGCTAGAATATAAACTAAAGCTTACCCTCTAGTTTCTCACTAAGGAACATATTATATGTCAAATTGTGATGAGAGAATGAACCATCTTGCTAATCACCCAACTAGAATGGGACATGTCATCTAATGCTACAAAGGGTTTATCTTTGAGTTCGTATCAATGTGCTGTGATAGCATGTAGTGTCTCGGCTTTTTAACTGAAATGTCAATGCCAATAATATTTCTCTATTAACAAATATTTCATTTTATCTGGGATGAAATGTTGACTGAGGTTGTACAATGAATTCTCTATCTCATCCTCATTAACCTAGCTAACAAGGCTTCTACCGACTCGTCAAGAGTAGTGATGTACAGAAAAGAGTCTTCCCATGGATTAGAGCGGCTAATAGGGTGGATTCAGTAAGTAGTGCTTAATAATATCAAAAGCATCCTGACATGCTTTGTCCCATCGGAAACATACATCCTTTTTGACTAAGGCAGAAAAATGTTGACAATGTTCAGAGGGAATCATTATAACCTTGTCGACCATAGAATCTGATAGGAGTTTGCTAACAAACATGGGGAAAGGATCATCAACTGTACCTATGTTGATCTCAATCAAATCATCAACGGTAAAAGAAGCACCATCCTCCAATTCAGGAGGAGCATCTTTGACTACCTCATCCTTAGAGGTAAAGATCTCGTAGTCGCGCGACATAGATATCATCTTTCATGAGGCATTGGGGAATTTGGCATCATCTGACCTTTTGACATATCCTAGGTTGGATCTTTCCCCGAGGGTTCTATTCTGTCACATAACCTTGCATATTTTGGCTTGGGGAATATACCATTTATTGAGTCATAGCCCATTATCCAATAGTTTTAAAATAAGAGGTGAACAAAAATAAGAAAGAGGAATGTCCTCTACTTGTTCATTATAATCATTTAAAAACATTACATCAACATTGATAACATGTGTATCAACCTTATAAAAAATAATTCTTTCCTCTCTTAATCTTGAGGTAAATAGAGGTCTTCAACACTTTAATAGTGGATACATTTGAAGACGTCAAATCTTTGTGATGGCCCCGTGGTATCGGATCAATGGTTACCACCTCACATGTCAAAGATATTTCAGACAAGCAAGAAACCATACCCATCGATGGTAACAAGAGTATCTCCTCATCAAAATCTTCTTGATAATAGCCATAGAAGCTCCAAGGGTTATCCACCTGTAAGCTTCTTCTACATGAAAATCTCCCAGAGTCAGCAAAGTTGGGAGCTTTTTAGCTCACTCCAGTGGGGCACAGTGCCTTTCCTCCTGCTTTACTATTTCTTTGTCTTTGAGCGAGTGAGAGCCAAAAGGAGGAGAGGCCCAGGGATGTCCCATGTTGTTTAAAGTTGGTACAGATGCCTTTCTATGAGGAACATAATACTCATTGTCTTTGTATATACCAACTTCATTGATAAAGAATGGCTGGATATCACCCCATAACTCTTCCTCTCCATGCATGTACTCGATGCATTGGTGTAGGGTTGAAGGTATTATCCTTATTCATGAATGCAAGGTCATCTGAGTAGTGCTTTAAATATTGTGTTGCCATCGATCACATGGAACTTAGCTTTACACTTGAATTCTTCACATTAAAGTGGAAGGATTATGGACTCTAGAGTATTTTGAGCCTTCTCATTGAAGCCATTCAACTTGATCCTATCTGAGCATAGTCTTTGTGTGTTCAATGACCTTAGCTTGTGTGTATGCAAATTAATAATATTAATAGTAGCATCGGGATCAACAAGTATATAGTTTAATGGGGTACCGTATATTGTGATCATCAAGTATAACAGACGGTTGTGATTTGTAGTGCCTAATAGCAAGTTATCCTCATAAAAGGTGACAGTAAATATGGATTATGGTGTTTCCATCTCCTTCATCTTTTCCTCAGTATAGTAAGTGTGGAAGAATTTGGGCTCTGAAAGAGCTTTCACTACAGTGTCTGTCGACTCAGAGGAAATAAGGATAGCATCATAGATCTCAACGATCATGACAACCTTTTAATGTGCATGAGCACATTGTAATCCGCATTGTTAGAAGTATTTTTAGTTCCTTAGCTCTAGGCAATAATCTCAAGAGGATCATCCACCTCTTGGGTGATGATGTCCTTTCCCCTCTCATGAAGAGTGGGTCTAGCTGCCAAACCCAACCTGCAATTACGTGTATTTTTAAACTCCAAATATTTATCAGAAAATGTCTCAAATTATATCTAGCGGCTAGTGTGACAAAATGTAAAAATTTGTGAAATATATAATAGATTTTCGCACTAGGAGTACAACACAATTATACGTATTGTTTCGAGTAAGATAGGATTTTCCTTAAAAAACCTAGTATCGATCTCACGGGAAAGCGTTAACTCTTAAAATCAACTTACAAAATTTCTATTTAAATTACAAATAAAACTGATAAAACGTATATAATGACATGCTTACTAAAAATTATGACTAAAAAGAGAACCACAACAAATGTAATGACTTAATAAAATATAACAACAAGTTTGGAATTTATGGAAAACCCTTCTTCTTGGAAAGAGATTTTAAACTATGTGGGATTCAAATTATTTAAGACAAAATTGATGTATTGTGACAAATAGAAGCATACCTGATTCTTTACCCCCTCCCGGTGCTAGCAAAGAACATTAGCTAATTTAAGGCCGATTCATTAACATCTCGATTCTACATCATAGGCTCTCACTTCAAGATGCCTAGCCTAATTCAATATATTGACTGAATCCCAGCGTCAAGGTACTAAATCTTAAGCCAAATTAGAAAGAATCTAGCCTGTCACCCTGGAACTAACCAATTCTACGCTCATAAAAATTTATCTCCCTATTTATTGGCACTCCTTGATGATCGCAATGGATTTGTGAAGATTGAAATGTGGTATCCACAAGTTGGGTGAAATCATAGCCCTCCCAGGTCATTATGTTTCTCAATGGATTTTAACCTCACAAGTAGCCAATTTGTAAAGTAAATAAAGATTCAGTGAAAATACCATCACAATTTTAAGAGTAAATGAAGTCTTTAAATCATTCTCATCCCACAAGATTAATTCCGATATGCAAGGAGAAAGAAAGGGAACTACTCAAAATTCATGGAGATTGAAAACAAAACACTTGCATTGAAATCCAAGTCTTGCAATAAAAACTTAAAGACAAATACAAAGTACCTTAAGTCTTCTCCCCAAGTAAACTTCTGGAGTTTTCTTTAAGCAATCTCCAAAATTTTACACACTAAAACACTCTCACTCTTACACTTAAACACAAAATAAGAAAACCCTAATTTACTATTGCCGCCCAATTCAAGTTTTGAAGCTCCAGAAGGTCCCTAAATTCAGCCAAATCATTCTCATTTAATAGAAAATAAAAAATAACCAAGGGTTGCTTCAAACACAACTCCAAAATTCGGTCAAATTCAATGGATTTTCTAGAAAATTATTTTCGCAAGTCTGTGGCGCTATAGCCCATTCTGGCTGGAGACTGGCGCTATAGCGCCACCAATATATGCCAAATTTTGCTCCATTTTCTCCACATTTTCTCTAAATGTCCAGTCCAATTACCTGAAACCAAAAACATGCAAAATATCTTCATTTAAAGTGAAATATTATCAAAAATGTATATAAAAGGCTTATAAAATATGCACTAAAAACATGTTATTTTTAGGTGAAACACTGCTCGTGGAGGAAGGAGCACCGCTTCGTAGATGAACTTCATGAACATTATCACTAGAAGACCTAGCGGGATCATCCGTATTAGGATACTCAGTCAAAGGTTCTATGAGAGGACCTTATGGAACGAGCATCTCACCCATATCGTCTGACAAATTACTCAAATTGTTATGTATGTGGTAAGCACCATCAAAAAACGGTAATAGTGGAGGTCGATCCTCCCATTCACTGTGATCATCCGTTCAAATTCATGAGAGTTAATCATAAAATCATGAAACATAGAAAAGTACTCATAAATGTTTTTTTCATTTATTCATAAAAGGTACAAAAAACATCAGAGGGAACATGCTCTTCCTCTGAGCTAGAATTTGCATATGAAAAGAAAGAAAATACAGGAGTAGTAATATAATCTGTAGTAGGCATAGTTAGTATGGCTGCAACAACATTTGTTGATCCTTTTCAATCTCCAAGTACTATTCTAGGATCTCGACCTCTCCTGCCTTGTAAGGAGCCTCAAGCTAGTTCTTGAATATGTAACAATCTTCAATCACATTGCCATGAAACATGTGGTATAAATAATAGTTGGGCTCTCTGGACTTCTCCACTTCATCAAGCTTCTTCGAAGCAGGAAGCTGCATACCTTTGTTGATGAGATTTTTAAAGATCTTCCTAAGATAATCTATTTTTAAAAGAATATAGCTTAGGTTGCTTTCACTTAACAGGTAGGGCCTTCTACTCATGAGAAGATGGGAAAGCTTGCTCTGTGGACACAATGGGATTTTTATGCGTGCCCTCAGATGTTGTCAAATTTATATTCTCTTCCGCTCTCCTTAAAGGATCAACGGTAATGGGATTCTTACCTTTAATCTTCTCATCATTTTTTAAAACCGATATACTCACTGTATCTTGCAAGCTAGTCACCATCTCGATTAAGAACTTGGTTTTGATTATATTCATTTTCAGTAGAGCAGAAACAAGTCATTTAATTTTTCCCATGAAGAGTGAGATGACATGCTCTTCTTGAAGAAGAGGCTCTCACTTCATACATAGGTTCTGCCACCGAATGATGAAATCCATGAGGTTTTGTTAGATTTCTGCTGGGCTAACAATAAATCACTCATAGTGATCCGGTGGTGTTCGCCGACAAATGCTTAATGAATGCATCCTCCAGCTCAACAAATTCCTTGAACATGTCATTCAGCATATCAGCGTACCACTTGAAGGCGTAATCAGACAAAATGGTCATGAACAAGCAGAGTAGTAACACGTCATTGTTGATGATTTTGCAACAAAGTGCTCTAAACTATTAGATATGCAGTTGAGGGTTACCGACTCCATCGTACCTCTTAAAACAAGGAGGGACAAACCCTAGAGGGTACCGAAGCACTCATACGCCTTGAAGTAAGGTCTACCCTTCCACACGAAAAATTCATTTTGTTGAGCTACTAAAGCAGCCATAACCTTTGTGTCCATCAATGAATGCAAGCTCGAATCGTAAGTAGTATGCTCAGTCTGAGCAGTGTCAAAGGATGACACGTGGTTGTGCCTCGTTGGTACGGGTGGTACAATGGGTACTATCAGATGTGTCTCTACTAGAATTGGAAGGGAGACAGTGTCAGATCCAGCCCGATTGACCTGAAGTGCTGCCACTTAGGTAGTAAGAAGGGCATTATGTTCCTAAAGAATAATTATAAGCTCATTCTTGGTTTGGTCCCCTTGATCGATCGCAGGGATATCCTGAACCTTTGCAGGCTTGTGGTGTTTAGCCTCATCGAGATTAAGGATGAGATTGTCAAAGATGATCTTTGACCACGAGTGCTCACCTTCATGATATGGTGAGTTGTCATCTCAAAGTCATGTAACTTCTCACCAAAGTGCTCTAGTATAGTAGAAAGATCATCTGATAAGTTATCCTCAGAATGGAACTCGGGCTCCGCCTCAGGATTAGCCCAAGATGGCTCTAAGATGTGATGAATAAGAATGATGAATTTCTCCAAGATCAGATCCACAGCCTCCAAAGCCAGAGCCGGAGCTGCAAGAGGTGTAGTGGTGGGAGCCCTACGGACCCATTGCCTCTTAGGCAAGATTGGATGATAGCCCCTTCATATGTACTTATTTTTGAATAAGGAGGGTATCGATGGGGGTATGCCCCAGATCTCTCCTTATGAGAAAAAGAAACATCCATCTTATTTCCACTTAAGGATGAAGAGTAATAAGCCAACATGTGTTTTCTTTTATTATTTCTCTTAAAAGAAGAGCTTACAATAGGGGGTGCGAACAATGCCGCTACAACAACACTAGTAATTGGAGCAGAAACAGAATTCAATACATTGGTCTCAAGCATGACATCTAAATCCCTTGAGACTTTTGGGATGGCTCAACAACATGTATGATGGAAGGTAGGTACTCTTGCCTCACAACGGACCGATGGGCAAACCCCGGTCTTCCACTACGTGGACCTCAAGAATGAGGAAAGTAGAGTAGTTCATCCATAACTCGCTTGAATGTCTCGGAGATCCGTACGAGGAACTTCTCCTTATAAACGAGACCCTTCCCTCTCATGAAGGAAAGTGCTCCCACAATCTTCCTTATCAGAAGGTTCGTGGTGGTGTGGTCAATATGGACAAAAATATTAAGATGTCCTGCTTCTTAAGGAGGGACATGCCTCCTGACAATCTTGGATGGGACGTGGTCCTCGCAACCTAAAGAACAAACAAAAAATTCTTAGCTAAGGGAATCTGGAATTTCCCTGACCCGGAACCAAAATAGGTGTAGGAACCTGAACTGAATCTTGCTACTGGGACCGCAATAAACTGTTTCAAGTCCTTCGAGCCCCTCCTACCCATCTTGGGAGTAGTTGAAGCCTTATACAAACTCGAGACAATAGGAGCTAGGACAAAAACTAAGAAAATAGTAGCAGCTCTAAAAATATTAAACAAGTCAACTAACGAGTGTAAGAAATCCTCGAGAAAATGGAAGGATTACCCAACAGTTGAGAGAAAACAGCACGTGTAGCAGTGCATCACCACCATGCACCGACCTCTTCTTCGTAGAAGGGTGCACTTCCATGAGAGCCACCATGGTGGGAGCAGCTTCATGTGCACGACTCCTCCTTTTTAGAGGAGGACAAAGAGTGGATACCTCAGCAGGCGTGGGATACCAAGGGTAATTCAGATGGGATGCTCAAACAAACCAAATTTATAGTTTCCTTAGAAGTAGAGAAAATGTTAGGGGAGAAGGAATCAACCTTCCCCTTAGTAGTAGCGATCATGATCACCTTCTTACTTTCAATTTTTGTTAGGCAACAAGGAACAACGATTAAACTTTAAGGAAAAGTTTCGGAAAAGTAATCAAAAGTATACAATAACATCGGTGCCTGCGAAGATGCAATGACCAAAATGCTGAGGGTAAAAGAAGGGACATAATAGCATCGAGTTTCCATTCGTAACAACTGGCACGTAAATTTGAAGTCCAAGGTCTAAAAATACATAATAGTGACTCTACAAGAAAGGAACTATGTCACTAAAATATGAGTAGGAATCCCAAAATGGAGAGAAAGTATATTCCCCAAGTGATTCACCAATATGTTTCGGTTCTTTTTGTAACTTGGAGTCATTAGCCTATCTGATCACAATCTTATTTCCCTCTTTTTTAACCCCTCCTCTTCTCAGAACCGTTCTGACGGTTTAAGCAAGAGGGTTCTTTGAAAAATAAAAAATTTACGGCGATGATTAGATAGGTTGACAACTTTGAGTTACAGAATGAACCGAAACGTGAATGTACAAAGATAAAAAAATGATTGGAGCATTTGCAATAATGCCACCCAATTCCTATGTATATACATATTTAACACCTAAACTTTATTTTTGTAAATATATCATCTAATCTTTATATTACATAAAAAATACCACTTTTTAACTTTTTAAAAGTGTAATACACATTTTCATTCATAGGCATGGTGGTATGTATGTAAAAGTTAAAGACTAGGTGTTGCTCTTCTATCGAGTTGGCGAGTAGATTTTGGGGCCACCTTGTAGGAGTGTGATTGGTTATGGAAGAGTTTACTGCTGAATGATTATGGTAAGGTCTTGTAAATATCTCTAACTTTGTTGATTCTTGTAAAAATTTTAATGGGCAGTTTAGTTTGATACTATGAATCTTTAGATGTTGTGAGTGTATTCCTTTAGCTAGGTTGAACTAAATGCATAGAAGTTCAATTGTAATTACTGTACATGAAATTGTTGTGCATGTTTGACTTTAAAGCATAAGGAAACTTATTTCTTTCACTCTTTTTTATCATAGAAGTGAAAATACACTAAAAATGTCTTATGGGAGTTGAACTTATTGAATATAATATTGTCAAAATATATTTGGTCTTGTGGAAATCCACTAGGAAGTTTAGAGAGAGTAATGATGCTTACATAAAATCCATGAAAGGAAAATGATTAAAAATGAGAAGAAAAATTTAACTAAATAAGATAAAGGTAAACATGGTTAGAAATTTAACTAAATAAGAAAGGCAACCCTTGGTAACCAAAACTTAATAAATGTTTGTTGTATATTAATTTTGATGTGATAACAATTGAGAAGCACCAAAAATAGATAACATATAATGATATGCAAGAAAATTTTAGAACTAATTTATAAATCACATTTCATAACAAACCACAATAAATTTGATATGAAATATAATACATTAAGAAAAAAAAAATTTGAAAAGAAATTAGCTGCTGCATGGGCCAATTTCTTTTACATAATAAAAACTTATCTTTTAGAATACAAAAAAAAAAAACTACATAATCACAAAGAAAATAGAGATTTTACTAAATCTAATAGCTTCTGAGTTGAAGTTAAATGGTCATTAATAAAATTGGAGACAAATGAAAAATAATCTTCTTAAAGATTCTATTGTTTCTGTTATATCTGCTAACTTGGTTGTTGTTAACAAATGCTTTAGCCATTGCAGCTTCTATTGATTGGTTAGCAAATTTCAAATTTATTTGCATTTTAGCTAACTTAACACCATCCATAGAAAGTTGACTGCATGATGCATCGAGGTGATTTTGAGTCTCACTTAAAATTCCCTTCACCTGAGGTTTTGCATTTTCTACTTGATGAACCTTAATTTCCAACTCGTAGACCTGTAACTATAGAGATTCAAGTTTATTTCTCATCAACCTCATGCTTCCAAAATCTTCATTGAATTCATCTTCTAAGTTGGTAAAAGTCTCACGATCAATTTCAAGTGTTGCAACTAGTTGAGCCTTCTCAAGAAAGTTTCCTATTAAATCAATCTCAATTGATGTGGTGATGTAAGTTGCATGTGCCTCCTTAACATCACTTGCAATTATCTTGTATTATTTTGACGATGTCTTATTAATATGAATGAACAACCCAAAATTATGCCATACTAACTAAGGAAAAATTAACTGAAGGTATCTCTAAACACAAAAAAAAAAAAGTTTTTTCTTTCTCAAATTTAATGGTCCTTTGTTTGCCTCTATCATATCTATGCTTGCTTTGATTCTTCACTTCAATCCAACCACTTCCATCATTAAATTTTACATAGAAATGAGAGAAACTAAAGAGGAGAAAACCAACTCCTTCTGTCAATCTGTGTAAAATGAAATACACTTTTTTCGTGCATAGATATTGTGGCATGCGTGTAAAAATTCTAGTTTAGGCGCTATATATGTAAATGCATACGCATTGATTGGTATGTATGTTAATCTTCCTAACAATAGGCTCATAATACAAGTAAAATTAATTTAGAAAAGTGCAATGCTGACGATGAGAATACCAACTTCGTTTGTCGATATGTGTAGAATGCTATGTCAGTGGTGGATCTCTTGTCGACCAGTATTGTTTGCTAGAGCAGAGGCTAAGGGAAAGCGATATTGTTAGAATTTTTTAGAAAAAGAAGAGCATTAATCGGAGGGGGAGGACATGCTGTGGCAGGAGAGCAAGTCATTGGAGAGAAGATGAAGTCGTTTAGTTTAACGGGATGGACTGAACGATATTGCGAGAGGGAGACAACATTGGTATGTGTTTATTTTAGGTAAAATGGGTAGTGTGTGTGCAGTAATATCATGTGTTTAGGTGTTAAATACATAATAACATGTGTTTGTTGTCGTGTATGTATATGTGAATCTCTCTAAATATAATACTATATTTATTGAAATGACGGGCTTTGTTGAAATTGATGAGGAAATTATTTACTAATAAGGTAAGCTAATATAATAGGAGATACCAAGAGGCCTAAAGAGGAATAGTGTACTATGAGGCCATTGCCCTAAAAATGAATGTTGCGATCTGATACATTATAAATAATTATGCCATTTATTAAAATTTAAAACTATCTCCAAAGTTGAAAGGAGATTGTCAAGTCATAAGAGAGAGCTCACCAAGCATATTACACTGTAGGACAATAATATGCTAATAAGTAATATTAATGAATAAAAATGTAGGTTTTATACACAAATTTATTTATTTATGTATAATCATATGCGTCGCTCAAGTTATTTATTGTAAAAATTCATTCCTCCTATATTGATGTATAGAATTAATGTGGATAACTTTTATAAGTTTATAAATCTTGTTAGCAAATAACTCATGTTCACCTACTGCAATGATATGTTGGAGGGAGATGTAGATTATGTAATAGTGGTAGTTACGTGTAAATTGAGGATAATTTGGTGATTTTTATGTAATATTTAAGTTGTTGAGGCTAGATATGAAAATTAATTAAAATTATGTGGTATGTATGTAATGCTTCCTAGATTTTTTGGACATGGTAATTAACTTTGAGAATCATTGGGTGGAGCGCAGCGGAGTAGCGGAAGTCCACAAGCTCCTTTCACCCGCTATCTAGGAAAGGATAGACGTAGGATTTCCTCAAATGGCCTCCCAAACTCTCCTGAATCTGGGAACGAAGATCGTCGCTGTCGGCCGCAACTATGCCGCCCACGCAAAGGAGCTCGGCAATGCCGTCCCCAAGGTTCTTCTATTTTAATCCATAAAACCAAGGCATAGCCGCATAATAATAACTCTTTCTCTCACCCACCCTTAAACCTTTGCTACTGGCGAGGGATTTGCAGGAGCCGGTGCTATTTCTCAAGCCGACCTCGTCCTATCTTCATAACGGAGGCACCATCGAGGTCCCTCACCCACTGGAATCGCTTGATCACGAGGTCGAGCTCGCCGTTGTCATCGGTCATAAGGCTCGCGATGTTTCCGAAGCTGGGGCCATGGATTTTGTTGGCGGTACTTTTCTTTCCCTTGTCAAGATGCTTGCTGCTGAAAAGACGCTGAATTTTGATTCTTTTTTTTTTTTTGACCAAAGTTTGGCGATTTATAAATGGAGTTTCTTTGGACTATGAAAATTGCACCTATTGTTAGAGAATTTTATGAATGAATCAGCATGGAAGTTTCTTGAATGAATAAAAAAATGTGTAAGCCTGAATTGCATTTGAAAAAGAAAGCTTGGGAGGGCATATGTAGAATCCAATTCATAGAAGGAAAAATGCAGGAAATGAGGTGGTTGAGGATTTAAATGAATGAGGCTATTTTACGGTTAATTGAATGAAGTGAGGGTAAAAGTGATGCAGAAGCGGAAATGTTTGGTTCTTCATGCTGTCTTCATTGGGAGAGAAATGGATTGGGTGTCTGCGGGAAGGGGGGTGCACTTGAATGAGGGAGTTGCTAAGAGATTATATACCCTAGTCTCCCTTTGAACAATCATTCATTAATGCCATATTCCTTGAAGAAATTTTACATTAGCTGCCTATTTATAAAGTAAGGTTCAAAGTAATAAGGAAACAAGCAAATAAAAAAGTCATTAAGAGGGATTACCTGAATAAGAAAATTATTCATTAATGGGTCCGTTTAGAATAAGAAAGCTTTCATGAATGTTCATATAATATTAAAACTAAAACTATTAATTGTAGATTTTGAATGATTATGCCGGGCATTAATTTTCTAGGTGTGTGAAAAACTCTCCCCTATAGAGTTGAATAAGCACATATCATTTGCTTTATGTCCGTATTCATGATGGAGACAATAGTGAGGTAGGTTTGTGTAGAGCTTTTAGTACTTCCAGGAGTAGATAGGTAGTGTTGTGTTAAGGATGTATTCATGGTCATGATGGAGGAGAAGATAGTGAGTTATGCTTATTAGCATGAGAGAGATTCTAAGAGAGTATTCCCTTTAAATTATCATTCATTAATGCCATAATTATTGAAAAAATTTTGCATTAGCCGCATATTTATAAAGCAAGCTTCAAATTAATAAAGAAACAAACAAATACAAAAGTCATTAAGCGGGACTACCCAAATAAGAAAACTTTTCATTAGCGGAATCCTTTCTAAATAAGAAAGCTTTCATGATTTCTCATATAAAATTAAAACTAACAATAATATATTTTGGATGACTGTGCAGTGCATCAATTTTCTATGGTTGCGAATAACTCTCCTCCGAGGAGTTGAATAATCACATATCTTCTGCATTTGTGTCCCCGTTCATGATGGAGATGGTAGTGAGTTAGGTTTTGTGTGGAGCTCCTAGTACTCCTTGAAGTAGATAGTAGTTTAGTGTAAAGGATGTACTGGTGGTCATGATGGAGGAGAAGATGACTCTTATTAGCATGGGAGCTCAACTGAGTTTTGATTGTGCTGGGCCTTTTATTTATTGGACAATCCGTAAGTGTTGTCTAGGGAAAAGGAAAACCCAGTACTTGTATTATGATCTTACCCTATAGGTTAGGTGATGGGTGTAATTAAATTGATTTGATGGGCGTAGTTGACTTTATGCATACCCAATTGATTGAATTGGGGCTTTTATCTATTGGGCCTTACATTCATTGAATGAATAATAAGTGAGACTTATAACTTTGAGGTTCAGAAAAAAATAATGTGTCTTACTCCCTTACCCCACAGGTAAGGTGGCTTAAGTAATTAAATTGGTTTGATTATGGTTTTTTTTAGTGCATAAGAAGATTAAAATTGTGTCCTTGGTTTAGCTGTCTGATCACCTGAGCTGATATTAAATATGTTTTAGTTAGAATCCTGAGGGTATTATGATAATTTAGTTTTTGAGAGGATATTTTTGTGATTTGTTATCTTCAATAGAACTTTATATTCCTCTTGGATCACCTCGAGGATCTGTCAGATCCATGCATTTAGTTAAAGTCATTGAGATTTAAATATCATAGTTGCACACATTTTGCTATATAACTACGTTCATCGATTTGTTAGAATCTTGATCGATGTTTGTACAACATTTGTGAATAGGAGGGAGTTCATACTCGGTTCAATCGATTGAAATTGGCTTGTGTTCGAAATTGGCCTGTGAATAGTGTGTTCGTGTTCAGCTCAAAATTGACACATTTGAATTAAAAATATAAAAAAAGTTAATAATGTAAAATTTTATTGGAAAAAGATATTTAACATAGGTGGGCAGTTGTTTTGATAAACTTTTTAATGAAGTTTCTGAAAATTCGATCGACCTTAGTGATCTTAATATCGCTAATAATAATAAAACGTTTTATTTTTACCATCACATTAGCAAAAAAGAAATTGAGGAGACTTTCAAGAAAACAAAGGGTTGAATGTCTGTGGGATCCAATGATATCCCAATTACAGTGTGAAATATTTAGAAGATTTTGGAGTTTCTTGGCTATACCAAAATCTTTAATTTTATTTTAAAAACTAAAAAAAATGCCTGAGGAGTGGAGGAAGAGTATTTTAGTTCCCATTTTTAAGAATAAAGGGGATGCACAAGAGTGTGCAAATTATAGAGGAATTAAGTTGATTTGTCATACTTTAAAATTATGGGGCGAGGGTAATTGAACATAGGTTAAGACTTATTACAAAGAGTTCTCATAATCAATTGGGATTTATGCCGACCAGGTCTATTGTAGAAGTTATACATTTATTGAGAGGTTTGATGGAGAAGTTCAAGATAATAAGGAGGATCTACATATGATTTTTATTGATTTAGAAAAAGCTTACGATAAGGTTCCAAGATATATCCTTTGGAGAGTTCTTGAGAAGAAAGGTGTTGATATGACTTACAAGTCATTAAATATATGTATACTAGAGCTGTTGCTTGTGTTCGAACAGAAGGAGGATTGACCAAATATTTTCCTATTTCTGTTGGATAACATTAGGGATCAATGTTAAGTTCATATCTTTTTGCTTTAGTTATGGATGATCTTAGTGGACATTTATAGGAGGATGTACCTTGGTGTGTGCTTTTTGCTGATGATATCCTTCTCGTGGATAAGACGAGAGAAAAAGCTTAGGGAAAACTTGAATTATGGAGGTCTACAATGGAGTCTAAAGGCCTTCGTTTGAGTAGAACTAAAACTGAATACATGGGATGTAATTTTATTAGTAGTACCTCTAGTAACAGAAGTGTAACTTTGGGTGATCAAATTATTAAAAGGTTTGAACGATTTAGATATCTCGGGTCCATTGTTCAAAGTGATGGTGATATAGATGTGGATGTTATAGTAGAATTCAAGTTGGTTGGTTGAAGTGGAGGAATGCTTTGAGCTTATTGTATGATCGAAAAGTACTGCTTAGACTGAAACGAAAATTGTATAAGATGGTGGTGAGACCTGCATTGCTCTATAGCTGAATGCTGTTCTGTAAAAGAGAAGCATACATCTAAGTTAAGTGTTGCCGAGATGAGAATGATTAGGTGGATGGGTGGCTTTACACTTAGAGACAAAATGCAAAATGAATATATTTGTGATAGGGTTGTTGTAGCTCCAATGACGGACAAAATTAGATAGAGTCGTCTTCGATGGTTTGGTCACATTAAACGTCGACCACCTGATGATCCGATTAGGAGAGTAAATGTTTTAGATTCGACTTATGTTAAGAAAGATATAGGTAGACCTAAGAATACTTGGGCATATTGTATAAAAAATGATCTTTATTTATTAGAATTAAATGAAAATATAACACTAAATAGGACGCAATGGAGAAAAAACATTCATGTTACCGACCCCACTTTGTGGGATAATGGTTTTGTTGTTGTTGTAATAGAAGTTTTATGTTAAAAAAAACAACTATGATGAAATTCTGAAAAAAAATTATTGCTTCAATAAATTGTTTACAATTTTTAGAGAGCAAACATGACAATTACACATAATTTTACATCAAAAAGTATAATCAAAATACATACGTGTCATTGCTAATTACAAAAAAATCTAATCATAACACTAAAAGTCTAAAATAAAATAAAAAAATACAAAGCACAATTAAAATATTTATTTTGGCCTGTTGCATTTCTTAAAAGTTGAAACATTTCATCAAGATCATTTCTTGAAAGTCCAAACTTCCAATCTAACATACATATCACGAGCAAAATCTCCAATATCCTACATCATAGTTTTAAAAGAATTGTGTTAACTTTTAAGAAAGATAAATAAAAGAAAAGCTCAATTTGGTTATAATCACTCACCATATAATCTTAGGACATCCTCTCAAAATGATCTAGCCAATCCAAAAACTACTTTTGTCACTGCTATGAGTTAAACAACCAATTGAACTTATGATAAAATATATATGAAAAATTAGAACTGGATATAAGTGTCACTGTGTTAGGGATGAGTTCAGCTTTAGACTTTCAGCCAGAATAATTTATTTTGAAGAATTTCAATAAACAACCAGAGTAGTAATGTGCATAAACCAACCCTGAATAGAAGCTACCAACAATAAAATCAAGGGAGAACAACTCCAAATCCAAACAAAATGACTAACTAGTGGACATATAAAAAATTAACACCCAAAAGTCTCACTCATCATATATATAAGTCAATTAAACTTTTGATTAAAGCCACCAACATCCCAAGTAAATGACAAATAAGACAAACAATTTACATTGAAATTTCAAATGGCCCACAAGTCATTCAAATTTTTGGCTAGAGCCACCAACAAGCCAAGAATGAAAGGACAACTCTAAACCAATTATTAGTAAATAGTAATACTAATCTTAAAATATTCATAAATTATAAGTTTAAGAGGGATAGTATCACTCTATTAGCACCAATATAATAAAAGATACTGTAACAAATATATACATCATTACTCATATCACTAATACTTATAACTTATAAGCCAATTCAATAATTCATATAAGCTTAAAACAATTTGAATATTATCAAGTGCCAAGCAGAACATTCTGAGTATCAAGTAATGACCATGAGCAAAACATTATGCCCAAATTTGAATACTCTCAATCAATAAAAAAAATAAAAAATAAAAATAAAAAATGGCATTTAAGCTATACTTCATGGCACTAGCTGCATCAAAGTTTGACATAAACTTAAACTTTGGGTGTTAGGTATGTAAATACTAAAAATTCGTGTGGTATGTATGAAATCCCTATCCGGCATCAACAAACTTTAGGTGTTAGATGTGTAAATACAAAGAATTCAAAAAAATACAAGCCTGGCATGAATTTCATATAGAAAATATGGTTTCAAAGGTGAAGAATACCCTTTAACTCCCTATTCCTTCTTATTCTTCCTTTTTTTACTAGTATTACATTACAAAAAATAAATAATAATGAATAAATTTTCATCTCATCAAATCAGCAATTTTTTTTTTTTAAGAATGACATTTAAGTTATTTCATTGGCACCAGCCACACCTAAAGTTTGACATAGAACTCAAACTTTAGGTGTTAGATATGCAAATACAAAGAATACACGTGGTATGTATGTAAAACACTATCAGGCATCAGGAAACTTTAGGTGTTTAATATGTAAATACAAAGAATTCAAAAAAATACAAGGCTGGCATGGATGAAAAAATTTTCATCTCATTCATGCACCCATATAACTAATTAGCATTAAGGAAAAAGTTTAGAAACTGAAAGTTAAACCCATGATAAATGAAGCTTCGTCAAATATGATTGATAATTGTGGTATCTATATAAATGTACCGAACTGAAATTGTACAAAATGCCCATGTAGTTATAATATGTAAGCTAAGTTATAAACCATAACATCCAGCATATGAAATGTGCAACAAGCAAGAATTAAAATTATTACAATAAAATTAGTATTCTATTAGCTGAACCACATAGCCAATTAAACAGCATAATACTCCAATATAATGTTCTATTTTGAAATAACTAGAAAGAAATCCAATTTTCATACTCCGTCCACACTCCATCATGAAAGTGAATCAACCATAATAGTGCAATTCTCGAAATAATCTCCAAAATATTTATTTGGAAAATTTCACATCCATATTTTCTTCCTCCAGAATCTTTTGCTGATAAAAAATATTTATCATAATTAGTTATAAGAAAAAATATTCTAAAAAATTTAATAAGAGGAGATATTACCGAGGGAGTTTTGACATTTTTGTAGAAGGTTTTATCCAACTAGATGGTCAAATAAGCGCATTTACTGTTTTGTGGATACAGAACTCCTATAGTCATCTAAAACTCTCCCACTATTACTAAATGTGGATTCTGATGCAACAGTTATAAGAATTGTCAAAATATCTTTGGTCATTTTAAGCAAATAAGAATATTTGAGAGTATTCAACTTCCATCATTTAAGAACATCAAAATGATAATTATTGGCCATAAACAAACCCTCCTCAAGATAGATTTGCAAATCCGACTTGGAAGGTTGAATAGAGCCCAATGATACAACAAAATCATTGAAGCCAAGTATACAATCAAAATTCTATGGAAAACTTAACTCATTTGGCAAGTGTGAAGATCCATTGCGACTTGTTGAACTAGAGCTGACAATATCAGATGTATATTTATTGTATATTTTTCTAATAACATCTTCAACCTCTTGAATTTTGGATTCTAGTTCATTTGATGAATATATCTTCGAAAATGTAAAATGATTAAAATTCATTTTCAAATGAAGGTCTACGCAGCTGCCAGAGACATAAGTAGGTTGCACTCCCCCCAATATTTATCAAACTTTATTTTGATAGTAAAACCCATGTTTTTAATGTACTCATCTGTTGAAATAGATTCATCCATTAACAACTTCTTAATATGCATAATAGTTGGAAGAAAGACATTTAAACAGGGGTAATTAATAGCAGAACTCATTTTTGTTGCAGTGTTAAAAATAAGAAGAAATTTCTTATTTTCTCATACTTCTCCCAATGTGAATCTGACGATAATCATATGTAATTGCTATCTCGAGCAGCATGGTGCTTGGATATATTTCGATAAATAAAAGCAATTCAAACATAAGTATGTGGAATTCCACTGTGTTGGTACATTTTGTTGTTGAAATTCCTAATTGCTTAGAATCTGCAACAAACCCGTGCAACATTGCCGGTGACTTCTTTAGATATTTAATAGATTTCCTAATTAGATGAATTATATCCGAATCTCTTTCAAGCCAAACTGAACAATAATAATTAAGATGTGTGCACAACATCTTACATGGAAAAAATGCCTTTGAAAATGCAACTTATTTCTGGATTGAAATTAGATTTAATTAAGTTAACAACGACATCGTTATTGCTAGCATTATCCAAAGTGATAGTGGATACTTTGTCCCGAAGATTCCAGACTAAAAGACAATCACAATTTGCATCACAGATATATGTACCTGTGTGAGACGGTTCCAACCTAATAAAGTTTATATTTCTCTTTTGTAACTCCAATCTTGATCAATACAGTGAACATTTAGACACATATATACCACCTTCTGATAGAAAGTCCAACAATCAAAAGTTACCGAAGGTCTATGTACATACTTGAGATAAGTGTTCAACTTATCTTTCCCAAATTTATGCACCTTTATGCAATTGTTTTTAATGGTGTTTTTTGAAATTCTCTCATAATTAAGATTCAATGATTTTAATAACACATTAAACCATCAATGCTCCACAATAATAAAAGGATGCTCATGCACAATGATTATCTTTGCAATTATTTCTCAGATTTTATGCTAATCGTAATTCTTTGGATCATGAAATATAGGAATCTCAATGTCTGCATCAGAATCAAATCACATGAGTTATAATATTTTTTGCGTTTTATCAGATAAGTCAACTATTTGCTTACTCTGAGCTTTAATTTTTTCGCATTCTCTCACATGGTTTAGAAGTTGGAAAGTAGTTCCAGTTTTTGACTTTTTAAATTTTGTGTGACAACACACGCATTTTCAAAAAAGGAAGTTGAAACTTCTTTAATTATAAATGTCGCCTCAATAAATTACTTGCATACTGTGGATTTTTCTTTTCCTCCCCCTTTTAGAAGTAGTAGGGTCTTCTTTATTGCTATTTTTTATAATAGCTATCTCCAACTCTGTTTGTTGCGAAGATTTGGATCGTCGGTACTATTTTCAACTTCAACTATTAGCTCATTGCAAGATGGTTCTGATTGAGGATGATCTAATTTAGACATAGTACGAAGAGATGTAACACTTTAAAAACCTATCAATATGCAGTTAACAATTAAAGATTCATAATCATATGAAAAATATATCTAGACTAAAACAAATAACAAAATATCATTTTGTTCATTGTAAGATTTCATAACTTGATAACTATAAGAAATACAATTTCAATAAGTGTAGCTTTTCAGTTCAATAACTTTCTGCCAATTTCTTCAAGCTCTTTTCACAACTACCATATCATTCAAGCACATTTTTATAAAATAAAGACACAATCTTATGCAACATATGAAAAACTTTGAATTTGAGGACCATGAAAGAATTCTATCTAGAAAACATACATTCTTATTTGACATATAATAAAAGTAGTCGAAATTGAATTCGACTATGTAAGACAAAATGCTTATTTCTTATGACAATTCCTTCAAATCGTAATAAGAAAAAGAGTTAACATTTTATCAAATAATTTTTGTGATCAAATAACATATCCCTTCTTATTGAACAACAAAGATAGAACATTTTCTGATACTTAACCATCAGATAATAAGGCTCCAAATTCCTAAACAAGTAGTAAAGATATAGCCAAAAAAAAAAAAAAATTAGAAAAGCTATCAACAAACTTGAGGTTTTATGCTATTTTTAGGACATTAACATCTCCTAGACACAGTTGACCAACAAAATAATTTTGCAGATAAGACACTTTATTGTAACCACAAACATCATCATGGCAGCCATCTGAAGTCTCAGCAAGTTAGGCGAGTTGTTCAATATATTTTAGAAAATATAAAAACCACAAAGTGCCTACTCAAATGAAAGAACATAAAAATTTAAGACTGCATACTTCTTTAGTCAGCAAACATAAACCATTATGAGCATAAGATCTTGTAGGCAAAAAACTGATACTGCATGCCATAACTCTATATCTCCATAAGGAGTAAATATGCATTTACTTCCAAAAAATGGTTTCAGATATTTTTTTTTTCAAAATAGTAATAGTAAAAATATGGAAGCAAGACTGTGAAAAACAAGAAATAGGGCTGTCAAAATTCTTGTTGTTGAGGCGAATATTGAACTAAAAAAATCCTTCTTCAAAGCATTAGTATCAAACATCAACGTGTTTGAAGAGATCACTACTATAATACAAGCAACACTAAACATCATTAGTTACAGACCACCCCTAAATTATGTAGAAAAATACTCGCAAAAAACTAGTTTAAAAAATACCTAGGTATTTTAGGCTCTTAAAAAATCGGAAGAACTAAGAACGTATCATTAAATAAGAAGCAAGAAAAGAGAACTGAAAAAGACAAACCCTAGGTATTTTCGGCTTTGGCTCCTTCCGTTCTCGAGACGAAAATAAGATATGAAACCAAATTAAAGAGGCGGCAGAACAAGAGAGAATACAAGCCCTAAGGATTTGGAGCTTTTCACTTTTCAAGTTTTGAGATTCGAGGGGTTCGAACTTTCGACCTGGCGACCTTCGTAGTTCGCACTTCGCACTCCATAGGCTTGCAGTCGCTCGAGATAAAAGGGAGGAGGCGGTGAAAGCGAAACAACAAAAGGGAATGTTAGGGATGAACCGAACCTATTTTAGGATTTTATACCACAAGATTTTAAATTTAATCTAATTCTGCTTTTAGTGATCTTTATAACATGTTAGATACTAAGGACGGTGAAAAATATATGTATAAACTAGCCAAACAAAGAGAAAAGAAAAGTAAAGATTTAACTCAAGTAAAGTGTATTAAAGATAAAAATCAAAAAGTGATTTTCTTAGAAAAAGATATTCAACATAGGTGGGTGAGTTATTTTGATAAATTTTTTAATGAAGATGCTGAAATTACGATCTACCTTAGTGATCTTAATATCGTTAATAATAATAAAACTTTTCATTTTTACCGTCGCATTAGTAAAAAAGAAGTTGACGAGGCTTTAAAGAAAACCAAGGGGGTAAAGTCTGCAGGACCCGATGATATCCCAATTGAAGTGTGGAAATGTTTAGGTGATTTTGGGGTTTCCTGACTTACTAAACTTTTTAATATTATTTTAAAAACTAAAAAGATGCCTGAGGAGTGGAGAAGGAGCATTTTGGTCCCCATTTTTAAGAATAAAGGAGATGCACAAATGTGTGCAAATTATAGAGGAATTAAATTGATGTGTCATACTTTAAAATTATGGGAGGTTTGATGGAGAGGTTTGATGGTATAAGACGTATTACGAAGGTTTCTCATAATCAATTTGGATTTATGCCGGGCATGTCTACCATTGAAGCTATACATTTATTGAGAGGTTTGATGGAGAAGTACAGAGATAATAAGGAGGATCTACATTTGATTTTTATTGATTTAGAAAAAGCTTTTGATAAGGTTCCTAGAGATGTTCTTTGGAGAGTCCTTGAGAAGAAAGGTGTTGATATGACTTATATTCAAGTCTTTAAAGATATGTATGCTAGAGCTGTTACTTGTGTTCGAACTGAAGGAGGATTGACCAAATATTTTACTATTCTGTTGGATTACATTAGGGATCGGTTTTAAGCCCATATCTTTTTGCTTTATTTATGGATGGTCTTACTCGGGCATTTACAAGAGGATGTACCTTGGTGTATGCTTTTTGTCGGTGATATCCTCCTCGTGGATAAGACAAGAGAAAAAGTCTAGGAAAAACTTGAATTATGGAGGACTACATTGGAGTCAAAAGGTCTTCGTTTGAGTAGAACTAAAACTGAATACATGGAATGTAATTTAGTAATAGTAGGTGTGAACGATTTAGATATCTCGGGTCCATTGTTCAAAGCGACGGTGATGTAGATGGGGATGTTAATAGTAGAATTCAGGTTGGTTGAAGTGGAGGAATGCGTCCGACCTATTGTGTGATAGAAAAGTACTGCTTAGACTGAAAGGAAAAAATTTATAAGATGGTGGTGAGACCTTCAATGCTATATGGTGCTGAATGTTGGCCTTTAAAAGAGAAGCATAGTGTTAAGTTAAGTGTTGCCGAGATGAGAATGATTAGGTGGATGATTGGCTTTACATTTAGAGACAAAATGCGAAATGAATATATCCGTAATAGGGTTGGTGTTGCACCAGTGACGAATAAAATTAGAGAGAGTCGCCTTAGATGGTTTGGTCACATTAAATGTCGACCACCTGATGATCCGATTAGGAGAGTGGATGTTTTAAATACAACTTATGTTAAGAAAGGCGGAGGTAGACCTAGGAAAACTTGGGCTTATTGCATAAAAAATGATCTTAATTTATTAGAATTAAACGAAAATTTGATACTAAATAGGACGCAATGGAGAAAAAAGATTCATGTAGCCGACCCCACTTAGTGGGATTAAGGCTTTGTTGTTGTTGTTGTTGTAATTCTATTTTATAACCTAGTTCTATTTTATAATCTAATTCTATTCTATTCGCAATATCTCAATCCATCGTTGTTTAGGGTTTTAAATTTAACCTAATCCTAAATTTCTAATTTCTATTTTTTAAATTTAATTTAATATATATTTTATTTTACTTTTTTTCAAATTAATATGTTTATGCTCATATATATTTCTTATCCACTGTATACCTGCCCCTCTTCTATTCCCGATTGCAATTCACCGACTACTGAAACATTGGTTGACACGCTACCACCTCTCTCTCCCACTACTGGAGACCCCCCCTCTTAACACTGTTGTTCCTGTTATTAAGATTGACTTGTTGGCAGAAGTTTCAGCTGGGCAACCTACAACTTCAATCATAGTTGAAAGCAATACTGCAGGATCCTTACCTCCAAATGATATTGTTCGGTCAGATAATCAGGAGAGCATCGCAGCTCCACATCCTCAGGAACCTTCAAGTGCTGAGGAGACATTTCTACCGCATCGTCAGAATGAGAATGTTGTTACTGATAGTCAGGAGCAGGGGGCTCATCCTCTTCTACATGCCCGACAATCTGTTGAACACACTGATCAGATGAGCCAATCTTCGGATGAGGAATGACATGTTTACACTTTTAGGAGGAAGAAGAAGAATGAAGGCACATTATAGCTTGGGAACTTAATGAATGATATTCTGGTAACCTCCGATAATGGTATGACACTCACAGTTTGTTAGGTGGCTTCATTTGTAGAACTAGAGGCAGAGGCAAGACTAAACTAGTTCATCCCTAGCTGCTTGTTTCCTGCGAATTTTTAATTTTCAATTTATCTGTATCTTATCTCTTTTTGAGATTGCTAGTGTGTATTGTATTGTATGGGTAGGGTGCCTCTTTTGGGCCCTTTCATACAACTTTTTATGTACCTTTTCTATTTCAATAAAAGTAGCCCTTGGGCTTTTCAATATATATATATATATATATATATATATATATATATATATATATATATATATATATATATATAAATTTTTATTTCGAGCCAAAACAAATCAAACACGAATGAACAAATTTTTGTTCGTGTTCGGCTCTTTTAAATATCGAGCTCAAAAATGTTGTTTGTGTTCTGCTCACTTGCTTAACAAACAAGCCAATGCGAGCTACTTAACCATTCTGACAGTTCTATTTATGAACGCTAGGTATGTGCATAATGCATCTTTTTTCTTTTGAACCCATCTCCAATTGTTTAGGGTTGTATTATACTTTTTAGGAAAAAATTAAATATTTGGGGCATTGCACAAAATTTGTTTTAGCTTATTTTTTCTAGTACTGGACCATTTTATTATATTTGGAATTTATGTAGTTGGCATAATTAAAAAAAATATATATATATTTTTTTATCTGGTTTTGGGGAAAAGTCGCATCTCGAAGCAAAGCAACATATTAGAGTCTAGCTAGAATTAAATAGATGTTGGACCTGTAACACACCAAAACATTTAGATAAATTTGTATTCACAACAAGGAAATATTGTATAATTAGCTCTTTTTTTGTTTTTGCTTTTTTGCAAGGCCAAGTTTGTAATACAAAATATCTGCAGGTGAGTTTACTTTTTACTTGGTCGAAAGAAAGAGGCTAATTTCCTTTCCATGACTAGGGTCAACTGATCACCTCATGTGTATTGAGATGCATTTTACCAAACTCGTAGCTTATGAATTTATCTAAAGTAGATTTTAAGTACACTATATTTGATCATCGTTAGCAAGGAAAACTTACATATTTTGGAAAAGGGATCGTGCTACATTATTATTATTATTATTATGTTTTTTTTTCTATAATAACTAAGAAAAAGAAAGAAAAGAAAATAATGTTTAAAAAAAAACATCTCTTCATTGTTTTTGTTGATTTTTTTGGTTAAAAAAGATACGAGTTGTGCTCCAACAAATATCATAGTGAACATGACATGATTTATGCTACAGGAAAGGCCACAAGGCTTACTCTAAATATTTCCGGGTAAAGGTGATTTATACTTTTGGGCGTTCAAGGAACGGACAATAATCGTATCAAATAGATAACGTCTCATTTTTTTTTGGTTGGTTTTCGCATGTCAATAAGGCTATGAGCTCATTCATGCGGATATATGAAAGACTATAAAGCTCCCCTGACAGTTGTCATAGTTAGTTGATGCACAATTTATTCCATAGGGATTCAAGAAAAATGGAGAGCTCATGAAGGTTCTACTTGTTATCATTAACCACATTTAGTTTACCTGCTAGCAAATAGTTGCATTAAGGTTATTGTAAATGAAAAATACTTATAATAAAATCCAAGGACTTGGCGTATTCCCCTTGAAGGTGGCCATCAAAGTATAGCTTTTACATAAATAATATGCAATTGTGACAGTGATGCACTGATCTCTTATGAAGGAAACAACAGTGATTGATATATTCTTGGTTCAAGTGGTTTCTCTAGAATGTAGAAAAATTAGTGCATAAACATGGTACTAGTTAAAGGACTTGCATTTAAGGAAACTTATGACAGTGAATTGCCAAGAGGGTAGGATAATAAGTGTCATGTATCTTGTAGTTTATAATGGAGGATTGAATCATGAATTTTGTTCAATTATGGTGGATGATTGAGTCATTGGTGACTACACCAATTCATTGCACTCGTGTATTTATGGTCACCAGAACATTTTCTTATGCCTTCTCCTTAGGTCTAAATTTTTGGAGTTATAGGTTGTGCCACGTGGTCATAGGTTCGAATCCATAGTGCTGCTATTTGGGAAGTTGGGAGAATGATGGACATTCAAGATGATAATATAAGAATTGTCATGTCTTTCATAGTTCATGTTGGATGGCTGAATCATGAACTTGCATTCAATAATGATTGTGGATCGATTGAGTTATGGGTGGTATGGATTTATCACCATCATGGATCTATGGGTAGCTGGTGCTTTGTATGCTCTATTTGGTTGTGCCAACTCTATTAATTTGTGCCTGTCGAATAGTTTGTGATGCAAGTGGGGTCCTTCATCATTTTAATCACCTTTATGTTTTGACGCAGAGGAAAATGTGACAAAATTTGACTTGAAGCTGCTTGAGTCCCTCAGCATCATGTGATCCTCAAGCTAAGAGGTCTCCTCTATACCATGGATAATGTTTTAACGCAATTTTTAATAGAAGTTTTACTCCTTAACCATTCATATCTGTGAACCCATCAACTGGCATTTACTATCCTTGCAGCTGAAAACTTAACACGAATTAACTTTAGGGATCAGTCCAAAGGTGATTTTCGGTGGGGCTAAAATTGAACAAAGGTGAGAAAGAAATAGGGTTGGATAGGTTAGGGTTTGAGGAAACCTCTAATTTCTTATATAATAGGGGCGAATGTGACCATAGGATGCAAAACTTGTATTTGTACCCATTCTTTACACCGGAAGCAGAAGCAACAAAATGCCAGGCTAACATGTAATTGATTACAATTTCTGCATATAACACAAACACGCAGAAAAGCAAACAAATTTGTCAACTCTGAAGGACCTCTAGAGCCAGCTCAAAATAGATTCATCCTTCTCTTCCAGCAATCTCATTTTGACTGAAAGCCATTAGTTTTTTGAACCTTAAACATTCCTTGTATACCTAGCTGTAACTTTCTCAGTGCTTATCAATTTCACAAAGTGCATTACATTTAAAGCCAATTAAAAGTAAGTTTAGGGCCATTTTTTTGCAACGAAATTTGTCACACACTACATGAAGGTTTTCTTTGGTGGGATAATAGATGTGATGCAGGCATCATGAAGTAGACTGAATTTAAGCTTAAAATTGTGGATAACTTAGACCACCTTTCCTTTGCAAGCTATTTTACTGGAAATGATTGCACACTTGCTATTCTCTGTTGTCTATTTAATAGAAATGAAGTTAGTGACATACCATATTGGAGTGGGAGTACATGGGTAGATCAAGTCCCAGACGTACTTGGGTAGCTTGAAGCTAATAATTGATAGAAGAGGGTTAGATCAATACTGAATTAGCGTGCAATAGACCACAATAATTAAATGAAAGCATGTAAGCAAAGATTTCGTGCAATAGACCACAATAACTAAATGAGAGCATGTAACCAAAGATTGATGAAGAAGAAAATGAGTGGAAATTGGTTTATGAAACAAGATTATAACCCCCCATATGATCTTATTGGGAGAAGAAAGATTACAGTTGATGACCTTGGGTAGGTGGGTTTTACTCAGCGTTGTGGGGTCGAATTTATGGTTAAAATGTCTGCCGAGGGAAGATGAATCTTAGATAGTTTGGCTCCTTTTATATAAATTCTGAATCCATTGGATTAATCTACTAAATGGGCTGATTTGATTAAGTCATTCTACAAACGAGGTACTCTTTGTTTCGATAAAATCATTAAATTTAATCTTACAATTTATTCCCTAATTAATTAGTACATTATGGATGCCATATGTTGGCTGTGTGCATTCACTGACTGAAAATTTTTGTTTGAATAATTTGTGTTCAAATATCATAGAAACATATTAGAATTCTTAAGCATTTTAGTATGATTGCTGCAGAACTTGGCCTGCGATTTCTTTTGATGAAAGGTTTAAACCAAATAAAGTTTTCTTGTATCAAATCGATAATATACTCCATTTTGTGGAGTCATAGCTAGCTATAATATGACAGTTCATAATTCTCAATTGAGTTTGTTTTGTTTTTTGGCTCTTTAACACATCAGGTTATGCTCTTGCGTTGGATATGACTGCTAGGGAGATTCAATCTTCTGCCAAGGTGAGAAGTTTCACCTTTGATTTTCTTTTACAACAGATTTTTAGTGTTTCTTTTTTCTTATTTGACTTCTTGCCTATGTTTATGCTTTTTATTCATGAACATTATCTTTAACTGACATTGCCTCGCACTCAATTTCTTTTTATTTTTTATTTGATTTTCCTAAGTGCAAAGAAGTCTTTTTCTAGATGTGCAATTCATTTATTAACCGGGACTTGTTGAAAATTATGGTTCATTTCTTTTAGCCTCCAGCGAAATACATAATATGGAATGATAGGTCAATTGGATATTGACAGATTTAAGTGCAAGGTTCTCGAACTAACAAAAATTAAATTACGTTGAAAAAAATGGTTGCAAGTGCCATCTATGCAAATGCATTACTAACTATCTACTCACACAGAGAAAAAATCTGAAAAAAATATGATATAACTGTGTATTACTTTTTGGTGCGACTAAATCTACTAGAAGTCAGTCTCGTATTTACACGAGTCCACATCCTAATGTCAAATACTTGCGTTGCTTTACAATTTCTTGTTAAGAATTTATCATTTATATGGTTACAATGTTTATTCTAGATGCTTAGCTTATTTTTATCATCAAATGAATATCTTCATCCCTGCTTTGATTGATTATGTATCTTGTGCATGCACGAGTCTTTGACAAAAAGTGTCGCATGTATGTAAATGTTGAATCCAAGTAGAAAAGAGTAACCTTTTATCGTAAAGTGACCCCTATGTATAGATATAGGACATGAACGTTATAATTACAGACTTGCCCTTTAATCATTAACTTATGAGGGCTTCTTTTAGTTAACTACAAGAGAAATATAATAGACTAAAGAGTGAGATTGTTCGTATGACACTAGGTTTGGCGATCGTTTAATCTTAGTCAATCGCTTGCTTTCGAGTTATTATGTCGGTAGTCGATCGATAGTGATGGCACTACTTGATCGGTCATATCTCAAGGTGAATCGATCGTTTGGCCCGCCTTTGGATGGCCTTCTGATCATGGGGTTGCTGACCGATCAGATAATTCCATGTAGGACAAATCAGCTGATCCTCTACCGACCATCAATTCTTGTCTGATCGCTGTTCGTGTTGTGTTGTTAGCCGGTCGCTTGACCTTCCGACGATCATCCTTTAGCATGACCGTTGGATTGCTTTGCGATTCGTGCCATCATATTTTTCATATGCATATTTATTTTTCAGATTCTCTTGCTTCTTGAAAGTGTGCTGTGAATAAGAACAATTGAATTTTTTACATATAAAAATACAAGTACAAATTGAATGATCTAATTACTTAATGGCTTCTCTGGATTTCCGTGCCCAGATTACTATAAATAGGTCATAGAATGGCAGCGACTTGCACACTATTTTCTCTCCTTACATGTTTGATTCCCATTCTCTTCTGCCTGAGTCCACAATGATGTATGGTGAGAGAACCTCGATTGCTGATAAGAATGCGCTTAAGGACCCTGGAGGTATGCGGGCTAAAGCCGTTATTCAATTAGACATGAAGCGAAAACCGGTTAAGGAAGCCCCTGCGGGGGAAACAAGGAAGAAATGGGTTGTGAAGAAATCAAAAGATGACGATTGCTAGAATCAAATTGGGTCTTCTGATTCTCTTGTAGTCTCGTTATAAGAGCAAGTCCTAGAGCGGACCGAGGGTCAGTCTGTCGTTCTTCCTATTGGACATTCGTCGATGGTGGATGATCCCACCAGTGGGAAGATGTCTGTCCAGACTATTGCGGAGCCAACAAACCCTCCGACTGGCTTGGATAAAGTGACGATCGCAGGGAGAATTCTCACTCTAGTCGCCGAGGGATGAGCTTCTCCTTATGGGTGGGGAACCAAGAAAAACTGGTGATGAAGCTATCTGTATCAGCACGTCTTAGTGGAACCAAGTTGTTGGTATGGAGTTTAAACTCGACAACATTAATTACTTGTACTTTTTGCTTTGGTGCAGCCATAGAGGTCTTGACGACCAATTCCTTTTCATCAAATCTTGGTGTTGATCCTGCGGAGGATGTGACTGCTGTGGACTAGAAAACGGGCAAGGAGAACCTGCCTCGTGGCGACGGCTAGTGCCCAAATCAAGGAACTCCTAGCGCGACGAGGGAGGAGATGACTGAGGTGATAGGAATCACTCAACGAACAATTCCCAAATTTAATGGAGCTTAGGATCAATTAGAAACTAAACCACACCGCAAAATATTGGGATCACACTTATTCAATAAAAAATCAGAAGAAAAATTAAAACAGAAGCACAATCAAAGCAACTAGAAAAACATACGAGAATTTACGTGGAGAAACTCGAGAACGGGAAAAAATCACGGAGCCACACCACCGGAAATATTCACTATAAAATTTAGAAGGTTTTACAAAGAACTCACACAAAATTTTTCTTTACGTACAAAAAACTTACAGGACTCGCTCCACAATCCTCTCTCTTTGATCTGACACAAAAATCACACGAAATCCAGTTCTTCGACACTCCTCAACTTTACTGGATGCTCGTCAAAGAATACCGAAGAAAGATACACCAAAACCTACCTTGCGCCACTCCAAATTGAGATTAAAAACCAATTCTCGACACCAACCGCTCCTGACACATCTGTGCCCGAACTTGGAGCCTATGCACCAAGCTCTCGGGAAACAGGCGCCTTTAGGGGCGCATATCCGACGCATATGCGCCCAAAGCCGGCGCATAAGCGACTGCTTCTCTGTCCGAGCAACACCCAAGTGGGCGCTTAAGCTCCCACAACCCGGCGCATAGGTGCCGGTTGCTCTGTTCCACTGCTCACCAAAATAATCTCCACTCGTAACAATCTCCCACTTGGAGACTGATTGTATTGAGCACTAGTTCTCTGTACCTGCACCTTCATCTGAATCTTCTTCATAGTCACGTACTGTGGTCACGTACCGTGGTGTTGCTCACCCGTGGTTTCAACCTTCATGAAACCCAACTGAAGGCAGTCACCACATTTGTTAACAAATCCGCAGGTTTCTCAGCTGTATATATTTTTTCCAGAAATAACTGTCCATCTTCCAGAAGAGATCAAATGAAATGATAGTTGTGCTGGATGTGTTTTGTCTTGGCATGAAAAGCACCGTTCTTAGCAAGATGAAGCTCACTCATTCTGTCACTGTAGAGCCTTCCAATTCCCTGCTCCTTGCCCAATTTTGCTATGAAATTCTATAGCCAAATCATCTCCTTGCTAGCATCAACAATAACAACATATTCAGCCTCCGTAGCAGAAAGTGCAACGATCTTCCGTAACCTAGAAACCCAACTGACCGCTGTGTTCCCCAATTTAAAGATATACCCCATTCTACTTCTTCTACTGTCCACATTTTTTGCCATATCTAAATCTACGAATCTCTGTAGGCTGATTCTTACATTTCCATAGCAAGGTGTACTATTGACGGTTCCTCTCAAATACTTGAGAATCCACTTTGCGGCCTCCCAATGATGCGTGCCTAGATTGCTCATGTACCTGCTGATTACTTCCACTGCATATGCAATATCTGGTCTGATACAAATGGTAACATACATCAAACTTCAAATTGCTGAAGAAAACAAAGTTCTCTCCATCTGTGTTTGCTCCGCTTCAGAGTTAGACGATCGCTACTTAGATAGTTTGAAGTGACTATCCAAGGGAGTGTTAAACGGTTTCACCGGACTCATGTTGAACCTTTGTAGAATTTTCTCAAAGTAGTCTGCCTGAGACAACTTTAGTGTTCTTGCACTTCTGTCCCAATTGATTCTCTTCTCGAGAATCTTCTTAGTTTGACATAAATCCTTCATCTCAAACTTGCTTGATAACTATTTTTTTAAGTCCCTAATTTTTTTCATATCTGCCCTTGCAATCAGTATGTCATCCACACACAGAAGATGCAAAATATAATTGTTACCAAAATGTTTGGTGAAGCAACAGTCGCCTGCCTTGCACTTCATGTACCCATTGTCTAACATGAACTGTCAAACGTCCTGTACCACTGTCTCGGGGCATGCTTCAAGCTATAGAATCTCTTCTTCAGTCTGCAGACCAAACCTTCAGTTGTTTGGAACCTTATAACCTTTTGGTTGGATTATGTACAGTTCCTCCATATATCCATGTAAAAAGCTATTTTTACATCCATTTGCTCTAGATATGTATCTTCCACTACTACTAGACTCAGCATAACCTTGACAGTAGTCATCTTCACCACAGGGGAGGAGATTTCTAAGTAATCCACTTCTTCATTTTGCTGAAAATCCTTCCAAATAAGTCATGCCTTGTAGCTTTTGCTATCATCTGACTCTTCTTTCAGCTTGTAGACTCACTTGTTGTGCGGTGTTCTTTTGTCATTGGTAGTTTCGTCGAATTCCAAGTCTGGTTTGACTCCAAAGATTGTATTTCTTCATCCATTACAAGCTCACACTTTCTTGAATCTTTAACTTGAGTGGCTTCCTCAAAGCACTCTGGTTCACCACTATCAGTTAGCAACAGATAGTGTAAAGAAGGAGAATACCTTTGTATGGGTTGTTTCAGTCTGCTGGATTTTCTGACTTCTGTAGCAGGTGATTGAGGAATTTCCAGTGCTCCTTCTGATTGAGCACTACTTCTTTCTCTATCTTCCTGATCACCGGTATCTTCTCTCCATATATCTGGATTCTTCATAAGTAGTCTTTGTACATCTTCATTTCTTTGAATGTGACGTCTCTGCTTCTGATGAATTTCTGATTTTGGTAATCCCAGAACTGTGTACCCAATTTCATCCGTTCCATATCCAATGAAGGTGCACTTGACAGATTTTGAGTCAAGCTTGCTCCTGGATCTTGCATCAACATGCACATATGCAGAACACCCAGATACTCTTAAATGAGATAGACATACCGTTTTATAACTTCAAGTTTCCTCAGATAAGCCTTCATTTAAAGGTACCGATGGACTATGGTTTATCAGATAAATTGCATCCAAAATTTTTTTTGGCAAGCCTGGATGCAGCCTCATGCTCCTAGCACACTTCGTGATTGTTCTGTTCATGTGCTTAGTCACACCATTTTGTTGCAGTGTCCTTGGGACATTGAACTCATGCCTGATCCCCTTTTTTAGCATAGAAATTCATGAACTTCTGATCATGTGACTCACCCTCATTATCTAATCTGAGATGCTTCAACTTCAAGCCTGTCTCATTTACTATCATATTCTTAAAGACTTCTTATACATCCGATTTTTGCTTTAAGAAATAAACCCATACATTTCTCGTGTGATCATCAATGAACTTGACGAAATAACGAGAACCTCCGATGGACTTAACTGGAGTAGGGCCCCATATGCCAGTATGCGCTAACTCTAGCTTCTTTGATTTACCCACTGATCTGCTCTTGGAGAAAAAAACTTTCTTTTGCTTACCATAAACACAATCTTCACAGAAATCTAGATCAACTAATGCCACTTTGGTGCCACTTTGGTCAGCTTTCACGAATCGCTTGTGAAAGTAGTCAAGAGTACTGACTTTGTCAGCTGGCTCACACAGATGAGATTTCTCTTCGAACTTAGAACATGTCTAACTTCAATGAGTTTCCAGACTGTTCCATTCGGCAACTTGATATCAACATCACCCTTTCTTATTACACTGCATACCTTATTATCTCCAAAATATACCTTCCCTAGATTACTCTGAGTGTAATTTTTAAATACCTCTCTATTGGGGCCATCATGAAAAAAGGCACCTGAATTCACTATCCATGATTCAGTACTGACTATGGATAACATCATAGAGTCCCTTTGGATTTCACCAGTGGAGAAATTAATAGAAAGACTACTTTCTTGTCCTCCACCACCAGTTTTTTTTTAGCTTTGCAGTCCTTCTTGAAATGTCCTTTCTTATCGCAGTTCCAACATTCTCCTCTGCTTGACTTGAATTTTCCTTTCTTGGACTTGGATCTGTCTTTGCCTATATTTCTGTCTAGATTTCTTATTCTGTTATAAGTATTCAACGCAGAACCTGAAGATTTATCATTCGCAGCTTTTCTGCAAACTTCTTCATTCAGCATTAGATCCGCGACATCATCAAAATTTAACTTCAAATTCCATGAAGAATTACTCAGGGTCGTTACCAAGCAATTCCTGCTTTTCGGTAATGAGGATAGTATCACCAGTGTTCTGACCTCATTATCAAACTTGATTCCTATAAAACACACTTGGCCCGACACAGTGTTGAAGTTATTGAAATGTTTTGCTACTGAACAACCTTTCACCATTTTCATGTTGAATGACTTCTTCATCAGAAAAATCTTATTGGAAGTAGAAAGTTTTTCATACATCTTGGTCAGTACCGCCATGAGATTCACTGTATTTTTCTCATTCATAATGTTAAACACAACATATGAGAAAAGTGTTAACCTGATTAAACATAGTGTTGTTCACTCCAACACTTCCCATTGCTCCATAGATATAGATTCAGGCTTCTTTGTGATTTCTTATAGTGGCAAATACTATTTTTTCTGATACAACAAATCCTCTACCTGCATTCTTGAAAGCGAAGTTCATCCCATTGAACTTCTTCGCTTTGAACCTTGCTTCTTCGACCATTGCTCCTACTCGAATCAAACCTTGTTCTGATACCAGTTGACAAGAATAAAAAAAAGAACAATTTCCACCTTTACCGGGGCATATGATCAATTTGAAACTAAATTACACCGCAAAATAATGAGATCGCATCAATTCGATAAAGATCCGGAATAAAAATTAAAATAGAAGCACAATCAAAGAAACTAGAAAAGCTCCCGAGAATTTACGTGGAAAAATATGAGAACAGTAAAAAACTACGGAGCCACACCACCATAAATTTTCACTACGAAATTCATAAGGTTTTACAAAGAACTCACACAAGATTTCTCTCCACACACAAACTTAGAGGACTCGCTCCACAATATTCCTTCTCTGATTTGACACAAAAATCACGCCGAATCACAGAAATCCACATCTTCGACTCTCACATTCACTGGGATGCTCGTCGAGGAATACCGAAGAAAGATACACTAAGATCTACCTTATGTAGCTCGAAATTGAGATTAAAAGCTAATTCTCGACACCAACCGCTCCTAACGCATAGGAGCCTGAACTTGGTGCCTATACGCCAAGCTCTTAGGAAACATACACCTATATGGGCGCATATGCGCCCAAAGCCGACACATAAGTGCCAGCTTCTCTGTTCGAGCAGCACCCAAATGGGCGCTTAAGCGTCCACAACCCAGCACATAGGCGCTGGGTGCTCTTTTTTGTTGCTCACCAAATCAATCTCCACTCACAACACAAGGGACTTCGGACGTCCTTCAATTCCTTAATGCCCCATCTTGCAGAGATGGAGGAATACTGTGCATGTACTAAGGGACATCCTCGAGGGGATGATGAACGAGAAATAGTTGAGGTTCTGACGAGAATCAATCGGAAGGAGAAAGAGTTCGTTGCTTTGTGTGAGGAGTTTTCTTCCTTTCTGGGGGAGATGGTCACTGCTCGGGAGGAGATGGCGCACCTTACTTCGGAGCTATCGACCGTCAGAGGAACCCCTCCCATCCAGGCGGGGACCAGTCGGACCGAGTATTTTAAACTCGGTGGTGAGTTCATGCATGAAAGGTTACTTCATTGAGGGGTTGTCTCGGGTGAAATGGCATGCAATTATTTAGTTAGGTTTTTTCTCTCAGAATAATTTCTGAGGGTTTTATGTAATGTACATTTTGGAAAATAAATAAATTAATAAAAGTTATCTATTTTCAGTTATGATTGCTTATCTCGAATACTGTGTGGTTTATATTGTTTCACTGTTTGTCAACGACACTTCGTATTCTCTGTCTTTCTATACAAATAGCTGTGTTTATTTCACAGGTCACCTCTTTCCTGCTTCAGTGGAAACCTTTCAGTCTCTTCCCTTCTGTCCTTCTACACTTGTTAGACATTCCCAGGGCTCCTTTTGATGGCGCAAAAGTTCTCTCAGGAGACGTTCAATTTGATTCCGACAGCAGAAGTCTCCGTTCTTTCGGCTGTTGAGGTGAAGGAGATCCAAGATCAATACGTCCGTGATCTATCGAGCCGCCTTCGGCCAGTGGCCAGTCACGAGTGAGTCACTTATAAGTTTGGCACCGATTTTGTTTTTAAAAAGGACCAGTTCAAGCAGGGCCTTCAGCTGCCATTATGCTGTGAGTTGCGATAGATTTTCATGCTTGCCCAGGTTCTCCTGAACTCGGTAGCTGCCATCATGATCTTTGTCCTTTTTTGTTGGAGGATGAAGATCCCTTGGACGATTGAGTTGTTCAACCACTTCTTGTTTATGATTGGTCTGGATGGTTATTTCCAGTTCGTTGCTGGCCTCATGATTCAACTGCTTGGCCTCGAAAACAAGATAATGGATTGGCAAACGGAGTTTTTGATTCCTCTTGTGCAAGCGGTTTGGGGATTCACATTTCCCTGGTGGAGTGCGAGGTGAAGAGGGTAAAGATCTTGCCGGTCATCTTTGAGATCAATGTTCGCTGATCGAGGGTCAGCGCCTCTCCATATTCTAGCACATGAATCGAACAACGACTTCGATGCCATGATTGAGGGTTTGTGAATCTTGTTTGACAACTGGGAGGTGGCTCGTGACAAACCACGGGAAAAGGACTAGACAGGGGTCAATCAGATCCGCTTGAGTCGACGGAGGGGGATACTGAAGATGGGAAAACATATATACGTGACAATTTTATTCTTTAAATAGAGAACTTACTTTGTTGCATTTCAAGTTTTTCTGTGGGGAGCGAGGAGGATCCTCTCAAGACTCCTTGCTTCTCACGCTTTCGCAATTCGCCCGCCCAGCCTCCATCGACGGGACCTCTGCAGTCACTCCTGGCGGGATCTCATTCATAGGCCTAGAAGAACAGGGAGAAGCAAGTCACACCTCACAACTTATTTCAATCGAGACAGAGTTCGAGAGAGAGCCAGGGGATGGAAAGAAGTGGGAGAGAGTTTCCTCGGTAGGAAGGGAAGGCTCCTGCCTCGAACGAGAGTTTGTCCCCTCCTCCTTTGAGGAAGAGGAAGGATTTGTCTGAATGGTCATTCACTCATGATCGGGGGGTCGGCGAGTGGACGAGCAACCACTATGCCCTGATCAACGGGGAGACGGAGTGTTCCCCAACACTCCTCTAAATGGGGAGTATTCGTCGACCCTGGTGGGGATGTTCTGGTCCCCTGCCTTTGAGATGACATTGTAGTCGATGGACAGGAGGGATATGCTCCAGGTGACCGACTAATGCCATTCCCTCGCTTAAGAGTCCTCATATTCTCAGGCTCTTCTCCTGGACAGGCTGAGTAATAGGCCGAGAGATCTGCTTTGCTGGTCCAGAAGTTGAAGTGGAGGGTCGTCATGGCAGAGTGAAGATTGGAATTGTTCTTGGACGAGAGGAAGCTAGAGGCTCAGGAGCGCGAGGCTCAAGTGGCGGCTCTTCTTAAGGAGAATCGAGAGTTGAAGGAGAAGTTATCTTCGATGATTACGCGGGAGGAACAAACACCTGACACTTCACTCGCCATTAGGAGGTTTGTGAAGCACAAACTAATCGATCCCAAATGGATGGAGATTGAGGAGTTCGACATGCTTCTCTTGGACCCTGAGGACAAAGGGGACAATCAGGCGAGCGGAATATCCAGCCAGGCTGAAGGAGTGAAGAGAGCCAAAGAAGAGGGTTCTAGGGACTCCTGGAACTTTTAGCCCTGTATATCTCCGTTCTTTTGTTAGGTGCTGCAAGCTTTTGTATTAGGTCTTTTAAAGAAACACAAGCATGTAATCAAACTATTTCAATGGTATACAAATTTTGAGACTGAAGATTCTTCCTGTTTATTTTGCTGTGTTGTCGCTATTATATATATATATATATATATATATATATATATATATATATATATATATATATATTACCTTTGTCTATACTGATTGCTGGCGATGAAATCTGTTGGTGAACTAATTGATGTAAACGCATTCCTTGTTAGATATGTTTAGATGAAAGAGAAAATGATCACCGTATACGCTTCACAGAGCTTGTGGCTGTCGGGTGGCGAGTTATCTTTGTGGCCTAAGACGATCCCCGTATACCTCTCGCGGAGGTTGTTGTTGCCGGATGGCGAGTTATCTTTACGACTCGAGACGATTGATGTACACCTCATGCGGAACTTGTCGTTGTCGGTGTCTAGTTTTCTTTATGGCTCGAGACGATCGCCCTCCACCCCTCGCGGAGCTTGTCGTTGTTGGGTGACGAGTCGTCTTGATAGGTTGAAAATGATTGCTCTACACCCCTTGCGGAGCTTGTCGCTACCGAGTGGCGATCGTTTTGGAGATCAACTTTTTCTTTAGAAAGTTAGTTCCCTAAGGGTAGTAAATTCAAAGTTTTCTTTTTTAATGATTTTCTGATTTGGAATGACTAAACACAACTCAAATAATATGAAATAACAAATATTTGTAATGAGAAACACATATAAGGCGAAATAATTCATTTATGAAAAACGAATACAGGAATTATAATGAACTTTTTTATGGAAAAAATCATTTCAAGTTGTTGCCGCTCCAAGTGCGAGGAAATTCGTTTCCAGTAAATGTTTTTAATCTGTAATCCCTAGGTTCGGTCTTCCGGTGGATGACGTAAGGACTGTTCCCAATCGATCTAATTTACCAATCGCTCGTCCCTTTGCAGCGGGATCGACTTTCTTTAAGACCAAGTCTGTAGGAGCAAACGTTTCTTCTTAGACGTTTTTGTTGTAGTATTTGATTGACCTTCGTTTGACTTCTTGTCGAAGAGCTGCATTTGCTCGGTTTTTCTCTGTCAGGTTTAGAGCAAGCATTACTCCTTCATCATTAACTTTGCGCCACTCCCCTCGATTTTCTTCGTCGAAAGCTGAGGCCGCCAGGACCCATTTATTTGTGATTGTTGTATTCTACTGGCACATGACTTCCATCATGTGAGACAACATAAATGGAGTTTGGCCGGTAGATGAGGACGACATCGTTTAGATCATCGATAACACCTAAGGAAGTAAGTCTGCCCATCTTTCTTTTGTTCCTTCCACTTTCTTCCTTAGTAGATTTAGGATAATTGGCGGCTTTCGCATGGTCATTAGTTTGAGGGTGATGCACTGAGGCGAACTTGAGGTTATTCACTTGGTTTTACAAAAATCTTGGACTTTTTTATCAGCAAAGTGGATTTCTTTGTTTGTGATAATGATAAGTGGTAGTCCATATCGACAAATCAGCTTAGTCCAGTAAAAGTTTCCAACGACTTATACTGTTATATGTGCGAGGGCTTTGCTTCAATCCATGTGGAGAAGTAATCGATGGCTACGAGCAAGAACTTGTGTTGTCCTTTAGATGACAGAAAGGGTCCGAGGTTGTCAAGTTCATTGACGACGAAAGGCCAGAGACTTACGATCAGATGAAGTTTTTGTGATTGTTGGTGTTGTAGTGTGCTGTATTTTTGACATTGCACACATCTCCGGGAATACCCTTCATCTCTCATTAAATTTGGCTAAAAATATTCGTGCTGGATCCGGTGGGCGAGTGTTCTAGTTGATATCATGATTCATATAAATATTGTTGGAGAAAAAGGATTAAACGAAAATTTGACACTAAATAGGATGCAATGGAGAAAAAGGATTCATGTAGCCGACCCCACTTAGTGGGATTAAGGATTTGTTGTTGTTGTATAGAAATGTTGTTGGAGAAAAAGCTAAGGAGATTGATCACTTAAGTTTTAAACTTTGATTTTCAACTAAGAGTCGCACTAGAAATGGTGTAGTTGTAAGTATAGATAAGAGTTTGAAAGTTAATGTTATAAAAATTATTAGAGTTGAAGATGAAATTATATAGCCCTTAAGATTATTGTTGTTACTAAGATTTTTAATATTATAAGTGCTTATAACTTCTCGAGTAGGTATAAATATTGGTTCTAAAGATAAATTTTAGAATGGCTTAAAAGGCTTAATACAAATGATATCTCTTGAAGAAATAATTTTTATTGGAGGATATTGAAATGGACATGTCGGTAGAGTGGTAGAAGATTTTAAAAATATTCGTGGTGACTACGGTTTTGTAGTGATTAAAGAAAAATATAGAGCTATGTTAGATTTTGTTTAAACATTTGATTTTGTTATTGCTAATAGTTTATTTAAGAAAAGATATGAACATATTATTAGTTATACGAATAGATCTAATAAAAAACATTGATTATTTTCTTATCAAAAGAAGAGATCGTCGAGAATGTAAAGATTGTAAGGTCATTCCAAGTGAGGATTTAAGTACTCAACATCGATTATTAGTTTTAAATCTTAAGATGAAGAGTTGTAAAATAAAGAATACTATGAATCATCATCGTAGATTAGATGAGGGTACTTAAAAGACAAATAAAATTATTATTTTGAGTAAAACTCAAGATTTCAAAATTTAGGTTGTTCATGAAGAAGCAAATTCTATGTGAGATAAAGTACCAAACACTATTAAACAAGTAACAAAAGTTGTATTTGGAGAATCAAAAGAATAAATTTCTATAAATAGAAGTAGTTAGTGGTGGAATAATAATGTGCACGAAAAGATAATATATAAGAAATTACATTATAAAAATTGATTTAAATGTAAAAGCTTAGAAAATTGGAAAAATATCAAACGACCCATATAGAGTCTAAGAGAACAATTTGCGACGCTAAAAATTCTGCTTTTAGTGATCTTTATAATAAATTAGATACTAAGGAGAGTGAAAAATATATGTATAAACTAGATTATATATATATATATATATATATATATATATATATAGATTTTACTAAGTAAAGTGTATTAAAGATGAAAATAAAAAAGTGCTTTTCTTAGAAAATTATATTCAAAATAGGTGGGTTAGTTATTTTAATAAACTTTTTAATGAATTTTTAATGAATTTTTGAAAAATACGATTGATCTTAGTGATCTTAGTATTGTTAATAATAAAAAAATATTTCATTTTTACCGTCGCATCAGTAAAAAAGAAGTTGAGGCTTTCAAGAAAACCAATGGTGGAAAGTTTGTAGAACTTCGTGATATCCCAATTGAAGTGTGGAAATTTTTAAGAGATTTAGGAGTTTCTTGACTTACCAAACTCTTTAATATTATTTTAAAAACTAAAATGATGCATGTGGAGTGAAGGAAGAGTATTTTTGTCCTCATTTTTAAGAATAAAGGGGATGCACAAGAGTGCAAATTATAGAGGAATTAAGTTGATGTGTCATACTTTAAAATTATGGGAGAGAAATTAAACATATGTTAAGACGTATTATAAAGATTATCATAATCAATTTGGCAAGTCTATTATGGAAGCTATTTATTTATTGAGAAGTTTGATGGAGAAGTTCAGAGATAATAAGGAGGATCTACATATGATTTTTATTGATTTAAAAAAAGCTTATGATAAAGTAACAAGAGATATAATTTGGAAAGTTCTTGAGAAGAAAGTTGCTTATATGACTTATATTCAAGTCATTAAAGATATGTATACAAGAGCTGTTACTTGTGTTCGAACAGGTGGATTGACCAAATATTTTCTTATTTTTGTTAGTTTACATCTGGGATCGGCTTTAAGCCCATATCTTTTTGCTTTAATTATGGATGGTTTTACCAGACACTTACAGGAGGATGTACCTTAGTTTATGCTTTTGCTGATGATATCCTTCTTGTGGATAAGACGAGAGGAAAAGCTCAAAAAAAACTTGATTTATGGAGGTCTATCTTGGAGTTTAAAGGCCTTCGTTTTAGTAGAACTAAAACTGAATACATGGAATGTAATTTTAGTAGTAGTAGCCGACCCCACTTAGCGGGGTAAGGTTTTGTTGTTGTTTTTCTCCCTAACGCACTTCAGAAACAGGGATGTGGTTGATTTCCTGAATAGTTTTTCTTCGATCATCAGATACTGGACAACCTTAAATTTGAATCTTCTTTGATTGATGATCTCCTCATCGATTTCCTCTGTCTTCAGATAACAAACGTATGGGTCGACCCAACTTCTCTTTCTTTGACATGAATCTCCATCGCCATTAGTTCTACGATGATAGAGTGATTAAGGCTTTTGTGATTTTTCCTCTCCTAGAAGAAGACGTCGGGACATGATATCAGTGATATGGTTTTCTTCTCTTCGGACATGTTCAATTTTGAAGCTGACAAATTTGCCGATTTCAGCTTTTACTTTCCTGAGGTATTTTACGTTTATCTAGGCTCTTGCTTCAAATTCTCAATTGATTTAGTTGACGACTTGCTGCGAATCCACCTTTACTTTTATATGGAGAGCCCTCATTTTCGACGCCAGGCGAAGACCTGTGATCAATGCTTCATATTGCTTGGTTGTTAATAACTTGAGAACTTACCTCGGCTGAGTGGTAAATGTTTTCGCCAGTTGGACTGCACAAAAACACTTCGAGTTTGGCGCCCGACCGGCTAGAGGCCCCATTAGTGAATATAGTCCAAGCGGATTTGTCGATTGTCAGCTCCTCGACTTTTAGTAGTTTGGAGAAATCTGTTAGTAAGTTAGTGACAGTCTATGCATTTATCACTGTTTGAGGGACGTAGGAAACGCCGAATCCACTGAGTTTGACTGCCCATTTAAGCAGCCGACCGGAGTGCTCTGGTCGAGTGAGGACGGATTTTGGTGGATGGTCGATGATAACTTGCACGAGATGCATTTGAAAGTACAGTCGGAGCCTATGTGCTGAAATGATAAAAAACAAAAGTTAATTTTTCCATTATCGGGCATCTGTGTTTGGCATCTCTAAGAACTTGACTGATGTAGTATACTGGGTATTGCTTCTCAAATTCTTTTCTGACTAGACCCGAACTAAAGCCTCCGGCCCGTCCTCAGATAAAGGGAGAGTTTTTCCCTTGGTTTTGGGCTCTAAAGTAGAGAGGGAGAGGCGAGAGATTGCTCGAGGCTCGCAAATGCTGCTTCACATTTGACTGTCCACTCAAAGCACTTTGAAGAAAAGGCGCACTTGTCTCTTGATTTTGAAATGAACTAGCTTAGCCTAGCTATTATGCCTATTAGTTTTTGTATTTCTTTAGTGTTTCTAGGGAATGACATATCGATGAGTGCTTGTATTTTTTTCGGGTTGGCTTTTATGCCCTCAAAAGTTAGTAAGTACCTTCGGAATTTGTCCGTCGAGGCTCCAAATATACATTTCAATGGATTCAACTTCATGCTAAATTTTTAAGTGTTTGAAGAGGTTTTTTTAAGTCTTCTATATGTTGTGCGACTGACCGACTTTTAACTAATACATTATCAAATACACCTCAATATTTTTTTTTCTTTTTGATTCGCAAAGATTACGTCCATGAGGCACCGGTAAGTCGCCTCAGCATGCTTGAGCCCAAATAACATTACATTATAACAATAAATTCCTTCACCAGTAATAAAAGAAGTGTTTTCATCGTCTGCGGGATGTAATCTTAATCTAGTGGTACCTGGAGAATGCGTCAAGGAAACTCAGAACCAAATGGTCGACGACCGAGTCCACCAGTGCGTTGATCCTTGGTAGTGGGTATGCATCATTTGGACAAACTTAATTCAAGTTGGTGAAGTTAACACACATTCTTTATTTGTCATTTTTCATTTAACTTCTACACCATCACAACATTGGAGATCCATGGGGGATACTGCAATTTTTCGATGTAGCCAACGTCCTTCAACTCCTCTCGAATGGTCCTGCTAGTGTTGTGGCTAAGCTCTTGATTTTCTGCTTTACCGGTCGAGCAGATGTGTCTACGTTTAGTCGATGGCATGTTGCATCGATCGAGATAGGCATTTCGGCCGTCGTGCAGGCAAAGACGTCTCGATATATCCGGATCAACAGATCTTTGTGTTCTGCATCAAATGCTTTGCTGATTAGGAAACATTTACCTAGCTCCCCTTTGATGGCTGAGATTTTAAGGGTGATCTCATTGGTCTCGAGGCCTCCTCCCCTCAAATTTTGAATATCCAGGGGGTCGTGCTCCACATTGTTTATGGCTCGAAGGTAACAAACTCGAGATTGCTCTAGGTTCCCTCTAACCGTGATGACTTCTCTTTCCCCTAAATACTTGTCTGCAACGTGGTAAGTAGAGACATCCGCTTTGAAGTTGTTGAGAAGCGGGCGATCAAATATAGTATTATACTTCGGGGGAGAATCCACCACGAGGAAATCTTCCGTTGACGTGAACCGTTTCTCATTCTCCTCTCAGCTGACTGGAAGCTCGATCATTCCGAGCATTTCCTTCCTCACCAGAGAAATTGTACAATGGTCCAGCTGGTGCAATCATTCTGTCGGCGGTAAGACTTAATTTTTTTAACAAAATTTTAAACAACACATTAACAGAGCTCCTTTTATTGATCAGGATGCTTCCCACCTTATAGTTATTGATCGTTGCTGTCACCACAATAACATCGTTGTGGTGTTTCCTTTCTGAGGTAAATCCTCATCCGTGAAATAGATGGGTGGATGGCTTTTGGGTTTTGGGGTGAAAGTAGCGGCACGGAGTTTTCCAGTTTGTTGCCTCTTTTGGCTCACTCTCCTGGATGGTTCGGTCTCTCCAAATATGGCGGGTACAAATCCTGAAATGTGGATAGCGTTGGTGCGGATTGGTTCGACCAGTGCTCCCCCCATCGGGGCCTTACCAGCCTTTGAGTCACGGCTCTTGAGGAGAGGAATTTCTTCAACTTTCCTTTTCTTATTAGTTCCTTGATCAGGCCCTGGAGGTGCCCACACTCCTCCATGTCTTGACTGTGATTTCCGTGACACTTATAACACTTTTTGCTATCTCGGAGAAAAGCACTGATTCTCATTGGCGGTGCTTTCTTGAAAAGAATTCTTATCTTGGCTGACGTCTATCTTCGCTATTGATACTCTCAGAGTGGCCTAAGGGACCTCGTGATCATACCGTGGTCGTTCATGGTATTGAGTCGACTGCTCATGATACTGGACCAACCACTGATTTTGAGTCTTTTCTCGTTCTCTTTGGTCGCCTTGATGATGAGTTGAGATATTGCAAGGGCGACTTTCATAGAGGGATGGACGGGTGGTCATGTGTTCTCCCTTGGTTTCCACCTACTTCTTTGCGATGGTCTGTTATAGTGTTTTTGGTCGGGGGGGTCAGGGGCATTTTCATATGCGTTGATGCCTTTGTTAGCCATCTCTAGCAACTTGGCCAAGCTCCAGGGCTATGCAAGGTCGAGGTCAAAACTGAAACCTCTCTGATCTCCATCCTCGCATTAGAGCGGCATATGCCATATCGAGTTTTAAGTCCTTCACCTCTAGTGTTTCTCTCTGGAACTGCACAATGAACCGACTTAAACTCTCGTTTGGTCCCTGTTTTAACTATCATAGAGATCGAGCACTCTCCTTAGGTTTCTGGGCATTAGCATACAATGCTAGAAAGTGTCTCCTGAATTCCGAGAAGCAAGTAATGACCCCAATTGGTAGTGCGTTGAACAATCTCAGAGTAGATGGATTTCAATGTTGTGTAGAACAACCAACACTTGAATGCGCCAGAGATCTTCAACAGACACATTGAGCATTCAAAAGACACTAGGTGATCGTTAGGATCCAACCATCCCTTATACGACTCAAAAACTGGCAGTTTAAACTTCTTCCGGGGTTCAACTCCCGAGATTTGAAGGGAGAAGTCATTCTTCGGTTGCCACAATACTTCGATTACCCCTAGTTAATATCTTTCCACCAGAGGGGCAGATCCGACGCTGTCTTGATATAACACCTCTTCAACTCTATCAGGTAGATGCTTTGGTCTCTTCCCATTATGCGCCGACGGTTCCTCTCTAGGGGGGTTATGTGGTTCTTGATGGACACGTTCTTTTAGGATGGGGACTGCTCCCAAGGCTGCGACCGCTTTGAGGACCACTGTAAATTGTTCCGACGCTTGATTTGTGATCTGAGTTCTTAGATCTTGCAGTCCCTGTTGTACGAATCCTTCCGTGAATTCTCTAGCACACCTGCCTTAGCTATGTATCTTTGACTGGTTTCTCCCTGATCCTGTTGTTGTTGTGCTCCTCTTTTTGTTGACGGCATTGTTCCACGCTCACTGCACCGAAAAAGATTACCCATAAGCGTCTAGGAACCACACCCAAGGAATAGAGCATAGCGCTGAGAAGAGCTAAGAGTGGAAACAAGTGATTAACAGTAGAGCGTATCATTTTTATCATAAAATGACCTATATTTATAGACATAGGGGCATGAACGTTACAATTACTGACTTGCCCTCTAATCATTAACTTATGAGTTGTTTTTTTGGTAAATCACATGAGAAATATAATAGAATAACAAGTGAGATTGTCCGAATGACATTAGGTCTGGTGATCGTTCAATCCTAGTCGATTGCTTGCCTTCAGGTTACTACGTCGGTAGTCGATCGATAGCGATGCCGCTACTTGATCGGTCATATCTCAAGATGAACCGACCGTCTAACCTGCCTTTAGATGGCCTTCTGACCTTAAGTTTGCTAACTGATCGGATAATTCCATGTATGAGTGATCGGTTGATCCTCCGCTGACCGTCCATTCTTCTCTGATCGCCGTATTCGTGTTGTAACGGTCGCTTGACCTTCCATTGATCGTCCTTTAGTTTGACCGTTTGATTGCTTTGAGATTCATGCTGTTGCATTTTTAGTATATAGTAAACATGAACTCTATCATGACGGGGGACTGATTGGTTAAGCATGTAAGACGATTGCTTTGATAGTAAGGTTACTTCTCTAAATTTTTTATGTTAGTCTTTTATCTCTGGAAATCTTGATTTACATTATCCGCAAAGAAAAAAAAAAAAAAATCAGTTGTGCTGTCCTTTGTAGAACGCAGTTCTATCTTAGGCGTCATGTGGCATAACGTTATGCTGGCTTCCTTCAACAGTTTTAGGATGCTTAATCCAATAGTTGCGAGAGTCAACTTTTATGAGAACTATATATTCTTTTTGAACGTTGACTTGGGTAGTTCTCCATTAAGAACTTTTACGAATTTAATTTTTTTTATTTGATAAAAAGTAATTAATTATATTTATTATAAGTATTCCTTATGAGATTAGATTCATAGATCATAATTTTATGAAATTTTTATTAATATTCATTTTTGCCATTCGTTAACTTGTATCTGTTCGATATTTTTTTAAACAGACAACCTCATACATTACTTTATAAAGCAATTTTCATATAATCTTACTGAACAATTTTATGCTTTACAGCACAACATAACACAAAACAGCGATATGATATGAAGCCTTAGTCTATCCCCAACCTTATCATTTTTAAGAATATCGTTGTTATCATTTTTCTCCTAGCAGCTCTACCGAAGTATGGGAAAGCATCTGTTCAAGAGGTGAATTATGTTTCTTGAATTTCTCACATGCTTTGCATTAATTATGGGTTTGATATGAATTAAGCATGCTTAATAATTTACTATTATGAATTCTATATTATTTCTTTGTTGTATGTCAATTATCCAGTTATCTTAGATGATTAAATTTCATTAAGTTCAGTTCTCATAGCTGGCTGTACATATTGGGTCATGGGTGTAACAGTTGGCATCTACTTTTTCCATTTAAATTTGAATGTAGGGCTGCAGACGAACCAACTCCGAGGCTGTTCGGCATTGAAGTCATTTACCAAAAGCATGTTCAAGCTTGGCTCATGCTTGATTTGATCTATTGTGATATTGTTCAACCTCTGTTAATTGGACTATATTTTGTTTAATCTGGGTCTTATATCGAGTCTTAATCAAACTTTGTATCGGTCTTCTATCGAGCTTTAATTGAGCTTTATATTGAGCTTTAATTGAGTTCTTAAGAGTTTATTCATGAGCTTTAAATAATATTGTTCACTATGATAAATTAATTAAGCAACAAAGATATTCAAGCTTGTTCATTTAACATTTAAATATTTATCAAAATGTTCATGCTTGTCAATAGTTAATCAAGTGAATATGAATGAGCATTTGTCAAGCCGAGTCATGAGTAACTTGTCGAATGCTTCGTTCATTTGCAACTCTAATTAAATGTGCTTTACTCCAGGAAAGACTATGAATGACTTTTCATTCATTTTTTTTTAAATTAAACTTAATTTTAGAATTATAAATTCCTTCTCGCTCCCCACTTTTTGTTCAATGCTTGTTTATCCCATCTTTTATACTTTAACCTGCCTTTACTTTTCTTTATTAACCTGATACATTTAACTGTGCCTGTCTGAGTTGATTTCTATGAGTTTGGACATACTTGCCCGATGTTGTATAATACTGTTAGCTTTCAGACATTTGCAATACCATTGCTGCGAAGCGTGCTTCTTCAGCTTTGTTGATTTGAACTGATTGGATGACTGTTTATTAGTTTTTGTGTAGTCTGCAGGTCTTCCTTGGACAGTAGCTAAAGGGCAGGACACCTTCACCCCAATAAGTGCTGTCGTAAGAAACCATGTTTTCTGACTTTTTCTTAATAATATGTTTTAAAGTTAATTATAGATATAATGCCAAGCTTTTCGAGGCACAATAACTCGTGCTTATTTGAGTAAAATGTCCATCATCATCTTTATTGTTTAATATTAGTGTTGTCTTCATTAACTATTTTTAGGTAAGTTACTATTGCTATTGTTATTCTTTTATATACCATTCAAATTGATTCTATTGATGCACCTTTTATCTCATGCTTTTCTTAAGTCTATCTTTTGCAACATTATCCTCATTAAGTAGCTTCACTATCCCTATCCTACTCGTGATGTTTGATTTATTATTACTTCTTTGTTCACTCCCGTTGAGTGTACATGTGTGACTAACACTAGTCATAATTTCTACTCAAGTTTTTTGGTCTACCTCCCATTTCTTTGTCTCTTATTTTGATTATATATCTATTCACATGATTCATATTTAGCTCTTTTTTTCACATGTATAACTTATGTAAGTTTATTTTGCGCAACCATAATCTCCATAAGTGTTACTCTCACATCTTTTCAAATACGAGTTCCTCGTTTAATTATAATTTTTTTTGCAAAACTTGTTCTTTTAGCAATATTTTGGCATCATTTATTGGAATAATTAGTGTGAAAAGATAATCGATGCTTATGTTTACTTGTATCATATGCGATCTCTCCCAAACTCTAAACCTAAGATTCAAGAAAACAAGCACAAATAACCTAACCCTAGACATATTGAGCTCTATTTATACCCCACAATAATAATTAACAAATTACTAAATTCTCTTTTTGCCTTGCGCCTTTTCAAATTATTTAGCGGCCGACACCGTAGGCTCTAACATTACTCCCCTCCCAAAAGACACGTTGCCTTCAAGGTGGAAGGGAGGAAATTGCTGCTAGATCAAGTCGTATGTCTCTCATGTGGCATCATAATCTGACAATCATTTCTGTTTAATCAACACTTCTTTCCTACTTGTCAATTTTTGGTGCACTATTTTTAACTCAAGTGGCTCCAAGAGAATTTTCATTGCATTTTTATCTTTAACCAATCGCACTAATTCCATATTTTCTTCCAGTCCTCGTGGTCTCAACACACGAAACGCTACTCAAATTTCTGGCTTCAACTCTTTCTTCGAACATTTTTTTTCAATATACCTTTAGAATGACCGAGTAAAATATCAAACTTCTACCTATATTCCATGACAGATCATTCTTGTTCCAATTCAAAAAATTCTTGTGTAAATCCCCTTTCTGCATGTTTGTGAAATGGGCCAACAATCAGTCTTTGAATTTTTTTCATGCGATTGTTTGATGTTTTTCTCTTACCATACTAGAGCATTCCCTTCCAAATACAGGGCCGCCACCATCAAATTTTATTTATGCGTCAAGTCATTAAGAGCAAAATATCTATCCACTCGATAAACCCAACCACAAGCATCCTCTCTTATAAAGATTGATATCTTCAACTTATGCATGATTCTTCTCCCCAATTTCCTCGATCGAAGTTTGTTTCATCCATGAAGAGGGATTTTGTCTCACTTGCTCGATCTATATTGTTTTTCCTTCTTCTGTAAGTCTAGCTCCCCCCATAATCTGTTCGCTCGTCCCCATAGACTCTTGAATCACATTTCGCCTGGAAGGTTGCCGCGGTTGGATGCATCCCTCCTCCGGGGTCCAACCCATTGTGGTTCCCTGTTTCAGGCCGAAATCCTTCTAATTGATCTTCTCTAGCTTTGAATTGCAAGTCGTCCCGTTTTATTTGCTGCTGCTCATTCCAAACCTCTAGATGTTGCCAATTTCCTCTAGATGTTGCTGCTTGAATCCGCGTTGGATTCTTTCACTTGATCCAGCCTACTGTCGTTCGTTCCAACTATCTGAATGTCACACTATTCTTTCCATGTGCTGCTGCTCGAGTTTGCCCTTGATTCCTTCACTCAATCGCGCGGCTCCAGATCCGCCTAAGGCACCGCGTAAATCCTTCTCATTGTTGTCGTCTGCGTTCGCTCAAGACGCCGTTGTTCAATCCTGCAGCGAGCGAAGACGGGCGTGCATGAAACTCAACGAATTTATTCATCATTTCTTCTAGGGCCATGATTTTCTCCTCCATGGATGAGAACTATTCCATGGCTGAGAAACACTCCTCCATTTTAAATCTGATTTGGGTCATCTTTCCCTTTAATTTCTCCTCCAGAGCATCCACTTTCTTGGCTGTCATTACTCTCAGTATAATTTTTTATCACTACTGCGGAACTCCTAGCTTGAGTTGCGACTGTGTTGCGAGGTTTGGCCATGAAGGCAACTGTATCACGAGGTTCAACCATGAAGGCGATCTCGTCGATCTGGAATGTATTGTGATCCCGTCGTTCGCTTTCCAGCTAGCTTGAACCGTGATGTTGGGTCACGAAGGCACGATCCCTTTGTTGGCTTTCCAGCTAACTCGACTCGTGATGTTCGATCTCGAAGGCGACAACCACATGACGGAACTTATATGCGACGATCTTTTTGTTGGTTTCCTAGTTAGGTCGAATCACGACTCTATCATGATATGTAGTCACGAAGGCGGAACCCTGTACGTCGTGATCCCGTTGTTGGTTTCCCAACAACTATATCACAATTACTCCCACGACTTTGCTCTAATATCAATTTGATAGAAAAGAGACAAGTTTCCACAAAAATTAGGACAAGACAAAATATTTTACCTCACCAACACTGAACAACACAACCTGAAATACATTAAAGAGAAACACTTACAATTCAAGAGATAGGCGATCTCTTCCAAAACCTAACTCTAAGATTCAAGGCAACAATCATATATAACTCAACTCTAGACATATTAAGCTTTATTTATACCCTACAATAATAACTAAAAAATGAATAAATTGTCCTTTTTGGCTTTGCACATTTTAAAATTATTTGGTGACCGTTGCCGGAGGTGCTGATCTAACACAGTTATTTATTGACTTTACGGTTGAGAACATGGAACTTGAATTTCATGGGAGAAAATAGGTTATTGAGTTTCATCGCTTTATATCCACTGATAATTGTCAGTGACAAATTTAAGTTCTCTCTTCTTTCTGTAACCTCACTTTATTTTCTTCTACAGCTGCCAAAATCTATGATCAAGGACCCGGACAATCTGGAGTTGTGGTTGAAGGTAGTTTAACTTTTCTATGCTTCATTTTTCATCTGAGAATACTATAATTACGTTGTAGGTTTCCGATTTTATTAAAGTTTGATTCCTTTATCTTTTATTAGGTGGATGAGGAAATCAGACAAAAAGGCTCAACAAGGGATATGCTATTCAAGATACCTTTCTTGATTAGCCATATAAGTTCTATTATGACTCTAATGGAAGGAGACGTTATATTAACTGGTAAGTCATTTCATAAATTATACTGAATAGATGCTATTTATATGTAAGTTGAGAAGGAAAATTGAGTTTGTTGAATTTTGGAACAAGGTAGCATCACTCTCATAGTCATTGGATTATCAAAGTTATGCATGAAACGTTGTTTTAGTAAAGTCTGTTCTCAGGCAACCTTGTAATGATGTTTTTGTGCGGATGTCAAGTGCATGCCCAGAACATGAAGCTCCTGCTAATATAGTTGTGAGTTCTTGAAAGAAGGCTATAGCTTTGTACGAATCAGAGTGTTACTTTCAGAAGGATTGATTTAGCTAGATTTTAGCTGATGTTTCGGTGTTTTAGTTTGAATGGGAGGCAATACTTCCTATGGGTGAGGTCCCTTATAGTTAATTATTTGTTATATTTGGGAGAGCAGTCTGTATTAAGGAAGCCTTTAAGCTTAATATTTATGCTTTGGCAGATCGTATCCTATAAATTATTGTTCTTATGCATCATTTTATATACAAGGAAATGGTTTTGAGAATGAAGTTAAAATCTATCAAAATCCTATGATTCTATCCTCCAAGGTATATCGAGGCTCTGAAGGGTCAAGAGCCAGTTGGAAGTTGTGTGTTGTAGTTGGGAATGCATTTTAGGAAGCTGACTGACAATTTGATCTGAGGCAGCACGTGTATTACTCTATAAGCTGACTTCAACGGGCCTAAGTAATAGTAGTTAGGCATCTATTTTGCAACCATGACTTTATCTATGGTAATCTTGTAAGGCCCAGGGTACAATATGTTAGGGGACATAATTTTTTGATTAAACGTTAAATTTGGTTTTTTGGTAGGAGCTTGTCATACTCGTAAAGTAAATAGCTTAATAACATTTAACATAGCTAATGGTGGTTCAGAGTTAATGAATATGACCAATGACAGATTGGAGACAGGACATGATTAATCGTGTTTAAGGGTAATGGACGTTGATTTGTGATGGCTCAGAACCAGACCATGGAATGGACAATCATAGTTTAGTGGTACTAAACATGATTGATGAAGTTTTAGGAGCATTTCTTGACTAATTCAGTCATATAATGTTAGCATAGGTTCAATTTGAACAGGGGTTGCTCTTTGCTGACACATTTGGTTTGGTTTAACAATGCTTATGTTGCGATATGAGGCCTTTGTGGCTTTGGAGATTTTTTATACTGATACAATTTCTTAGGGTTGGAGTTTGTTGCCATTCGGGTGCATGATGTTTTAGCGTGCATTCCAATCTGATGCAACTATTTATGAAAGTTGTAACATGTTCATCAAGATGATCGGTTGGCTTGTATCTAGAAGAATTCTAAGAGCCCAAATGGATCAAATTTAAGCTCTCAGCTATATTGTTTGATGAGTTGGGTTAGCTTTTGGACAAAGTATAATTTTTGAATATTCACACTCATTCAGTTTGAAAGAGTTGCCTCGAGACAAATTCTGTTTGGCTTTCAGTGGCCTGGAGGTAATTCATTGTATTTTGAAATTTGCCTCGTGTTTGATTACATGTTTGAAACTTAAGCTCAAAGAGCAATCTAGTCATTCGGCATCAAAGGAGCATTTTCTTAATTTACTATCTTCAGATCTTCAGAGGCATTATAGTCATGTTTGGTTCCCTTCGGTCATTAAGGAGGCCATGGCATATGCTGAGGTTCCCCGGCATGTTTTTTATGCATCGACAAGAGTATAGATGTGTTGTCACAGATATTAAAGCTTTTATTTATTTATGAAATTGTTCCGTGAATATTTTTTGGAGTTTTTGATCCTTTCATGTGCTTTCGAAGTAAGTATGAAGTTTAATGTGTTATCATGCTTTTAGAGACGATACAAGATCTAAAGCTAGTCATCAGTTGTACCTGTTGTTCAGTCAAACATCGTGATTTTGACCACTGGAATTTTCAGATTTTTAATTTTATATTTTTCTTTATATTTCTCTGTCCTTGAAAATAATAAATTACACTTTAGATATTAATTTAATATTTTTTTCATGGACATCCTTGAAAAATTTCAAACTTAATCATGAATTTGAACAATTATTTTATATTTTTTTAGCAATAATATCATTTTCTGCTTTATTTTAATCTTATTTAGATAAGCCAAATGTGTGTAGATTTATTCGATTATTTAACAATTCATTAATGTTAGGAGGGTTATTTAGCAATTTTAGAAGCTTATAGGCGTTCTTTTTTTGTAATTTATTGTTGTTTTAAGTCATTTGTTCGAGTCAACCCAGGTTTACATGTTTCATGCTATGATTGTGCAGCTAATTATCACAACCCGGTAGCGGGACATGCCTAACACAGATTCTGGTTTCTAGTTTTGTACTTGAGCAAAAAATTGAAAGGAGATCGAAATTTGACTCCAAAGGCATCATTACTAATCTTGATCGTGAACTTATTGGCAATAGATAATAGCTCTAAGGACAAAGAGCTCTCACTATAGCATATACATTCTTTTCATAGGTAAAATTTTTGGTTCAAGTAGTTTAGCTTTTCATTAAAAAAAGGTGATATGGCGTCTACTCAGACTCATCACAGCTCCAATTCTAATTTTCGAGGCATCATACTTAATTATAAACACCTGTTTAAAATCTGGAAGAGCTGGGACATGAGTCATTTGTCCAAGTCAACCCTGCTTTACATGTGTCATGTTATGATTGTGCAGCTAATTATCACAGCCCGAAAGCGGGACATGCCTAACACATTGTGGCTTCAAGTTTTGTGCTCGAGCAAAAAATTGAAAGACATAGAAATTTGACTCCAAATGCGTCATTATTAATCTAGAGGGTGAACTTGTTGGCCAATAGATGATAGCTCTAATGACAAAGTGCTCTCACTATAGCATAGACATTCTTGTCATAGGTAAATTTTTGCTTTGAGTCGTTTAGCTTTTCATTGAAAAAGGTGATGTGGTGTCTATTCAGATGCATCACAGCTCCAATTCTAATATTTGTGGCATCATACTTAATTATAAGCACCTGATTAAAATCTGGAAGAGCTGGGACATGAGCCCCGAGTAACATTGTTCTTGAAAGCATTAAAAGTGCCCCGGTCTTCATCTGACCACAAAAATCTATCTGCTTTGAGGAGTTTTGTCGGAGGTGCCGCTGTAGAACTAAATTTTTTATTGGAACTTCTATAGAATGAAATCAATCTTTGAACTTGCTCACTTGGGTGAATGACTGAGGACTTGGCTAGGTCATGATAGCTTCTATCTTATCAGTGTCCATTTCATTGCCAACTACAGATAAGATTTTAGTAAGGTACCACAGCTTCCCATGATGGTGAAAGTTGTTATGAAGCTATGTATAGTTTGACGCTCATTGAACCTGAAATAAGTTGCTTGAACCATTCTACTTTCTCAGTTAGTAAATCTCTGTAACCTTAAACACTTTGTTCATATTTCCTAGAACAATATTAGCTTCCAGTTCTTTTGATTTACCTCATTGTGAGCGAACTCACAGTAGTTTGGTTTGAGCATCGTTTGAGTTTTGCATGATTTTTTTTAATCTCGAATCCGAGTAAATATTTGATTGCCGCCACACATAACAGAGGAAACAAGCTGACTTATAATATCTAGATTAAAGACCCGTTTGGGGCTAGCTTATTTGGTGCAGTGGCGTTTTGAAAACTTATCTGACCAGTTTGGGTAAACAGCGTTTTAACAGCTTATGCGTTTTCAAAACGCTGAAAATAGCTTTTTCACACCGCAGCTTTCTGGTTGCGGTCTGGCTTTTTTTGTGTGGTGGTAGCTTTTTGACTGAGGTCTGGCTTTTCCAAAAAAAATAAAAATTTGTGATAGCCACCGCACCTAGCTTATCAGCAGATTATTTAATAAGCTGTAGCTGCCCCAAACAGACTCTAAAGCTTAGGCTAGGTTGGTTTTAAAATTTTTTAATTTACTTTCAAATGAGAGCAATATAAATTTGCTTGATTCTCATTTTATCTAAAAATAATTGCAACAGTTTTGAAGCCCATTTTTTCTAAAATTTGGTCAGAATGTTGTGATAATAAAACTTCTCCTGCGTGTAATGTATTAGACATGGCAACTTGGCAATAAAGAGGGAATATCTATCTCTCTCTCTCTCTCTCTCTCTCTCTCTCTCTCTCTCTCTCTCTCTCTCTCTCTCTCTCTCTATATATATATATATATATATATATATATATATATATATATATATATATATATATATATATATATATATAATATTGGGTCATTTACATAAATACCAGTCAATTCGTATGTATTTATATATCTACAGCTAAACTTTTTTGTTTTATATTTTAACCACCAAAAACTTTCATATCACATAATACATTCTTTCATACATCGGTAAAAATAAGTTTATAAAAATTAAATTTTGATGTTTAGTATGTAAATAGATAAGAATTGATCCTTTTAAGATTTTATTTCCATGCAGGCACACCTCCGGGCGTAGGGCCGGTGAGGATTGGGCAAAAGATCACAGCAGGCATTACAGGTTTTATCGACACCCACTTCGATATTCAGAGGCGCCAAAAGCCAATCAATTAGCAGCCGAAAAGCCACATAAGTTAAACCACTACCTGCTGCTTTCTACCTGTTGCACCCTCTCTGTAATTGCGTCACTGATTTGGTTGCCACAATGAAGTGGATGTAGGAGTATCAGTAATTCTCTGCCTGCTGCTGAAAATTATAATAATTTGGAAACAATTTTCGGTAAGCTCTTGATTGAAAATTTTCAAGTTGTCCAATTATTTTGCTATAAATCTTTTAGTTATTGTTTACTTGAAGTATCTATTTAATAATTAGAAATTTAATAGATAAGTGTAAGATAAATAATCAAATATAAAATTCATGATAAATCTAATATAAATTTGTAGTACAATCCAATGATGTGACGCTGATATAAAGTTTATTACGATCATCCGATGGTTCTCTCCTTTTAATTTCTGTTCAATTGTCTAGAGGAACGATATTAAGAATGGATTTGTATGAAAAACTTCATCATTTCTGTTTTTCTCATCTTTCTTTTTTCACAATATTACTCAAAAGTTTTTCTTTTTCTTTCTTTTTTTTTTTTTCTTTTTTCTTTTCTTTCTTTTTTCATGATAAAATTTTCATTATGAGCATCCGACATGAATACTTTTTCTGAATTGTATCTTATTTAGTGTCATATTTTCATTATTTAATGTCATATTTTCATTTAATTCTAATAAATTAAGATTTTTTTTATATATACAATAAGACCAAATCTTGCTAGGTTTACATTGTCGGCGTTGAATGTGACCAAACCATCTAAGACTGCTCTCTAATTTTGTCCGTCACTGGAGCTACGCCAACCCTATTACGGATATATTCATTTCACATTTTGTCTCTAAGTGTAAAGCCACTCATAAACCAACTCATTCTCATCTCGACAACACTTAGTTTTATGCATCTCTTTTAAGGGTCAACATTCAGTGTCATAAAGCATTACAGGTCTCACCACCATCATATAAAATTTTCCATTCATTCTAAGTGGCACTTTTTTGTCACACAGCGGGCCCGAAGCATTCCTCCACTTCAACCAACCAACTTGAATTCTACTGATAACATCACCATCAATATTACCATCACTTTGAACAATAGACCCGAGATATCTAAAGCGTTCAAACCTCTTAATAATTTGTTCACCCATAGTTACATTTATGTCATTAGAGCTACTAATACTAAAATTATATTCCATTTATTCAGTTTTAATTCTACTTAAACGAAGGCCCTTAGACCTCATGGTAGACCTCCATAAATCAACTTTTTTCTGAGTTTTTTCTCTCGTCTTATCCACAAGAAGAATATCATCAGCAAAAAGCATACATCAAGGTACGTCCTCCTGTAAGTGTCCAATAAGACCATCCTTAACTAAAACAAAAAGATATGGGCTTAAAGTCGATCCCTGATGTAAACCAACAAAAATAGGAAAATATCTGGTCAATCCTCCCTCTGTTCGAACACAGGTAACAGCTCTTGTATACATATCTTTAATGACTTGAATATAATTCATATCAAAACGTTTCTTCTCAAAAACTCTCCATAGGATATCTCTTGGAACTTTATCGTAAGCTTTTTCTAAATCAATAAAAATCATATGTAGATCCTCCTTATTATCTCTAAACATCTCCATCACACCTTTCAATAAATGTCTAGACCTGCCCGACATAAATCCTATGTTCAATTATCCTCTCTCATAATTTTAATGTATGACACATCAATGTAATTCCACTATAATTTGCACATCTCTTCCTCCACCCTTCAAACATTTTTTTAGTTTTTAAAATAATATTAAAAAAGTATAGCAAGCTAAGAAATTCCCAAATCTCATAAATATTTACACTTCAATTGTGATATCATCATATCCTAAAGACTTTCCAACATTATTTTTCTTTAAAGCCTCTTCAACATCTTTTTAACTAACGCAATGGTAAAAAATGAAACATTTAAGTATTATTAATGATACTAAGATCACTGTGGTTGAACGTATTTTTCAAAACTTTATTAAAAAGATTATCAAAATAACTCATCAATATATTTTGAATATCTTTCTCTAAGAAAGAAAAACACATTTTGATTTTCATCTTTAATATGTTTTATTTGAGTAAAATCTTTACTTTCTTTTTTTTTATTTGACTATTTTATATATATATTTATCACTCTCTCAAATATCTAATCTATTATAAAGATTATTAAAAACAGAATTTTTTGTGTCACAGAGTGTTCATTTAGATTATCTACGTGTCGTTTGATATTATTCTCAGTTTTCTAAGCTTTTACGTGCAAATCAATTTTTATAGCATAACTTCTTGATGTTTTATTTTTTTCTTAAAGAATTAATTACGTTAAAAAAAAAGAAAAAAAAAGAAAGAAAAGAAAAAAAATTCATAAAGAAGAATTTGCCCGGACAAGTAAATGATGAGTAATTAGATTCGATAGGCCTTTTTCCTTTCATTTTTACTATAGATTTATATATGTTGTTTGATCCTAAATCTAATTAATTAAGAGTTACTCGGGGCAATCATGTGATCACATTTTGGTACCTGTAATAGTGGGAGTACAAACTAAGGTACAATCTACTTCAAGATAATCATAATGATTTACACAGTCCGAGTTCCAAGAATGTTATTGGTTATCGTTGATGTATAATTCTATATTTTTTATATCTTTGTAGAGCAAGAATAGTGTTCGAATTCAGTATTTTGAGATTTTTTATTTTATTTTCAACAAATGTGCTACGTATTTGATCGTGTATCGCTCTATACTCGCATAATAATAATTATGTCCATGAAGAATTTCTTTTTTTTTTAAATGAACAATTTAGTTGTCTCAAGTTCATATCAACTCTAGCTAAGTTTGATCCAAATGACAACCAATATTGAGCAAAGATTGAACAAAATTCAAGGCAGAAGCTAGATTTTTGTGCAAAGTTTAGGGTTGGGCCAAAGTGTAGCTTGAACCATCTTGAAGTTTATTCTTTCATGGCTATTTTTGAGTTGATCATTAGGACCCTGGGTTGTGAGCTTGAGTCAATTCTTATATGATAGTATTCATCCTTTTTGCATTTTTTCCTTCCTTTTTATATCCGGTTAATTACATACATACCAAACCAATTCTAAGTATTTATATATTTAACTCTTAAATTATTTATATTTATATCAACCAAAAATAATAATAATAATAACAACTCTAATTTTAAAAAGTGAAACTTTTTTTTTTTTGGTAGGTAAGATGACAAGAAATATACGTGCAAGAATTAAAGTTTGTGTTAGATATTTAAATAGATAGGACTTGAGTGACGTGAATGTAAATTTTCCTTTTTTTTAATGGAAAAAGAGGGTGATATATTATGATCAATTTTGTCAGCATGAGCACCTTTAATTGACTTGTGACGTGCAATTTCTTCTCATATGGTATAAAATCATATGGCAAATGATATTAAATATCTCAAAAAGGGGTTTTCTTTTAAAATTTATTATTTTTTGATGAATTGTACGACAGATTGATTCATAAATTCAGTCTATTTTTGGGGTTTTTATTTATGTTGTCAGGCCTAAAGTGCGGGTCTCAAAGTCTGGAAAAATATTGTGTAGCTGTGTCTAGAGTCCGGACACAAAGTTATTTTCGGACAACAGACGTGATGCAAGCGATGCAGTGGAGGAACAAAATAAATTTCCAGGCACGATGCAAGCCATGCAAAGGAGGAAAAAAAAAAACCAACACCCACTGCATTGTCTGCATTGCATCTGTTGTCCGGACGCAGCAATATTTTCTCCAAAGTCAGGGACTTAACCACTCGAACAAATAAGCAACCATCTCATGCAATAAACTTACATTGTTTGTATTGTTGGAATTTCTATTTCACCTTTTATGACTATTCTCTTGGTGAATGTATTAAATAATTTAATATTAAGTTTTGGCAGAGATGCCACATCAAGTTTTTTTATCATTGTTTTTCATTTTTAAATCAAAATCACATCATTTTATTATACTAATTAATTGCTATAATTAAAATCTCACGTGTTAATTTTTTTAAGCTCATCCTAATATATAGAAGTTGGTCATTATATGCTGACTTAATGGATTAAGTTAGGTTAGGTTCCGAATATCTCCACACATTTATGCTTGCAATAATTGCCATTAGGTAAATCCGTTGTCAAATAAAATAAAGTAAAATAAAGTATTGGTATTTGACCTTAATATCCTTAATCATCCAATGATGAGATCACATTTGAAAATTTGGGCTTTCGTCTAAGAATACTCTATTGAAAGTTTCTACCAATAAATCTAAAACTTTAGAAGTTTTTAGGGTTAGGTTTGTCAACATCAACAGCTGGCCACAGCTGATTTGATAGAACAACTTCTCCACATTACAATAATAAGATTGCATAATCAATCTCTATCTAAAAGACTCATTTTTAGCTAAACAAATGGTAAATATATCAACTTTAACAAAAGATCATGATAAAAAAACAAAGTAGATTCATCTGGCAAAAACAATCAGAATTTAGAAAACTGGGGCTTTGGTGTTCTTGTCCAGCAATCAGATCTTACCTCATAAACTGGTGACTCACAAGGAACTTGTCCCCAAGCTGTACAAGGCTCAGAGAAGGAATGTGCAGGTGATACTTTCGTCGAGTCCGCGGTCTGCCGTCGATAAGGATAATTCGAAAAACTAATGGGATCAAATAGAGGTGATTCCCTTCCGATCTTATTCATGGTAGCTTGAAGGCAAGACTCGATCACCCGGCATTCTTCTCTTAATTTGATCTGAACTTGCTTCAATTTTTGCAGAATATGGCTTTTCCTCGCTCGTTCGATCAATGATTGTTGTCTTCTAAGCTTCGGCTTGTTTTTGTTATTGCTGTTGTCGTTGTTGTCTTCCTCTTCTTCTTTCTTACAGGTGTTCGTTTTACTAATTTTGATGTTATTGGAGGTCTTCTTATGGCGTTCAGATTGGCATGTTAGATAGCAATCCCTGCAGAAGTTACTGCTCCTCTCACAATTGAAGGATTTTCTTCGAGCTTTGTCAGAAAGACAAGAATATGCCTGAGAGGAAAATAGAAAGATAACAAATTGAAACTTTCTGTGGCAACCTTTGATTCTACAAGCAGAGCTCAAAGGACTTTGAAGCAGCAAGGAAGAAACTAGTTTAGCTTTATCATTATAATTGAAACAATAAGAATTTCTTTCTGTACAAAATTATAAACAAAATGATACTTTTTTTAAGTTATCATCATGTAAAATTTATGAGCAGTCTTGTTTAGCATGGTTGAGCTACTGCAAATCCAAGTTCTAATAAAAAATAAAAATGTGGATTTAAATGGATTTAATGAATATAATATTAAAACCATCAATAACACATTTACTTCCATTTATCCAAACTACTTAATTTTCTGATGAATAATAATAGCAGAAAATAAAAAATGAAATATTTTCCATCTAATTCTATGTAAATCTCTCTTTGCCAGAAGAAGAATGAAGAAAAAAGGAAAAGAGGCTAATGATAAAAGATCACCTCTGAGATCAGCTTGAATGCCACCTCTGCTTTTGGGTGATTATTCTTATCTGGATGCAGCTGCAATGCTACATAGGATTTCCCAGCAAAAACACAAATTATTATTTTTTTTTTTCAAATAATTATTAAGTAAAACATAGATGTGATTAAATTTAGCACAGACCAAGTTGTCTGTATCGCCGCCGAATCGCATCCAGACCAGAATCCTCATCAACCTTGCACCATTTCACAAAATCTTACTCAAAGAAAACTATAATCCAAGGCAGAACAATGGAGAGAATATACAGAAAACTGAACTGAATTAAAATAATGAAATTCATATTTACTTTGAGAATAAGGTACCAATCAATATACACTTTTTCCCTGGCATTGGAGCAGAGATGCTTACAGGAAGCGAACGCAGTAGAGATGAAGCAGATCTCCTTCACAAGCTCTGCCTTCAGCTCCTTCTTCTCTTCCACCTCTCTCCTCCCCATTTCCTCTGTTTCTCAGAAAGCTGTAGTTTGAGATGTATTTATAATCATAATTAAGATTGGGAGCTGTGTTCTCAGTGAGTTTTTTTCTTCAGAAATTTAAAATCATTTTTTTGGTTTATTAAAGTCTTATTAAAGAAATCAATTTGTAGACCATAGATTAGGGTGTGGAGGAAGGGAGCGGTTTGAGTTTTGGGGAATTTCAAAGGTGGAAGGCGCGGCGTTTGCGGTACAGATTTTCAAAAGAGAGTGAAGCAGAGGAAGATAATTTTGTTGGGGAAGAATCGAAGTTACCGTTCGGTTTGGCACGTGGGTTCCTCGTGACGAGTTCCCCTTAACAGCCTTTTCGATCGTTTCGGAGCAGGAATTCTTCTTCCCAGGCTTTTGTCTAGAAAATTTTACTGTGAGTCGTAGGAATTCTTCTTAGGCTTTTTGTGGAGAAAATATTTCTGTGAGTTGTGTTCGGATAACAGACGTGATATAGTGGATGTCTGATCTCTGCTCCTTCCCTACAGTATCACATATGTCGGATAATAGATGTGATACAGCAGAGGTCTGACCTCTGCTCCTTCCCTACTGTATCACATATGTTGTCCGGACACAGTTCAATATCCGGACATCGGACGCAATATTTTTTTCTTCTTGTGACCGGTTGTAGTGGGTATTTTTCGGGTGGTCTTCGATGTGACTGGTGATCACCGATGAGAATTAAAAGTAATAAAGCTTAGGTTGCTTTTCCCGTCATCCCACCCTTTCCCTTAAGCTTTTTACCACGTTCAATTTTGTGTGAAATAGTATAAGTTTTATTATTATTATTATTTTAATTTTTGTTATTATTATTTTTTTTTGGTGGTGAAAAATTTGAGGGATAAGCCTGATCAATTTGTATGTCAAAAGAGAGATAAAAATCGAAACTTATAAGCTCTTAAAATGCAATCAAATTCAAATTTAAATTTTCCCTAAAAAAAAAGTTATGGTCAAATATGTTGAGTTCATAGGATGAAACAACTCGATAAAACTTGAAGTGCACATATATGACAAGATTTCGTTAGAGGCAGCAATGCTCTCAATCGAACAATCACAATTAAATAGGTTTCATTCATCATAGTTGTTGACATATAGATCATTAGGATGTTCAACGAAAGACATAATATGAACTTCGTGGACACCAGACATGAGATCCTATAAAAGAAGTTACTCTGAACGATGTTGTGAAATTGTAATCTAGTATGATGGGTTTTGGGACCTTCATTCATGTTTCTCAAAATTGTTAGGACAATTGCAAAAAAATATTTTGATGGGTTGAAGATGTTATCAATTTTTGTTTGTTTCATGGGAAGGTGATTCCTTTTAACGCGTTCTAACTGAGTTGAATTTTCGCGTGTCTTTTACAATGTGTTAGGATCTATGAAATTTTCATCTATTAATTTATTTATTTTTTATACTAATACTATTAGAGTAAATATATTTTACTTATTTTGAAATAGTAAAGTAAATATTTTTTTTAATTTAATATATTATGTTGATCAATGCATAATATGCATTTACTTATTTAGTTTCCTTAAACTTTTTATATAATTATTTCATGTATATATATTATATAGAGGGCTGCAAACGCGTGGAGCTTGAGCGAGTTTAGGCTTAACTCGTGTTCAGTTCATTCGAAAATACTTGTGCTCAAAATCGGCTCGTGTTCGAAACTGGCTCGGGTGTTTGTGTTTAGCTCAATTTAAATATTTTTATCGATGTTTGGGTTAAAATTGGTTTGTTAAAATTAACTGAAAATCATAGATGTGGGGTGTTGGATTCGAACCTGCATAACTCTGTGCAATTTAAGGCATATAATCACAAGATCACATAAGCTATTGTGATTTAAACTTCAAGATAAATATATGTAATATATTATTATATAAATAATATATATAATGTCTTTATTTTGGGCTAAAATAAGTCGAACACGAGGCTCGTTTATAAATCGAGCTTAAAATTTTGTTCTTGTTCGATTCATTTACTTAACGAATAAGTCGAACATGAGCTGTTTGTATACCATGAGCTTTTTTGGCAGTCCTATTTATATAAAAATTCTTCTTATTGAAAAATTTACATACATATCACACAATTTTCTTCCATTTACATCTCTAACACTTATAATTTGATATTTACATTTATAAGCATTGATATTAAAATTAGTATCAAAAGATGCATTTCGCTTTTAAAAAGTTTGTGACAAAGAAATTTTTGATATGATATTAAAGATTTAAGTATTTTTTGAATCCAAATATGTCATTTGAATCACACCCAATGTATAGTGCGTTAGATGGACGGGAGAGGGGGAGAGAGAGAGAGAGAGAGGGGGAGAGAGAGGGAATATAGTACGTAACAACATAAGTTTTGAGAGAGTAAATTCAGTAGTCCTTTATTTGACAAATGACTACTTCGATATACTGTTCTTTGGTGCTCATAAGCGAGACATGTTGGGTTTTTTACAGATTCGTGCATATTTTTTATATACATTTAATTTTTTAATTATCTTACTTTTTGAAAGCGACGATAGCGATAAGAATGAGAGAATTAAATGCTAAACTTGACTTATTTATTGAGTAATGGTACTTTTATTAATTGAAATTTCTAAAATTTAATGTCCACAGTCTCTATAAATAGGGCATGAATTGCCAGTACTTTAGTCAGTTGTTAACAGGAGAGATAGTTATGTCGAGTAACAAGAAGTTATTTCTAACTGAGGCGACCGTAATGAAGGCCTTTGAACTTTGGACTTACGATTGAAAAATTTTGCTCTCCTAAGAGTGCATGGGAGAAAAAAAAACTAGAGATTAGCTGAGCCATGATAAAAAGAAACCAAGGGATGAAGGCTAGGAAAGAGGCTCGAGGGATAAGGTTGACCTATCAGTACAAAAAGACCGACAAAAGAAAGACGATCAAAGGGAGAGAAGGGAGTCAGGCAGGTGGCCCATAAGAAAGAAAGGGTGTAAGGACTGGAGGAAGTGGCTAAGTTACCAAACTCGATGCCACTCCATCGTTAGATGGGGATTAGGGCGGACATGCACTCCACTAGTGCGACGGTCCTTATCTCAACGCTAATATGTGAATGGTAGGCCCAACAATTGTGTATAGGTAGTTGTAGAGACCCAAGTCCAGCTGCGTGGGGTTACAGTTCCCTCCCTTGGGTAGATAAGCTAGGCGGGTGCCCAACCGCTTCTTAGTGAGAGCCTTCGATAGAAATAGAGGGAATCAGTGGTACAAGAAAACTGAGTTTCCTTTAATCGAGTAGATTTGTTCATTTTGTTCTTACATTTAATTATTATTACATAGGAGACTGTGTAGATCATCAACTAACTAGTGATGGAACTCGACCATCCTTCAAGGGACTGTCTGCTTCGACCCACTGTAAAGGTGTCTCTAGATGCTTATCTGGTCTTAAGGACATTGGGAGGGAGACCGATGGCTGGTGAGGATATCCAACATTGTTGACTTGCTGGTTGAATGAAACTTTGGACTCTTTCGCTTGGGAGGCTAGCCTGCAAAGTGAGATTGCCATAACATACCTAAAGAAAAAGTAGTAGCTATTCACCGGGTAATATATGGTTGAGTTGGCAGCTCTTTGGGTGGATATAGTGGCTCTCCGGATGGAGCTGATAGAGGTTTGAGTGGCTATTTTGATCTCTCGGGTTTGAACGGAGGAATAGAGCATTGAGGAGTTTAAATTTTGGAGGTGAGTTTTCTATCAGTTTTTTGAATCGGAGTCTTGTATCGGTCGAGCCGTCCGAAGACCCTAGTGTAAAATATTTCTTATCTTATTTAAATAAAAATTTAATTTTGCAAATTTCAAAATCTTATATCATTTACTTTTCTGAAATGTTACGCTAATTTGATGTGAATTTCCGGAGACAGAGGTGCGAATTTGAGGCATTTCAAATTCTCTAAATACCCTATGTATAAATTTCAGAGGAAAAATAGTGTTTGTGCTTTTCAAGTCTCCTTTTTCCTTCCCTTCAGTTCTTTCATGTCGCTCCTTTTGGTCGGTTTACTTCAAGCAATTTCAATGGCTTCCAAGTGTTCCCCTCAACTTTTTGATTTAGTACCAGCAATTGAGAGGTCTTCCTTAAAGTCATTTGATGTGGAGATCCTTAAAGACACTTGAGTATACAACACAAGTATAGTACTTGAGATAGTGGAGCCGGAGGCGAGGGTCACTAATGAGTTTGTAGACGATGTAATCCTCTACCAGGACCAGTTTTTGTGGGGACTTTGAATGTTGTTTGGTCACGAGCTTTGGACGATTCTAAAATATTGATCACAGCCATGATGACCTTCATTCTCTACGTGTTATAGATGGAGATCCCTTGGTCTTGGAAGTTCTCATAAATGTTCTCTTCAGAGTAGAGTCTAAAAGTTACATCATATTTGGATCAACTCAGAAGTTCCATCTAGTCGATCTAGAGAACAAGATCAAAGATTTGAAGTTTAAGTTCATCCAGAGCATTTAAAAAGACTGTAGGATCGCCACGTGACTAACTAAAGAGCCGTACAAGAAAAGAAGGGAGTCCCGTAACAAATCTTAAGGCTAGCATTGACTTTCATGGACAAGCAACAATCAGTTTTCAATACACTAACCCAATGAAAGTGTAACATATGTTGAACACTATGCATTTTGATGGTATGGCTCCTGAGTTTTGGGCCACTTTGAATGAGGTAGGGGAGAAGAGATAGATCGAGAGGATTTCTCGTCTTTCTCAAATAGAGCTGAGGAAAAGACAAGGTGATGGTTCATAAACCAAGAGGGAAGTGATCATGGAATAGGATGACTAGGTGGCTGATAATGTACTAGATTTGGAACTTATTCACGTTATTTCTGAAATAGCAACTATCGTTCAATACATTGTCACCAGGGATTATGATCTAATATAAATGGTCTTTAAGGAACTTAATTCAAAAGATCGCTACCAAGAGGAGCATACATCCAGTGACATTAGATTGGTTTTTGACGAGTCATCAAAGTGACCATCAACCCATGGAGCTTCTCAACTATCTTCCTCGAGCTTTGTTTCTCATTTTGAAATAAGAGAGACCAGACAAATTTCTTCTCAATCACCAGTTACACTGATAGAATAGGTGAAAGTGGAAAGCTTGAAGGAAATCTTCAATGGGAAAGAGGAGTTTGAGCTGGAGTCTACTCTAGAGCGTGACCTACAGTTCTAAAGAAAAATGACAGAGGAATGGTAAATCTCTGATTGAAGATACTGACTCCTCCCTCGCATTACCTCCAAAGAAATAGAAGGGAGGAAAGGGCCACTGGAGTCCATTGCAGGAGGAGTGGCTTAATGTCTTCCTTAGCTTAGACTCCAGCTTTGCTCAAATAAACATGCTGAGGAACTGGTTCTCACAAGCTCTAGGGATGGATGAATACGTCTCTACAATCACTTGTGTGCTTTGGTCGGAGGGCTTCTAGAAGTTCCTAAATAACCTCCGGCTCACAGACCAATATGACACGGTCAATTAGTACTGTCTGCTTAGACTCCCGACCACATATCACATGTCTTCTCTCTAACTCTAAGCAAGAGATAGGGATTTTAATGCAGAGTTGAAGGCTAAAGAATTTAAAGCACAAGTGAGAGTAGCTGAGGATCAGACAAATTTGGAGAGGATCGACTGGAGGAGGCTAAGGAGCTGAAGATTACGTCAGAGTGGGTATTCGCATTCAGGCGGAGAATGTAGAATTGACAGAGTATGTTGCCACAATGAAGATGCCCGAAGAGTTTTTTGACACCCAAGTTGTACATATGGAGACAGCTACCATGGTGACCATCATCTTATTCGTTAAAGTTTGGATGGTCAACCCTAAGTGCTTTGATCTTGATGAGTTTAAAAAACTTTTCTTCGCTCATTCTGCATTAATCACAGAGAGGAGTCTGAGGTCGATAATGTGGCAAATGATGGATTGTCTAACACTCGGCCTGAAGACTCCTACACATAGAATTTTTTTTATATGTAATAAAACCATTGTGTATAAAAAAATTTTTTCAAAATGATAAATTACGTAAGAGAACAATTATGTAAATGAAATACAATCTTTTATTGATTTTTAGTAGTGTTATTTTTTTTTTATCCGCTTTTCTCAATTGTGATTTGATACAATATTTGCCAATTGTTTTAGTCAAATTTGATATGTTCTTCACCCAGTTTAATTCTTACAATGTACATATCCTGTTTTCTAAGATGTTTCATTGCCGCGAACTTTGATGACTGTCAAGACTTAGCTGCTGGGAAGATTTGTGTAGTGTCATTTGCGGAGCTTGTCATTATTGGGCAAGGAACCATCTTTAGTTCTTTGTTCAGCTCAAGTTTTATGGATAGGTTCTTATTGTTTGAGTATTAAGGGCTAGATTTTTATGCATGTACGCTGATCAGATGACTAGATGTCGTTATCAATCATTTTATGTATTTCTCAAAGTACACAGATCGGACGTCACGACATCATTATCATTTTTTTAATGTTTTTATCAATCGCTCGAACAACATGATTATTTCTTAATTGTTTTTAGGGTGTCAACGCTTGAAGCAGACTTTAACCCGAGTCTTGGTTATTTTAACAGACACTCATTTTCTTTCTGCCACACTACTCCTTGTAAGGGGTAATTGTCGATAATCTTTTTTTTCGGTGGTTTTCTCAGTACTCTTCAAGGAGCTTTATTGCTAATGAGCAGGGAACTACATATGGAATTTAGTCCGCTAAAAAAATCAGAGAATCAAGTTTGTGAGGTAAGTTTTGTGAGATGAACCATTACGTTTTTGTCCGACTGGATGTCGTAATGTTGACATCAATTGAATTTTTAGGGTACTCTTGCTCCCTAAGTATCATTTTGATGTTAAAATTCATCAACCTTTTGAATTTCTTGTGTGTTGTTCAAACATGGTTCATGAACACATATTTAGAAAATGTTTCTGTTAACATCTTATTAGAATAAAAAATCATAAGTATGGGATACAAAGTACTTATTTTATGGGAAATATTTCTTGAGATCATCCGCTCCACATTCTGGTAACCTCTTACCTGGTATATGATCTCAGTTTGTAGGCTCTCGGGGTAACACTTTGATAGACAATGAATGGCCCGGTCCATGTATGGTCAAATTTTCTGACTGCTTGTCCTCATGGTGTTGAGTCGACTTCTTTAGGACTATGTCTTCAGGTGAGAACATCTTCCATCAAACATTCTTGTTGTAGTATCGAACAGTCTTCCTATTTTCTTATTTCTACTGGAGTGTTGCACTAATTCAATTTTCTTTTAGTAGGTCGAGAGCGAGCATCATACCTTCATCATTAGCCTTTTGCTAGTCCGTATTATCCTCATGAAACGTGGTGGTTGTGAAGGCCATTTAGCTGTGGTGAGTATACTCCAATGAAAACATTACTTCCATCCTATAGGAAAGTAGGTAAGGAGTTTTCCGAGTCGCTAATGATGGAGTTGTTTAGACAACCCATAAGACCAACGGATGTAAGTCCATCTAATTCTCTTATACTCTTTTTGTTAATTTTTCTTGCAGGTATGGTTAAATGGATGAATGTGATGAAAGGAGTAAAAAATGATCAAATTTGGAGCAAAATGAAGAAAGATGCAAAATTGATCTGTGGCGACTAAGCACCCAGATGGCTCTTATGCGCCATAGCCTTACGGCTAAGCGCCCGGACCTAGAGCTTACAAGCCACAAGCCTCGCGGCGAAGCGCCGAGACCCCGCACTTACGCGTGACAGTTACTTAAGAGGCGTTAATTAATTTTTGGTGTTATTTTGAAGGGGTGTTTGAGGCATCTTTTGGTACAAACATGGATAACTTTCTATTAGAGCCAAAATTAATTTAAATTACCCTTGAATGGATGCATCTCTTGGAGGATTCATTGAATCTGGACAAACTTTGAAAAGTCACGAAAACACATGTTGGGAAATTATAAAAAGAAGACTTAGAAATTAGAAAATGGTGGTGCTTGGAGGGTGTGTGGTTTATGTTTATCGTGTAGGAGAGTTGTAACACACCACTCCACTTCACCATTTATACTTACTTTAATATAGTTTGTTAGGATTAGAAGAGAAAATTGGATGCCTTAGAGTTGGGCATCACCCTCTAAGGAATATTGTTAGGAAAAACAAAATTTTCAAAGGAACTTCAAGAGTTTGGTGGAGAGGATTTACAGATACATCTTTATCTTTGTTATTAAATTTGGTTTTAATTAAGAATTCTTGTGTTTTCACTATGATTTCTACTTTTAAACCAAATTGTGATAGCATTTTCTTCGTGAATTCTGAGTAGTTTTTTTATCTTTTTCCTTAAAATGATGAAGTAATTATGATATGGATAAATGTTGTGTAAAGTATGGGAAATCAATGTTGGAAGAAGTTGTGATGATTCAAAACCTTGCACTTCATTTACTTCTTGATTTGACCAATTAAGATGTTAATATATGTTCTGAGAACATGTAAGAAACGGTATGGTATTGTCTCAGCCAACAATTGGTAAGAATCACATGAGATTATATGGGTGAGAATGTAGTCCATATGATTGAGTGCAAATAAATAGAGATATATACTTTAATGGGTGTGAAATTAGAGGACTTTAGAGCGACAAGCTAATGCCCTTAATTTGATTTACTACTTTATGTCTTGATAGGTGATGTTAGCTCCCAGGTGGAGGGAGAAGAGAAAAATCTAGAGTGAGAGCTAGTATCTTTTCTCCCTAGGCCGTCTTCAAGATTACTAAAACTTTAGATTAACCTATATTCTTTATAGTAACTCTAGATAGGGTAAAGAATATAATTGCTCATATTTAACACAACATATTTTAAATACTTCCACAACAGAATTCTACAACTTAATACTAATTCGTAATAACGAAAAAGATATGTTATTTGCATTTGCTTTAATCTTACAAAAATAGTTAAAGTAGTTGTTTGCTTTCATTTCAAATTATAAAAATTATCAAAAAGAATCAAACTTTCTTTCCTAGAATATTATATTTAGTTTGGGTAAGATCTTTCTTAAAAAGTAAAAGTTATTTTTCTATTTTCCTTCTTTTAAAAATTTTTAACTTTTTTTCCATGTGTGTTCGATATCTCGGGACTTAATCAGAAAGTCTTATATTACTAGATAACGATAAGTATACTTGTGCAGAATCCCATTTTATAATAATAACAATTAAATCTCTTATTTGCATTGACATCAAGTTTTTGGCGTCATTGTAAAGAAAGAGATATCATTAAAAAGAAGTATAAATTCATATATAAAATGTAAGCATAAATATCAGAGATCAAATTTTTGGCGTCGTTGCCAGAGAAAAATAGTTTATATATATATATATATATATATATATATTAAAAATATATAAAGAATTTTCAGAAAACTAATTTTTACTTTTTAAAGTCTTATTTAAAATTTTTAGATTTATTTTAAGAAATTGTTTTGTTTTTTTATATATGTTATTGTTTTTATTGTGTTTTATAATATTGTATGCGTAGTTCAGGTTCTGAAGGACTTGTACCTTATGATTTTTAATTAGAAAGAACAATTAGAAAAATACAAAAAAATATAAATATTCAAGAAATCACAAATCAAAATAATCAAAATGCTGAAATTCATCAAGAATTTAGACCTTTAATAGATTACGCTAACCCTACAGTAGATGAACTTTACGATAGTATTCAAAATCTTATTGTAACAACTAATTCATTTGAACTTAAACCTGCTATTATTCAGATGGTATCTAGTAATCAGTTTAGTGGAGCACCAACTGAGGATCCAAATTTACAACTTGCCAATTTTCTAGAATTATGTGTTATATTTAAATATGATGGTGTTTCGGATGATGCTATTAGACTTAGACTTTTTTCCTTTCTCATTAAGGGATAAAGCTAAGATGTAGTTAAATTCGTTAGCACTTAGATCTATCAGAACTTGGGGTGATTTAGCCCAAAAGTTTCTTACTAAATATTTTCCACCATCAAAGACTGCAAAGTTAGAAATGATATTATATCTTTTTGTCTGTTTGGAGGGGAATCTATTTATGAAGCATGGGAACGTTTAAAAGATCTCCTAAGAAAGTATTCACATCATTTTATACCAGATTAGTTAATAATTCTAACTTTTTATAATGGATTAGTAGCATCTCTTAGATCTATTATCAGTTCTACTTATGGTGGTTCATTGATGTCTAAACAATTTAATGACGCTTATGCTTTAATTGAAGAAATGCCTACAAATAATTTTCAGTGGCCTTCTGAGAGGGTATATCCTAAGAAGGTAGCCAATATTCATGAATCTGATGCTTTTGCAATGTTAGCAAATCAAGTTGCTACAATTTTAAGGAAAATAGACCAATTTGGAAAGAATTTTTCTCAACCAATTTCAATGATTGAAGAGAATTCATTAGGCCAAATGGTAAATTCTCAAACATAATTTGAAACTTTGAATGAAATAAACAAGCATATAACCCATATTCCAATTATTATAACCTAGGTTAGAAGAACCCTCCAAAATTTAACTAGAATAATAATAATTCTGGAGGTAGTAATCAATAATGGGGGAACAATCAAGTAAACTCATTAGGGAATTGGAACAACAAAGGTAATAATAATCAAAGACCTACTTATCCTCTAGGTTTTAATAGTACTTCGATATCTAAGATGAAAAAGTTGTCTATAGAAGAAGTAGTATTACAAATGGGAAATCAATTGCAAAGTCAATGAGATACAATTAGAAATATTGAGAATCAATTGGGCAAAATAGCTAATTTATTAAGTAACAGATCCCATGGAACACTTCTGAGTAATACAAAGATAAATCCAAGAGACAAAAATAAAGAGCTAGTAAAAGTTGTTCAACTGAGAAGTGAAAGACAATTGGAAGGTAGAGTTTAAAAAGAGTTTGAAGTGGAGAAAGAAGAGATTGAAGAACAAAAAGAGAACGCTCCAAAAGGTTTGGAAAGCCCTATTTCTCCACCAAAAATTGATTTAGAAAAACCACCACCACAATTTTCTCAGAGACTTCGATATCAAAAGTTGGATAAGAAATTTTCAAAATTCTTAGAAATTTTTAAGAAACTTACAATTAATATTCTATTTGCTGAAGCCTTAGAACAAATGTCATGCTATGTGAAGTTTATTAAAGATATTCTCAACAAGAAAATGAAGATTAAAGATAATGAGACTGTTGCACTTAGTGAAGAGTCCAGTGTGATAACTCAGAAGAAGCTTCCTAAAAAGCTTAAAGATCCTGGTAGTTTCATAATTCTATGTGCAATAAGAGAGATTTTATGGGAAAACTTTATGCGAATCATTATCTATCTTTAAAAGACTGGGATTATGAGAAATAACCCCGACTACTGTAACTCTGTAGTTAGCAGATCATTCGATAACATATCCTAAAGGAGTTATAGAAGATGTTTTAGTAAAAGTAGATCAATTTATCTTTCCTGTTGATTTTATTATGCTAGATATGAAGGAAGATAAAGAGATACCTATTATTTTAGGGAGACATTTCCTAGCTATAGAAAGAGCAATGATAGCTGTCTAGAAAGGGGAATTAATTATGTGTGTTAATGATCAAACTGTGATATTTAATATTTCAAAGTCAATGAAATATTTTGCAAAAGGTTAAGATGATGAATGTTCAGGATGGATGTAATGAGATATCTTAGTGAATTTCATTTCAAAGCAACATATGAAGAGAAATCTAAAAGTAAAAAAAGTTGAAACACGAACAAGAAGAGGAAGCATAATATTCTGAAGATATTATTGAGGAAGACTTAAATTACATTCAAGAAAGTTTTGAAGTTTTGGACATGATAAATAAGATGAATCTTTCAGTCCATCAATTGAAAAACCTCCTGAACTTGAATTGAAGTTACTTGCTGAACATTTAAAATATGATTCCTTAACTTTTCCTGTTATAATTTCCTCAAAATTAACTACAGAAGAAGAAGAGTGTTTGCTTGAAACTTTAAAGAAATATAAGAAAGCCTTTGGATGGACCACAGCTGATATTAAAGGAATCAATCCTTCAATTTATATGCACAGAATTCTTATGGAAGAAAATTGCAAACCCAGGGCTGATCCTCCAATGAGATTAAATCCTATTATGAAAGAAGTTGTTAAGAAATAAATTTTTAAAGTGGTTAGATGTTGAAATTATCTACCTTATTTCAGAAAGTGCTTGGGTCAGTCATATTCACTGTGTTTGTAAGAAAGGAGGAGTAACTATAACTGCTAATAAAAAGAATGAACTTATGCCAATAAGACAAGTTACAGGATGGCGAATATGCATTGATTATAGACAATTAAATTTTGCCACCATAAAAGATCATTTTCCACTACCCTTTCTGGATCATATGTTGGATAGACTAGCTGGGCGTAAATTTTTTTGTTTTCTGGATGGATATACTGGGTATCACCAAATACAAATTGCTTCTGAGGATCAAGAGAAAATAAAATTTACCAATCCTTATGGTACTTTTGCTTTTAGAAGAATGTCATTTGGTTTATGTAATGCCCCTGTTACATTTCAAAGATGTATGATGGCAATTTTTTGTGATTTACTTGAAAAAGGAATTGAAGTGTTTATGAATGATTTTTTAGTGTTTGGACTTCATTTGAATCATGTTTAGAACACCTATCTAAAGTTGTTAAATGTTGTGAATAAACAAAATTAGTTCTTAATTGGAAAAAAATGCCAATTTATGCTAGTAAGAGGAATTGTATTGGGACATAAAATTTTAGAAAAAGGTATTGAAGTAGACCCTGCAAAAATTCAAGTGATCTCTAATTTACCTTACCCAACAAATGTGACAGAAATTAGGACATTTTTGGGACATGTTGAATTATACAGGTGTTATATTGAAGACTTTTAAGAAATTGCTAAATCTCTATGCCAATTATTAGAAAAAGATGTCATTTTTAATTTTAATAAAGATTGCCTAAAAGCTTTTGAATTATTAGAAGAAAAATTAGTCACTGCACTAGTTATTGTTTCACCAGCTTGGGAAAAACCTTTTGAATTAATGTGTGATGCAAGTGAATATGTTATTGGAGCTGTTTTAGGACAAAAACATGATAAACTTTTCAAAGTAATCTACTACGCTAGTAGAAATCTTAATGAAACCCAAATTAATTCTACTACAACTGAAAGGAGTTATTAGCTATAGTATTTGCTTTTGATAAATTCAGATCATATTTAATTAGAAGTAAATATGTAGTGCATACTGACCATTCCGCTATTAAGTATTTAATGAAAAAGAAGGATGCAAAACTAAGATTGATAAGATGTATTCTTCTTTTACAAGAATCAAACTTTGAGATAGTAGATAGGAAGGGTGCTGATAATTAAATTATTGATCATCAGTCTAGGCTTGAAAATGAAAAATGTCCCTTTTCTGATGATAAAATTAATGAACATTTTTCCTAATGAAAAATTATTCACTATTAATGAGTGGTGTGGTCCATGGTATATCGACATTGTAAACTTTATCGTTAGTGACATATTACCCTATGGTTTGACGTACCAACAGAGGAAGAAATTTCTATCTGAAGCTAAAACTTATTTTTTGGGATGACCCATTTTTATATAAACAAGGAAATGATCTTATTATTAGAAGATGTGTACCAATAGAAAAATCTCATGAAATTATTCAAAAATGTCATGATTCTGATTTTGTGGGACATTTTGGTGTTGATAAAACTGCATAAAAAATTCTACAATTTGGATTTTATTGACCTACAAATTTTAAGAATGTTAATGCTTATATTAAAAATTGTGATCGATGTTAGCATGTAGATAATATTTCTAGAAGAAATGAGAAGCCCCTCAATTATAATATTTGACGTTTTGGGATTAAATTTTATGGGAACATTTATACTATCTTTCGGAAAATTATATGCATTGTTAGCAGTGGACTATGTATCTAAATGGATAGAAGTTGTTGCTTTACCTAGATGTGATGCTTGAAGTGTTTCAAAATTTTTGAGAAAGAACATATTTAGTAGATTTGGAATATCGAGAGTAATCATAACTGATGGGGGAAGTCATTTTAGAAATGCAATTGTGGAGAAACTAGTAAATAAATGTAGTATCATTTATAAAATTGCTACTCTTATCATCCTCAGACAAATGGTTTGGTTAAATTATCCAATCATAAAATTCAAAGAATTTCAGAAAAATCTGTTAATCTAAACAGAAAGGATTGGTATATCAAACTGGATTTTGCTTTGTGGTCTTATAGGACCACATAGAGGACTCCTATAGGAATGTTCCCATATATACTAAATTTTGGGAAAACATGTCATTTACCAATTGAACTTGAGCATAAAGCATATTGGGCTATTAAAGAGTTCAATTATAATTTAAAGGATGCTGGTGAGAAAAGATTATTGCAATTAAATGAGCTTGAAGAGATAAGGAATGAATCATATGAAAGTGCTAAGATATATAAAGAAAAGATGAAGATATTGCATGATCGTAAGATTCTGAATAAGAGTATTGAGCCAGGACAACAAGTTTTGTTATATAATGCCAGATTAAGATTATTTTCTTGAAAACTTAAGTCCAGGTGGATGGGTCCATTTATTGTAATAAAAGTTTATCCCTATGGAGCTGTGGATATTAAATATCCTAAAGCTGAAAAAATATTCATAGACTGAAACCTTATTTCTCAGCAGATCAACTCAAACTTGATGAAATCTGATATTGGGTCACCCAAATTAAGTATTCGGTATGTCAGGCTGACGACGTTACACCAAGCGCTTTGTGGGAGGCAACCCATAGTTATCAATGTGTTTGTTTTAAGTATGTTTTGTGTGTTTTATTAGGTTTGTTGTAAGAGTTATATGGTGGTATTTTGCTTATATTATGTTAGTGGAGATTAATGAGACCTTAATTGAAAATTTAGATGAGTTAAAATGAGAATTCAGACGTTTAGCAAACTTGTGCTAAAATAGGCACTGGTGGCTAAGCGCCAGCAGTTGGCACTTTGGAGTCGGAGTTACGAAAAATGTGAAAATGAGGTTCTAGAAGCCATTATCATGGAGAAGATGCATGCCACGATTATGTAAGGTTTGTGAACGTGGAAGGATGATTTTAGGCCATCTGAAGTCTATAAATAGAGAATAGATTAATGGAATTCGATCCCATTCCAAATTAAACATATAACATGGACCGGAGACTGAATTAAACATATTACATGGTAAGAAAAAAAAGGTAAACTTGAAATTAAACATGGGAAATAAAGATTGCATGGATGTAAATTAAATGGGAAGAGAAAGTAGAATGATTATTACTTTGGTTTAATGAAAAATTGCTTGCTTGTTCTTCCTTTGATTCCTTGATGTTGTCCCTTGATTTTCTCTTGTTTTGATGAAGTATAGAGGAGGGCCTTTTATTATACATACCTTGGCATGTTTTTAATTTTTTGAAGGGAAGAGAGGAGAGGATTATTTGTGAATAGGGGAATTGGGCGAGCGCTCGGGTTTTGATAATAGAGAAGAGAAGAGATTGTAAGTTTCAGGAAAGAGATGAGTGAGGACTGAATGGTTTGAAATGGGGGGAATTTTGGTTCCAAAGAGGATTTGGTGGGGTTATTTAATGAAGAGGGCAGCTCGAATTGAAGGAAGAATGAGATGAAGGTCTAGGATTGAAATGGGGTAAAGAGATAAGGGGAGACTCGGATTGATGACATGAATGAATGGGAAGGAGAGGTAGAAATTGGTGAGTTTGCAAAAGGAAATGGAGGCCTATATTTATGAGACGTAGAGGGAATTTTTGAAAAAAGGAGGGGCATTTTGGTAATTAGCCAAGGTAGTTAGGATATATGACATTTTGAAGAGGACAATGCAAGAAATCTAATGGTCTAAACAGTTTTGAAAACGAATGTCACTAGCTAAAGTTATGGGCATTTGAAGTGGCTAGGTGGTCGGAATTTGGTTAAAGTCAAAATTCTCATCGGAGAGAGAAAAATGTACGAAATTTAATGGTGCAAGTGGTTTTTGTTAAATTAATCTCCATGTGAAAATATTGTTAGTCAAAGTGGGCCCAAACCCTTAGGTGAGAGAAAATGATGGATTTTGAGTTGAAGTTTTAGTTGAATGACTAAATTGCATTTTTTCTTTTAATTTAAAACAAATCAGGTTGAATTCCAAACTTGATTTGAGGTCATTTTAAGATAGTTATGGCCAAATTATCTTTTTTATTATTGAAATTATCATTTTTCTCTTTCTTGATTATCGTCGGCTTAGCGAGCCTCCAAACGGAGTCAAACTTATGCACGAAGGGACTCATTTAAAAGGTTTCAATATAGATGCAATGTTCAAGTCCACTTTAAGAAAATAATGACTTGTTGAAAAATTAGTGTGTGGGATCATTTTTCATGCATGAAAATTCTAAGTGCATAATTTTATGTAAAAACGATGTCTGATGACAACCAAATTGGTTTGTCTGCTTCTCATGTATGATCATGAAGATCATGAAACTTAAAATAATATAATTTGAATCATCATATTGTCCTATGAAGGAAATGATAATTTTAGGGTTGGTGACGATAATATTTATGTCTAAAAAGTTGAATCAAAGGATTTTACATTAAAAAAAATTCAAAAAAACATAGAACTTGTTTGCTTAATATTTATATGTAATAATAAGTCTCTTGCAACCTTCAAAAAGAAGATTTGACTATTACAATAGTCTCCGAAGAGAAAATGATAATCTTAAGATGTTAGTGATTAAGGCTAATTTTAGGGGTCATCCTTGAGTTTGATTAGAAATTGATTGTATTTGAAGTTTACTTTGGTTAATTTTTATTTTTGTTAAGATACAACCCAATTTTCTTAAATTAGGGTTTCCTTAAGACTCAACTCAAGTGAACTCTATATAAATGTATGCCAAAAGAATCGGGTTGACAATAAATGTGGTCAATAAAGTGATTTAAGAATGAGTATAAAGATATGATATTATTACAAGTTATATCGGGACTTGCGGATTTATAAGAAAATTCACTCTTGAGAAGAGACATGCACTTTGACTTATTCCTTTACTTCATTATTTGAGAACAATGAAATCCTTAATCACAATCTACCCTAATCTTTCAAAAATTTTAATTTTACATTTTGAAATACTTGAGTGCAAGTAATTTTTAAGCTTAGGGGAATTTGATGTGCATCAAATGTACGTTATTTTTCTATGTTATCATCTCTATTACTTGAGTAGTTTTTATGTTTCATGTTGGAAATTTCAGTTTTTTATGCATTATACATGTGAGAAGGAAATAGTAGCAAAGAAGCTGAAACAAAGTACCTAAAACTAGGATAGGTGTCATGGCACAAATACTAGGCACATATAGCTATAAGTTAGGGGCCTTAGCACTAGTATTAAGTGTCGAGGCCCTTGATGCTAACATGGCATGTTGAGGCACATGAAGCTAGCCTTGGGTGTTGAGACACTTGAATCAAGCCTTGGGTGCCCTAATACCAATTTTGAGTGCCCATGCACTTGCCCCATATGTGATAAGACAGAGCACCCAAAAACTTAGAGCTAGTGCCTGGTGCCCAAATATACCGAATTACGATTCATGCTTGTTTTAGTTTCTTTTCTCTTTTTTATTTTTAAGGAGTGTCGGCATATTTTTAGATTGTGTTTTATTTTGAAAAGGGGTCGCCTAACAGAAATCTGTCGGCGAATTTTTAATTTAATTAAAATAAATAATTTGAAAAGTAGTATTTGATTTTGAAAATAATTTTAAATTTGAAGGTTTTAAGATATGAAATCAAACCGATCTCACATCCCAAATAGTTTATATAAACGAGCACCACACCACAAAACGTGTATCTATCCCTAAGGATAGACACACTGCTTGATGGTGGGGCTCGATCAAATAAACTAGAAGTTTTGTGACATCCGTTTGGTCTGCGAACCAATTTTATAAGCCGAAAAAATTTCCCTTGTTTAATATAACAATATTAAACAGGGTTTATATTACCTGGGTTCTTCAAAATTCCCTATAAGGGCAAGCCCCTATAGTTAATTACATCTTAAGTGACGGGAATCACTTAAGAAAACTCTCGATAATAATCAATAATTCTGCTCTCAAGGATTTCAAAGTTTAAGTTTTCAAGGGATTGAATTTTAGAATTTCAGTAGGGAATGGATCAAGTTTGGAACATTTTATTTTGTGAATCCAAAGGGAGAAAGGTAGGAGAAATTACAGATTCGAAGCGAACTTCGGTAATTTCCCGACTATCCTATTTGTTTGGCTTGAATTTAGGAAAGTCCTAATATTTATTTAAATGTTTTGATCTTGTCAATTTTAATTAATTAAGACTTATATTTGTATGATAAAATCACACAAATAGCCTCGAAGATGTGAGGGTTTATGTCGTATCAGACGACTACCTCGGAATCCTAAGTCCGGTAAAGGCTTAATTTGCAGTGCAAATGCCTAACAAAAGGTTGAGGATTTATGTTGCACTAGGCAAACTACCTCGAAATCCTATGGCTTGGTTATTTAATTCTAGGAAAGTTTTGCTGAAGTAGACTCAGGTTTTGCTGATGACGCTGGTCGTGCTGCCCACCATGCTCCGAACTCCTTATTTTTGCAGAGGTTTAGTTTTAGAAATCATAAATCAGGGGATGAGAAAAGTGTCTTGGTTTAGAGAAGTCTTAATTTCCAAGTGTTTCTTATGTTTTAATTAAAACAAATCTTAGAGTTGATTATAACGACACCGGTTAAGATCCCACGGTTCCATCCTTCCGCATCATTATTTTTATCGAATTCACTTAGTCCGTATCAATTTGCTAAACTCAACTCGAATGAGTTCCACACTTTCATTTAGACCGTGGGAAATCCCGTTAGCAACACGTAGGTTACATCATCCGAGGTATTCCCGATCATCCAACGGGACGTTTTAATTTAGTTGCAATCGTAGTTTTGTGTTCTGTTTGTGATTAAATTTTGAGTTGTTTTATATTTTGAAATGTTGTGGCGGTGAATTTTATCTCGCAATGACTTTTAACTTAGTTTTGGTTTCAGCTTTTAGGGGCTATCCTAAGGGTGTGAGTTTTCATGCAACGGCTTGTCTTATCATGCAAGAAAGTAAAGTGCATTTGCAATAAAGTAAATTGCAATAATGTAAATTGCAAGAAAGTAAATCGCAATAAAATAAAAGCGTACTCGGAGGGTCTTCCCGTCATCCCAAGCTGCACTTAAAACATAATTAGAATATTTAAGCAAATTCCTAGGTAAAGCTAAGGGAAAGGTTATGGTTTTCTACCAAATTCCTAATCCTATATGCCTAGTCATCTCCTATGACGTCTAGGTTCTTTCGTGTTTTAGTTTGAGGACGATTTTCTTCATCAAAGAATAATTAAGTTCAATTGTTCTTATGAACATCCTATCATATCGAGGAAGTGCTTAAGACAAATCTTAAACATCTTTTCAATATTTCTAGGGTTGTTTTAAGTCCAAATGAATTTAATTATACAAATGAATTAATCGTCCGGGAATTCAAGCTTTGTTGTTATCTTGCTCAGTGAACTAGGGCATTTGAATATCCTATAAGTGAAGTAACATTTCATTTAATGTCCTATTTAGGAGTTATGATAACTAAAGCTTTTGAGGGTAAATTGATGTTCAAATGATTTGATTTAAGTTAATGGGTTTAAATTTGGAATAGTGTTCAAGTTATTTTATATTTAATTTCTTTCTGTTTTAGGTGTTGTTATTTAATTCAATTTAATTTAATTTAATTGAGTTTTAATTTAATTTAATTCAATTGAGTTTGATTTAATTTGATGTAATGTTTAATTAATTTGATTTGATTTAATTTTAATTTAATTTGATTTAATTAAATTTAATTTAATTTAATTTAATTTAATTATTCAATTTAATTTAATTTATTTAATTTAATTTAGTTTAATTTAATTATTCAATTTAATTTAATTTAATTTATTTAATTTAATTTATTTAATTTAATTTAATTTAATTTGATTTAATTATTTAATTTAATTTAATTTAATTTAATTTAATTTAATTTTAATTTAATTTAATTTAATTATTTAATTTAATTTAATTTGATTTAATTTAATTTTAATTTAATTTAATTTAATTTAATTTGTTTTAATTTAATTTAATTTAATTTATTCAATTTAATTTAATCTTAATTTAATTTTATTTTTAATTTTAATTGAAATTTTTAAAAGAGTTTAATAATTTAATTAAGTCTTTTAATATTTTAAATTTGAGTTATCATTTTAATTAAGAATTGAATATTAATGAGATAATTAATTTAGGGATTTTTAAATTAAAGAATAAATCTCTTCCTAATAATATCCCTATTTTAATAATTCCAATTTTATTATTCTTCCAAATTTAATCAATTATTTAATTAAGGTTTAATCATTTTAAATTGTTTAATGGGTTTCTACCCTTTAATTATTTAAATTTCAATCATCCAAATCAGATTAGGATCAAATATTTTACTTGTTAATTTTTTTATTAAACCTAAAGTTTTAATTAAGGGTTAAAAATTTAATTACCACTTTACCCTTTAAGCTTAATGATTTCATAACTCACTAAATTGAACTCAAATGAACTTGAAATTTTTATGTGACTTCACTCATATGCCAATAAAGACATGAGAGGAGAAAATGTGATTTTTCTATATTTAATTTATTTATATAATTATTTTTGGTAGAAAGTAGAGATTTTCAAGGAAAATTTAATAACATGACCAAGGGAAAGTTTCTGTCCTTAAGAAAATTAGGGGAAATTCCTAATGACCAGAGAACCACTTGGACCAATTTTGGTGATTTTTTGAATTATATTATTTTTATTATAATTATTTTAAGTTTTGGAGTGTTAATTAATTTAAAAATAAAATAAATGTTGAAAAATGAATTTTATATTTTTTAAAATCTCTCTGATATCAAGGAAATCAGAGAAGCAAATTTTGCAATTTTCTGATTTTTCTATGATTTATTATAATTATTTTAGTGAAAATGCTAGAAAATACATTTTTTTTAATTTTAAAATTACCTTAAAGCTTTAAAATTTAATATTTCACCAAATAGACCTAAGAAAAATGTGGGATTTGTTCCTATGTGATTAAAATTCAAAATGTGACATTTTGGTGAATTTTATTATTTTTGTGATTTTTATTATTTTTTAATTATTAAAAATATTAAAATATTATTAAAAATCAACTTTTTTAGAAAATTGAAATTTTAATTTTCTTAGATTCCCCTGATATCAGAGAGGCTCCAAAATCAATTTGGTGAATTTTTGAAAGGTATTTTAAAAGTTATGAATTTTTAAAGTTTAAAATGGCTAAGTGGCTTAATCAACCCAATTAGTGGGGCTAACCAAGTCCAATTGACCTCAAACTTTTATGGTGGATTCCTCTGATCCTAAAGGTTAGTGGAGAATTGATTTCAAGTCAAATTGATGCATGGTTAACTCTAATTAATTAGAGACCTATTTTGGGTGTTTAAGCCAATTAGGGTTGTTTTAAATGAACTAAGTCAAAACCTATTTTTCCTAGGGTTCTCCAGTCATAGGAACATCACCAAATTTTCCTAGAATTTATTTCACAACATGTTATTTATTGGAATTAAAATACTCAAAACAATAACTCGAATTTGAAAAATCAATAACTTTTCATAAGGATGGCCTCCGACTTTGGAAAATTCGGGGAATGTTCCCAAATTCGGAGGCTTCAAAAGCCCTATGGTCTCATGCCATGGTGAATTGTATACATGCATGGAGAATTAAAATAATGCAGAGAGTAAATAAATCATAAAAAATAAAATACTTGATGAAATTAAATTATTTCTTTTCCACATTATTCTCCTCTGTTCACTGAGCAAGAGGGTATTTTTATTTTATTTTTCTGATTTTTCTACACGTAGATATGAATTTTCGAAGTTTAGGGAATTGAATAAATAGAAAAATACCCTAATTTTCTATTTATCCACGCGGCGCCGCCGCATCCTCGGCAGCCTCCGAAGGCCACGCGGCGCGCTCCCATTCGACGCCGCCACTCGAGTCGGCAGCCCGGCCCCGCGGTTCTCGCACCGTCTCCCCGGTCCGACTCCATCCGAGCCGTTCGTCCGCGCGTGTATTGAATGGACGGCATCCGTTCATCGTCCCCAAGTGTTCTCACCCGAGAGCCGTCCACACTAAATCCCTAAGATCTCACTCGATACTCAATGGATTTTTATGTTCTTATGTTTCTATGGATTCGTCTTGAAGAGACGAACACATCTATACTGAGTTAACATGCATTGAAACTAAGGCATTTGAAATGGAGAATCTCCGGAAGCTCGGGATGAAGAATTAGCTCATACCTTTGCTCGCAGAAGTGTGGCTTCAATCCGAGAGTTGTTGCACCTTCGATTGGATCCCGCAAGCTCCGGATGAAGTCTCCCGGTCCAGTGAATTGTCCGGATGTGATTTCTACCAAGCCCGATCACAAAGCTTGGAGGCTTGAGCAACCGGGTGGCCCGGAGATGGGGCTTTTGCCGGTGGACACCTTCCCTCGGTCCGGTGAAGGTGTAGAACCAATCAATTTGGGAATTGGCTCACTGTGGAGAAGTGTCCTAGTTTTGGGTGGAATTTCAACTCTGAAATTGAGCTCACAGAGAAGAAATGGCAGGGGGATCTCACTGGCGATCAAGTGCTCTAAGGGTGGAGAAGGGTCTGGAACAATTTTGGCAGAGTTTTGGCAAGGTTTGTGCTTAGCTCCTCTCATGGCCGAGAGGGGTGGAGTTTAAATAGGAGAGGGTGGAGGGCCTCCCGGGGAGAGTTAGAGCTTGGGATCGACTCGCTCCGGTGAGGAGAAGAACAGCCATGGTGACCACTGGGCATGGGGCGGCTCAAAGCAAGTGAGAATTTCAATGTTGGCTCACATGCGAGCTCTCGGCCATGGTGTTTTCCGGCGGCTCTGGTGGCCGGCCGGCCGAGCATGGGTCACCCTCAAGGTCGGGTGGGTCGTGGCTGGGGCTTGGTGCAAGCAGTCGGCAATTGCCATGTGTAAAGGCTTTGATTCAAAGTAGAATGGGGCATGGCTAAATTTGGACCTAAATGGGTCAACCCACCCATTTGGGCTAGGTGCACCACCCGAGGCCTGGTTTTGGCTGAGGGAAAAGTGATTTGGCTCAAGCATAATCGAGTATGGTCAAGTCACCATCTAAGCACAATTAGGCATAAGCATGGTTAAGGGGAATCATGGGAGTGGTTAATCACCTTTAGGAATTAAGGAAAGAGTCTCCTCCTTTTGCCCAAAATGGCATGGTGACATGTAAAGAGGCTCTCATGGCTTGCATATGGCTTGTGCATGGCTCCATGACTCCATTTGGCTTGGGAAAAGGTTTGGTCAATTTCATAAAAAAGGATTTTAAGGATTTTGGATAATTTGGTGGAAATTTGGATGAAGCTTCATTTAGAATTATTTGATGATTGGTTTAGGACTTAGGGATGATTTTAATTGAAAGTATGATGAGGGGAAATGTCATATGGGCTTTGGAAGAATTTTTGGGGTTTTGGATTTGGTGGAAGTGGGCTTTTAAAATGGTTTAAGGAATGGGCCTTTAAATTTAAAAATGAATTCATGGATGGAAATTTTATAAAGAGGTTGGGCCAAATAATTGTTGGGTTTAGCTCATGGATGTGTCATGAGTGACTTGAAACAATTTGGGGGTGATTTGGATTTGAATTGGGTTGAATTTGGGTTAGGTTTGGGTTTAGGTCAAAAATGGGCCCTTTAACCTTGGGTTGAGTTTGAGTGGGGTTTGGGTCTAAATTTTGGGCAAATCATGTTAGTGTTTTGTTTGTGGGAATGTTAAGGAAGATTTAGAAAATATTTGAGGTTAATTAGAATTGAATTGGGTGAGTTTGGGTTAGGTTTGGGTCATGGGTCCAAATTGGGCTTTAAGGCCAAAAGTGAGATTGGATCCAAATGTCAATCAAATTGAACTTGGATTTGGTGTAGATTGGTATTGGGGATGTTGAATTGAAGTTTAGAATTGAATTGGACCAAAATTGTGGTCAATTGGGTAAGTTTGGTTTGACATTGGGTTCACTTAGGGTTAAAATGAGTCAAATTGGGGGTTTTGACAAAAGTAGGGTAAATTGACAAAATTAGCCCATGGTGTAGTTGGACAAAATGAAATTGGGAATATTTGGGATTTTCTGGAATTTTTTGGGAATTTTCTGAATTTCTTGATTTTTTGGGTCAAGAGGGGTATTTTGGGTATTTGGAGGGTATTGGGAGGTTTTCTTGGAATTTTTGGTATTTTTGGGTATGGATGATCAATTTAAGTGATGTGGAAATGTTTGGGATTGATTTTGAAGAATTTTGGGTAATTTGGAAATTTTTGAGAAATTTGGGTAATTTCAAGGGTTTTGGGTAGGCTAAGCGGGTCCGGGGTCCCGGGGGTCAAAAATTGAAAATTTGGAAAATGGAAGATTGGGTAAATATAAGTGGAATAAAATCATTTTGGTTGAGCCATGAAGCCATATCAAGCCCACATGAGCCATGGAGGGACTCATTTGAGGCATTCACTATGTTGTTCCTAACCCTCTTAGCCAAGGGCTTAGGGGTTAAGGACCATCCATGTGAATCACCTACATGAGTCAGGAGGTCAAGTTGGGCATGGGTGTAGTTTTAGGAAGTGTGTGGAAGTGTAGTGTACAAGTGTAGTGTGTGTATAAGTCGGCTCTTCACTGCACTGAGGCCACCTGAGGCAGTCCTTAGGCCGAAGAGTCTTATAGGAACTCATCCTTTAAACTTCCACATTTGATTTCAACCCTCTAGGTGATTAGGGGTCTACGATCAAGTTTGTGGAGTTTGCGGGGAGTTAAGAAGTAGTTTGAATTTCTAAAAGATGGGTCCCAATTCTAGTCCTCTAAGATAGTCAAAGGAAAAGCCTAAGGCTAGATCCTAAGCACTAAAAAGAAGAAGAGAAGACCTCATCAAAAATGAGGTCAACAAGGAGTTAGTAGCTTATCTATTTTCATATAATTCCCTTTCCTGAATAAGTCTCTCTTACGGATCATAAGAATGATCTAGAGAAGAAAGGAACCAAAAAAGCAGGGACATACAATGAAGAACACAAACAAAAAGAAACAGAACATGGAGAGGATATGTATGATAAATTATTGTGGGGGGGGATCGGTCTGTTTAAACACATGACGCGGGCTCTCATCAAGGGGCCTAGCACATGGGAAACCGATATTTGACCTCTGCCAAATAACAGTTTCCTTTTAAAAATAAAAATAAAAATAAAAATAATAAAATAATAATAAAATTATATATATATATATATATATAATTATTTATATCAGTTCATTTATTTGAAAAAGAAATTAAATATCAATTATTTAATAACTTGCTAAAGATAATTAATGATCTATTTGGGGGTGATTGTAATTTTTTGTAAATGTGATTATAAAATTGTTTTTGAAATTTTATTTTTATTGAAAAATATTATAAACATTTAAAATATTAAAAAAAATCAAATGACAGATTGCACAAAGAAATCTTACTACAAAAAATAAAAAAAAGCAAAAAATTATTAGTCAGACAATATTATTTTTGATAGATTGAAAAATATAATAATTAAAAAAATGTCCTAATAAACTCTTAAAAGTCATATATTCTCTGATTATTTTCCAATTCATCATCCTTCTAAAGTTATTAAAACAATATTCTCACTAATGATCTTTCCGCAGATGAAATTCACGATACATTCTTCAACATTAGAAGTGATAAAACTATTGGAACTGATAGACTTAGTTCTAAATTCTTCAAAAACATTTGTGATATCAGTAGCCCCCATTTCATTGAAGCAACAAAATATTTTTTTCAACATTGTATGTTACCCAATTGAGTGAAAGATTATGTTCTAACTCGTATCGTTAAAATTACAATGCTCAATTCCCTGTTAATTACCAGTCTTTATCCTTATGTAATATGATCTACAAAGTTATTGTTAAACTACTTCTTGGTAGAATTAAATCTCTTAAAATGAATATTATTCACCTTGCTCAAGTTGATTTTATTTCTAATAAAGATATTGTAGATAATATCTATATTGTAAACTATATCTGTAATGCTAAGATTTTCAGTTTCAATTCTTTTAGCCATCCCAATTAATTTTACCATAAAATTGACTTGAGAAATGTTTCTTACATCATCAACAAAAAATTTCTCTTTGATATATTAAAAGAGTTTAGTTTTCAACCAAAGTTTATTAGATGGATATAGGCACATGCTACTCAAGTTTGCTTATTTGTTATTATTGATGGGGAGATCAAGAGATATTTCAATACATCTTCATGCTTAAGACATGGATGTATTTTATCCCCTTATCACTTTACTATTATATGGATGCTTTGTCTATATTGATGAAACTTCGATGTCAAAATCTTAATTTCAAAGGTAATGAAAATAAGAATCAATGCATCTCACATCTCATATACGCTAATGATATTCTCATCTTTGGGAATGTTCCTATAAGTTCCATTACTTGCTTGTCTAATAATCATAATACAATCTATGATGCCTCTAATCTTAGTATCAACCTTAAAATAATTATTGTTTGTTTTCCTTAAGCTATGGATGATTAGCCCAAATCTTCCAAAGCTCAAATTTACTATAGTTTATGACTTCCCCTTAAGCTTTTTTCCTTAGGTGTACCTAGAATTAACAAGATATGGCTCTAAGCTTAAACCTTTTGATTGTCCCATGATTATCAATAAAATTCATTCATCTTTGAGTGGATGAAAATAAAAGTTGTAGTCTTTTGTGGGTAAATTTTAATTGGTATCGTACTCTTTATGGAGTTATATTTATTATTGGATGAGTTCTTCTATTATTCGTAAAGACATAAGAAAAAATATCTTCTCTAATTAACAAGTTATTTTATGGTAAAGGTGAAGAGAGTAAATTGCACATTATTTCTTGAAAAAATGCCACCACGCCAAAACACTTGGTTGGTTTAGGCTTTTCGAAACTTGAGTTGGTGAACCCCTAAACCCTAAACCCTAAACGTCTACCTGTTTGAATCGTATGTTGGAGATGCAGGCAGCCAAACGTCGTTTTTATTTTCTATTACAATCTAATCGTAGCTATAACCCCGCGATCAGAGCGTTGGGAGAAAACTTTACGGAGCTGCCCTCGTTAGCGCGACGCATCCCTGCCCTAGCGCATTGCCCTCGTTAGCACGACGCATCCCTACCCTATCACACTGTCGAAGAAAGCCGAAGGAGATCTCTGCCGAAGGAAGTCGATCTACCGTCATCCCATTCCTCTGCACCGGAGGAAGCCAATGTAAGGAGATGGGAATGGAGATCGATCGACTGTGGAGATTTTTCGACTTCTTGGGATCTAGAAATGTTCTTCCATCCATCGAATTCTTCTTCTTCTCCTCCTACATTGCCGTGGTTTGTTGTGCGCAGTACTCTTCGACCATGGCGGTTTAGATGAACTTGGCAGCGGGGTTATATTTTATTCAGGTTTGCTGATCAGCATTTGTTCGGCTGTAAGACTTGTTCTCATGGAGTTTGTAGTTGTAGGGAATGTTTGGTATCCTATTTTTGGCAGGCTTTATGCTTAAATCGTGCCAAATATTTTGCATGAAGATTTTAAACCATGGTGTTTTGATGAGTATCATTTTAGCCCGTTATTTGTTAAATCACATTATTCATGAATTTTAACTGATTTAAGAATTTATCACTCTTTCTATCTGTAAGTGCGCAAACAAATATTGAGCCTGTGTGTAAAGATTTAGTAAGTTTTGACAGTTTCAACCTCGACAATTTTCAGGTTGTAATCCACAATATTAACTAGAATTGGAGTTGCAACCTCGACACGTAAACAACTTATCCAAAACAGGGGCAGAATAGTCATTTATCCTGAATCAGCTGTTTTCCAAACGCAGAAACTAAACAGAAGTCAGTTTATCCGGACCAGCTGCTTATCAACAGATTATCAGGATAAGCTGGATAAACTGCATCTACCCCAAACAGGCCCTGAGACTTACAATTTATTATTTGAGCGTCTTATTTCTTTCTATATTCTTTAAGGAAGCATTCCCGATAATTCTTCCCTTTGGGTTACAATCTAACACAAGTCCTACTACCTATGGGCAACTCACAACTCAACCTATTATATATGGCTTGAAATAAATTGCAAAATATTAAAGTGAACGTACCTTTTTCAACATGATTTTTGAAATGATTTACATCACCATTAGACAAAAAAAAGTAAAAAAGAATTTTAACAAAATAGCTTATAGTTGTAATGAAAAATATGTATTTCACATGAGGCTTTATTTTAGGCCAAGCTTTAGATATTATACCTTGATTTCCGTTTGGACTTGATAGTTGATATGATGGGTTTTGATGATATTGTAATACATTTTTATGGTAATGAAATCGTTGAGTTCTTACCACGTTTATTTTTTTTTTCCATTATAATTTTGTTAAGTAATTATATTATGATACTTATATTTCATATTTAAATTTTTTAAATGTAAATTATTAAAATTTAAAAAAAATTTATCATCATAATTATTATAGTGTTTGTTACTTAAATATTGCAAAATTTATTTTATATTTAATATTAGTTTTTTTATACTGCATCATTTATATTATATTTAAATAAATTTATATTTTATGTTGAACCGTTAGGCTCCTTTTAGGGCGGCGTTCGACTGGATGCCACGGTTTTCATCCATTTGGGGCGACTTTAGCACTGCATCCTGTTGCATTTTAGGAAAAATGTGGGCCGCGGGGCCCGCATTTCTTATGAAATTTATTACCCCTTCACACCCCCCCCTCTCCCTCCCCTCCATCTACTGATCTGCGATGAATGCCCTAACCTGATCTCCTCTGCGAAGTCCTCGCGATCTCTCGCTCGTCGCCTTCCATAACCTAGCCTTCTTCTGCGATCTCCTCTCATTCTGAACTCTTGTATCCCCTTTCCCTATCCTCTATCGCGTACATCATTTTAGTTTCTCATTTTTGCTGGATACTGATGTCTCTATAAGCAATTTTTTTGATTTATTTGTTGGTTTTTTTATGGTGGTAATGGAGGCAGCGGTGTTGGGGCATTTGTTTGTTGTGAATTTGAGAAGAATAGTTGGCTTTGTTGTGTAGTGTTGGGTTTATTCTGCTATGCTAATGGGTTTCTGTTGTGATGGTTGCTCTGTTTTTCTTATATTTGAGAAGAAGAGTGGGGTTACTTTCAAAGATTATAGTAAAAGAAATTATTTTCACAACTTCACTGAGTAAAACATTACATCACAAAAGTATCACGAAATTTCTTTGAGAGAATATTATGCATTGATAGTCCTCGAGTTTACTTTAAAAAATTCTATAAGAAATGCATCAAAAGTACATTTAGATTGATCATCATTGTCATGATCATTCTAGGAGACAAATACATAGATTTCTTCATCAAGCTCATGCAAACCCAATTTCAAAGATTATGATAAAATGAAATTCTTTTCACACACAAAAACTTCTTGGAGTGAAGCATTACATCACAGTGTATCATGAAATTTCTTTGAGAGAATATTATGCATTTACTTTGAAAGATTTTATAATAAATGTCTCAAAAGTATTATTTTATTGATCATCATTGTCATGATCATTATCATCGCTGTTATAAGACAAATGCATTGATTGCTTCATGATGCTCATGCAAACCAAATTTTAAAGATTATGGTAAAAATTAATTCTTTTCACACACTGAAATTTTATGGAGTGAAACATTACATTACAGCACATCATGAAATTTCTTTGAGAAAATATTATGTATTGATAGCCTTTGAATAATTCTATAAGAAATACCTCAAAAGTGCATTTTTATTGATCATCATTGTTACGATTATTATCATCACTGCTAGGAGACAATTGCATGGATTTTTTAACCATGCTCAAGCAAACCCAAATTCAAAGATTATGGTAAAAAGAAATTCTTTTCACACATAAAAACTTCGTTGAGTGAAGCATTACATCACATAACATCATGAAGTTTCTTTGATAGGATATTATGCATTGATAGCCCTTGATTTACTTTGAAAAATTTTATGAGAAATGCCTCAAAATTACATTTTTGGTGATCATCATTTTCATGATCATTATCATCACTACTAGGAGACAAATGCATTGATTGCTTCATCATGCTCATGCAAACCCAATTTCTAAAATTATGGTAAAAAGATATTCGTTTCACACACATAAACTTCGTGGAGTGAAGCATTACATCACAAACAACACAACATTTCTTTAAGAGAATATTATGCATTGATAGCCCTTGGATTTACTTCGAAAACTTATATAAGAAATGTCTAAAAAGTACATTTTTCTTGATCATCATTGCCCATCATTACCATGATCCTTATCATCTATTCTATGAGACAAATGCATGAATTGATTCATCATGCTCATGCAAACCTAATTTCAAAGATTATATCAAAAGGAAATTCTTTTCCCACCAGAAACTTCATGGACATCAAAAAGCATCACGAAATTTTTTTCAGAGAATATTTTACATTGATTGGTTTACTTTAAAAAATGCTATATGAAATGCCTCAGAAGTACATTTTTTTATTATCATTGTCATGATCCTTATCATCACTGCTAGGAGACAAATACATGGATTGCTTCATCATGCTCATGCAAACCCAATTTAAAAGATTATGGTAAAAAAAACTTATTTTCACACAAAGAAACTTCATGGTGTGAAGCATTACATCACAAAGCATCACAAAATTTCTTTAAGAGAATATTATGCATTGATAGCCCTTGGGTTTACTTTGAAAAATTGTATAACAAATTTCTCAAAAGTATGTTTTTATTGATCAACATTATCATGATTATTATCATCACTGCTAGAAGACAAATACATTAATTGCTTCATCATGCTCTTGCAAATCCAATTTCAAAGTATGGTAAAAAGAAATTCTTCTCACTCACATAAACTTCATGAAGGGAAGCATTACATCACAGAACATCACAAATTTTCTTTGAGAGAATATTATGCGTTGATAGCCCTTGGGTTTACTTTGAAAAATTCTATAAGAAATGCCTCAAAAGTACATTTTTATTGATCATCCTTATCATGATCATTTTCATCACTGCTAAGAGACAAAATGCATGGATTGCTTCTAGATGCCTTCTTTAGTGATATGCATCTGTGACGCATACAAGCTTGGTTTTATGTGGGTTAAAGGCAATCAAGAACCCAATTTGTTATGAGGTTTGTTGTCCTCTTATAGTGACAAATTTGTTGGTTGGTATATTGAGTTCTTAGAGACATCACGCATGCACAAAACTATAATTACTTTCTTCTTTTATAAATTTTTATTTGTTTATTTTGTACATTTCTTGTTTTTTTTCCTTGCCTTATATATTTAATACTTATTGTTTTGGTCTTTTTACACTATTTGTAAGTGTATTTTCTTTCCATATGCATTGCACTTATTTCTTTTGATGGGTTTGAGAGGTCAATAAAAAGACATTTGAACTTCATGGATTCTTCTAGATTACCTATTAGTCTTTATTGTTAGGTGTCACATGTGAAATTTTATTGAAGATAACTATATTTCTCTCATTTTTTCGTCGATATGGTTTATGAGGATCTTCTAGATGGCCTTCCTTGGTCATATGCATATGTGATACACATGTGCTTGGTTTTATGTGGGTTAATGAAAACCAATAAACTTTTTTTATAATGTATGTTATCTTCTTATAGTGACAGATTTGATGGCTGGTAAACTGAGTTCCTTGAGACTTCACGCATATAAATAAGTGTAATTAATTGGTGCTTTTAGCAATTTCAACTTCTTTCATGATTAATGGAATGTCATTTGTAGCATACAAGAAAGATGAGCTTCAGGATTTCAGGGACCTCCCGATGATTGCTCTGTCATTGCAGACTTCCTTACTTACGGCAGGCGCATAGCTATGGAAGGAAGTTCTACAGGTGTCCGCAGAGAATCATTAAGAAGTGTGACTTCTTCCGGTGAGCAGACAGTCTCGAGGATTCCACTGTCGACAGTGATCGGGAATGGATAACATCTCTGGAGGACGGTATAGCTCGTGACATACACGTCTGCATGTTAAAAATAAGATTATTTTATTAAATGTAATTTTAATGGTTTTTTTTTCATTTTTTAACACGCTTAATACTCATTGTTAAGTGAGGTGTATATATGAATTTTTGTACTGTTCTTAAGTGAATTATTGCTTCTGAAGTATCAAATATATGGTTATGATGGTTTTGTTACAAACAACATTACTGCACAGGAACAAAATGACCATTTGTTCATAAGCATCTACCACATTGTTGTTTTCAAACCGAAAAAAATGAACAACTAATCAACTTACCCAGAGCAACTTTCCCACAGTAACATCTTGGGACAACTAAGCTACAGTAACTTATTAATAAGCTGCAGCTTCCCTAAACACACGCTTAAAGTGTGTTTGGGGTAGCTTGTGATTATCCAAATAAGCCGCTTATCTGGAAACACGGATCGCAGGGTTCGATCTGCGTTCCGCGCGTTTAGTGTAAAAAACCAACTGTATTTTTCGGATAAACTGCTCAAATGCAGTTTTCAAACAGTGAGACGCGAAAACACCGTGGTGGCGGATAAGCTGCCCCAAAGGGAGCATTTAGTTTAACCTTAGTTCAACTTTTTTCAATTTTTGGTTTGATGCTCCCATTTTCACAATGTTGATAAAAACACTTTTTTATAAATTTAGGAGAGCTCCCACGTCTTGTTGGTCCAAACTTTTTCGTGTCGCCTTCTATTCAGTCATCCTTACGGGACAAGACTCCACGGTATCTTTGCCGGCAGCGATATGGAAGTGTCGGCGGTGATCTTCGGTGACGGCGTTCACCTCTCTAGGCATATCATGCGCGACCACTCCAATATCCCCGCTACCCTCTCCGTCCTTGCGATCTCCCCATCATCGATGCTCCCCGTCGACTCTGCCTCTTCACTGCGTGCTACCGTCCGATCGGATCCCTTCCGGCCTCCTGCAGCCGTTCCGCGTGTTCTCGTCCGCCGGATACGACGCATCCGCCGACGCAGCTCCACCGAAGACGGCGACGAGGACGGCTTCTTCGATGGTGGCGATGGCGACGACGGCCCGTTCGGCGGCGGAAATGGGGGTGGAAAGAGATGGGGTTCTTGGCGGCCTGGGGGATCGGAGTGGGAAGACCCGGATCGGCGGCTGTGGCTTTCTTTGTCGGACGACCCCGCCTTCGATGTTATTTATGAGGTACTTTGCTGGATTGCGCTCTCTAATTGTGCTCATTTCGCTTTTAAGAAGATGAGCCAACTCCTATCAGAAAGGGTGAAAGATGTGTCAATCAGATCGGTTTTGCCTTTCTGCTGAACTCGGAATCCCTCAATTTGGTGCCGATTGGCCATCCATTTGTCTTTTCTCGATCTAGTCTTGTTTAAATGCTCTGTACATAATTTAACATATCGCTTTCTTTCTTCTCTGCTCTATTGGATGATGTTAAACATATTAGGCGAATAAAGCTGCTTTAGTTTTCTGCCAGCGAGGTTCTAGTTGTATTACTTGTGCATTCTAGTGTTTTTTTTTTTTCTGTTTATTTTTGTTTTAAAGTTTTTTAATGGAGCCGCAGTCCATTAAGTGGCTCTTTGGATGAATGTTTTGAAAATATATGCATTTCCTGATTGAGATAGTGTCATTTAAAATTTTGGTGCATTTACATACATACCACCCAATTCCTATGTATTTTCATATCTAAAGGTTAGATTTTGTTTTTCCTACATTTATACTGGCTAAATTTTACATGTCACATACAAAATACCACCATTTTAGATTTTAAAAGTGAGATGCACTTTCTCATGCATAGGTAAGGTGGTGTGTATTTAAAAATTCAAGTTTTGATACATAAGAATTGAGTGATATGTTTGTAAATCTTCATAAAAATTTATGAGTGTTTTTGTTGGATGCAAATGAAATTCATTTGAAATGTTTGTTTATATTTGTTATGATATATTTCAAATGCGTACGAACTAGGGTGGCGTTGTTGGTTGTGGTGGGTTGCGGCGTAAATTTGGGAATCATGAATGGGTGCAACATAAGATTTATAAATTGTTTAATGTGGGTAACTTTCAAAAAACAAAGGTTTTAGGGTATTTCAATTCCATTAAAGTGTACTTTGAATTTCTTTTGCTTCAACTCAACCCCTAAGAAAATGGAAATCGAGGAAAATGCAGTACCCTACTAATATTATTTTGATCAAACAAACCTAAGTTTGAATGTTTCGACTAATAGGATTGACTTCTTAAGTAGCTTCTGCTAATTGATAGGTCTTTGCATTTAGTAGATTGTGGTTTCCAATTTTTTTATGGAGAGATTATTACTTGAGCTAAACAAACCTAGAACTCCTAGATGTGTGAAACTAGGCATTAACGTGTATTTGTTGTGTGCACAATAATAAACAACAAATACCCAGTAATTACACAGCAGAGCAGACCCAATTCTAAGTGCATAAAATACGCCTAGTAAGCGCACATTTTTTATTAAGGAATTAGTAGTTGTGGGTGTCACACCTTCCTTTATGTGTAGAGCCAATAATAGGAGGGCTGAGGAGTTTGCTTTTGGTTCTCTGTGTTCTCTGAGCCTATCCATTCCTGCTTGTACTCCTTCCTTAAAATTTAAGGAGAATGGGAGCAGGTTGAAATTAGAGGATCTGGGAGCAATTACAATGATCATAAGCAAAAGTGGAGCAAGTTATACAAGACATTTCAATTCATGAATAACAAGAAGAATCATGCATTGACTACTAGCATTCAGAATAATAATATCAGACAGGATAGAGTGAATATTTATTTGAATGTGAAGTCTAGCAACGGTGAGACGTGAGCCCTTTGTCTTGAGAGGTTTAAAGCCAAAGGATCCCCTATTTTGCTAGCAAATTTGGAGGTACCACTTGCAGACCAACAATCCAGAATAAAACAACAACAGTCTTAATCCCACTAAGTGGGATCGGCTACACGAATCCTTTTTCTCCATTGCATCCTATTTAGTGTCATATTTTCATTTAAGTCTAATAAATTAAGGTCATTTTTTATACAATACGCCCAAGTCTTCCTAGGTCTACCTCTGCCTTTCTTAACATAAGTCAAATCTAAAACATCTACTCTCCTAATTGGATTTCTTAACATAAGTCGAATCTAAAACATCTACTCTCCTAATCGGATCATCAGATGGTCGACGTTTAATGTGACCAAACCATCTAAGGCGACTCTCTCTAATTTTGGAGCTACATCAACCCTATCACTGATATTCATTTCGCATTTTGTCTTTAAGTGTAAAGCCACTCATCCACCTAATCCTTCTCATCTTGGCAACACTTAACTTAGTAATATGCTTCTCTTTTAAAGGCCAACATTCAGCACCATAGAGCATTGCAGGTCTCACAATCATCTTATAAAATTTTTTTTTTCAGTCCAAGTAGTACTTTTCTATCACACAATAGGCCCGAAGCATTCCTCTACTTCAACCAACTAGCTTGAATTCTACTAATAACAACCTCATCTATATCACCATCGCTTTGAACAATAGACCCAAGATATCTAAACCGTTCACACCTTTTACTAATTTGATCACCCAAGGTTACACTTCTGTCACTAGAGCTATTATTACTAAAATTACATACCATATATTCAATTTTAGTCTACTCAAACGAAGGCATATAGACTCCAATATAGACCTCCATAATCCAACAACACGAAGAATGATTAGGAAATTCCAACCAAATAAGTCTTCTTTAACTGACTGAAGTCATGAGTCAACTTCTTAAAGATGAATGGTGGACTACCATTAATAAACCATGGCCTTCCCATCAATACCTTCACAAAATGTTTAACATAATAAAACTTGAAAAGAAATGAACTTTTTGTAAGAATTTAAATATCAACAGTCAGTACCTCTAAGCTTCTAGATCCTACTAATGGACTGAAGAAGTGTATCATAGAAAAAACGTTTGCCCAATGCATAGCCCACTAGAGGAAGACTCCGTTGCTTAGAACCTTCTTCAATCTCTTGATCTAAAAATGAAACTTTATCCTCTGCACATGGTATGTAAGAGAGATTAAAGTTAGAAGAATTATGGATATTAAGGGAACAACCCATCTCAAGCTAAGAAGGAGAAGAGGAGGAAAGAGGAGATGTATCGGAGAGGTTTAGGTGCAAAGCCCTGAGCAAAACGAGAACCAAAGAGGGAAGCAAGAAGGATGGATGACCTATTAATACTGTTGCTGGTATAAGTGTTCAGTGATAGACCATAAACAGTATTGTGGTAGTTTCAGAAGGACGTTTAGTTGCAGGCATGTAAAATTCATTATGAGAAAATATAATATATCTCAAATTTTTAGTGCTGTTAGGTTCACTGCTTGCATTTAGTTCAAAGTTAAATAAATGTAACTATAAATAAAGCAATTCTAGGTTTGGGAAGGAGGCCCCTATATGAGGCCAGGCCAGAATTTGTAAGTTTGGAATTCCACGGTGGCGGAGGATGTGATGTATTAGGTGATTTTGAAATGAACTAAAAATAAATTAGGAGTTTCAGATATGCTATTTGGTTAGTGAAAAAGGTATTAAATTAAAGTAATAAAAATATTTAAAAATTTTATTTAAATTTAAGGAAAAAAATGTGAAAAGGAAAATGAAATATTTGGAATTCACCCTTTATTTCATCGGGTAAATTCCCAATAAACTACATAAGAGGTCAGCCCCGGTCGTCGTAACCGTTGTTCCACGTGTCATTTGTCATTACCATTCCTCACAAGCCCCTCACTACTGCCTACCGCTCGAAAATATCTTACATATGGAGTCCGGACGTAGCTTTGTGTTCGGCTGCATCCGTACTCCGATAAGATTTTACCACTTGTAACACCGCAATAACACTCCAATAACACCGCAGTAACAACGCAATAACTCATGCAAAACAACTCCAATAACACCACGGTAACATCGCAATAACCTCTGCATAACAACTCCAATAACACTGCAGTGTTATTGCGCTATTATTAGTGATGTTCATGGGTGTTTCTACAATGTTATTAGAGTTGTTTTGCGGGGGTTATTGTAGTGTTACCATGGTGTTATTTGCTTAGTCCTCCGGGCGGTGTTATTGGCGTTGATCAGTAGTGTTATTGTGGTGTTATTCAAGTTGTTTTGTGGGGTTATTACAGCTGAATCACGGTGTTATTTGTATAGTCCTTTGGGTGGTATTATTGACACTGTTCACCAATGGTATTCTGGTGTTATTGTGGTGTTATTAGAATTATTTTGCAATAAAATCACACTAAGAGCATTTTCGTCATTTTTAAGATGGGCTCATTAGATGCACGTGGCATGATTTTACTGATCCGAACGCAGAGCTACGTGCGAACTTCGTATGTGATTTTTTTCTACCACCCACACCACCGACAGCCACTGCCATGCTCCCTCAACATATTCAAAATACATTATATTTAAATGATATAAATTCTTTTCTCTTTACAATCTCTTTTCAGCAAAATAAACAACTAAATCAAAAGTTATTTTGGATTTATTTTCCATTCCAAATAAGTCTCTTAAAAATTAAAGATTGTGTATTTGAGTTATACTAAAACGCATAAAACAAAAATCTCAAAAGTGTGTTGTGTTAACGTTGTTTAATATATTATAATGGTCATAAGAGTGCCCCATATGTGTGTTATCAGTTAATAATGAATAGCCTTGGACATGCAAATATCATACTAATTTTCCAAAGTATTCTTATAAAATAATAAAATACAGAATATTCATATGATACAATAATCTCAAAATAAAAATTCAATAAATTTTAAACCTAAACCGATACAAAATAATTTCATAATATTCTACATTATTTTTTTTTTCTTAATGGTAAAGAATTGAAAGGAAAAATATTAGAGCAAGGGCTTATTTGGTTGGAGTAATATATACTTTAAAAATAGTAAAATTTGCTAAATTTATTATTCGATTGAAGTTAGTTAAAAATTAAATTTGATTTTAAACGCCATAATTATTTTTGCAAGTTTCTACAAACATAAAGCACAAATTTTTATTCATTCAGATAAATCATCAAATATTTAACAAATAGTATTTCATTTCTATACTTCCCAAAGCTGAACCAGCATAAATAAATAACGACATAATTTATAAAACAAATTCAATAACAATAGTAAGACACATGATAACGTGCAAGATATTATAGCCCGTTGATCCTTCAACTAAGAGATCTGAATTCAAATCCTTACGTATCAAGAGATTCCTCCTTTTAAAAATATATCTAGTTACTATAATTTTCATAAGTTTTTATTTTTTTTATCCGAGACATTTACATATACCACATAATTCTTATAAATATTTATATCTAATAGACTTTCAAATTTATATATATATAGCACTCAAGGTCTTCAACACCACATTAAGGGTCCCTTTGACACCACATTAAGGGTCCGTTTGGGGCAGCTTATTTGGTGCGGTGGCGTTTTGAAAATGCACCCGACATATTAGAATAAACTACATTTTAGCAGCTTTTGCGTTTTCAAAACGCAGAAAACAACTTTTTCACACATCTATCTAAGTGCAGTGGTAACTTTCTGACTGCGATCTAACTTTTCCAAAAAATATAAAATTTTATAATAGTCACGGCACCTAACTTATCAGCAAATTATTTTTAATCAACTTATCAGTAGATTATTAATAAGCTGCAGCTGCTCCAAACAAACCCTAAATATATCATTATTGTTCTCATTTTAAAAGTGAAATATACATTTTTCATGTATATGTTTACATGGCACCAAAATGTTATAAATGTAAATAACAAACTTTAGTGTTAAATATGTAAATAGTGTGCTGTATGTAAATTCCCTTTTTATTTTTTAAAATAAAATCAAAATTATTTTAAATTTCACTTGACCAAATATATTTCATTCAAATCAAAGAATGAATAAAACAAAAATGATCCCAAAATTCCCCTAAATTAAATGTTCAAAAGGTGATGAGCATGACTGATAGTTATGCAAGTGTTATGATTCTCAATGCTAGTGGTCAATGGCATAGTTGTATAATGATTTGCTAATGTTAGCTTCCATAATATCCACATGTATATTGAATATTTTATAGTATTATCTACTAAACTAATCATCTTAAAAGGATTGAGCTAATAGTATAGATAGGAAAAAAAAAAATTATAAAAATGGAAAAAGATATAACACCGACATCCTCATATTATTGTGTTCATATTTTGTTAGACACGATGCCATTATATGAAAATGATTAAAATCGCGAATAAAGGATACTAAAATCATAATCTGAACAAACAAAAGAAAAGAGTATCTAAACTAAATTAGATTATCCATAAATGATAATACAAAAGATATTTTAACATATCATTAAACTAACAGTAGCTTCCAGCAGGGGTGAGCAGAGAAGAGTTATGAGGGTAGGGTGATTTGAAGCAATAACATCCAAATATAGCCATCTTCTAGTGCATATGATTTCAAGCATAAATGTTTCTGCAGTCACCACATCAATTATAACTGGCATTCAAAAACTTCAGCAACTCATTACGATTAGTTTCTGCCTTTTTATCCTCCTTTGATTTCTCAAGCTTCAGTAAAATCTAGAGAAAGGGAACGAAACTCAAGTAGTTGGAGCAATTGACAAAAGATCAATTCAAATGTAGGTAAAGTTACTACCTTTTTACCAGAAACAGCGCTGCGATGAACACTATCATCCTTTTCACGCCCAAGGAACTGAAAAAAATAATAGAAAACAGAAAAAATAAAAATGAATTTAAATAAATCATATACATATAAGAAATTTAAGATTTTAAGAAATATCAAGTAACCTTTGAAAGCTGAACAGGGCTGCTACTACGCTCAGTCTGCTCCTGTATATAGCTCTCAAAGGCACAATAACATCCAGCAAACAAGTTTCAAAGTCCATTTAGCCGGATACAGATACCAGCTCCAACGTCAAAGAGCCAACCGAACAAAAAACAAAAGGTAGTAATGTGAGGATACGAAACATGCTAGAAAAAAAGGCCTCACGGTATTAAATAATAATGAAGATTCACAGCATTTTGTCATAACATGCAAATGCATAATGCTGAAAACTGAAACAAAGCGTTCGTCTGCCTCAAACTAATTCCCTATTAAATTCAATGCAAGAAAATGAAGGTAAATATCCATGAAACAGCAACTAATATTCTCCTAAGTAATATATATAATTATATGATATAGTCAACTTTTGGTTTAAGCAATATAAGCTTAATTTAGAATCTCTTACATAAGCAAGCTCCTACATACAGAAGATAACAAATTAAAATCCTCTTCAATGGACTAAGCCTTCCAGACCTCTTTCAAGTCCTAAAAATAAGGAGGCCAAAGTACCTAAATTTAAACTTAACCTGAACTCTATGGATTAGTTTCATCTTACTTAATTTACAAAAAATATTTAAGCACATCACGTTGATAAAATTGTAATTCAGCTTTAAGTAAAGCTTAAAAAGCCAAGATACCATAGAATGCTATGGAATCAAAACTACCTTTCTGTGTTCAAATCAGATATGACGATGATGCTTGTCTCACAACTATAAATCCTAGTGAGCATCTACTTGATATGAAATTCTTCTTGCTGGCTTAGATTGCCTAATTCCCCTTTCAAACAACTTTTTTCTTACGCAAAAGTAAACCGAAGGTTGGGTTAATTGGGTAGAAGAGAATGTAGGGATAATAAATAGGTGAAGGGGATTGGATTTTAAATTATAACATGTTTTCAACCACTATTCATGAAACAAAAATTTGAATGTGAATCTAGAACTCAATTTCAATCACTTTCAAAGAAACAAATTAGTCCAACATGGCTTGACCAACCACAACTAGGAAACACTCCACTGAGAAGGTAATGGAAATGGATCTACGCCTGTTGTCAAAACCATGCTGCTAACAGGACCAATTCAAGAGAAGATTGATGAATTAATATGTTCAAGTCAACAAACTAAAATAGTTTATATTTCATATGCTACCACCCACTGAGAAGGTAGCAATTTCGCCTATCAGAAAGAGCAAAAATATAATCGTCTCAAACTGGCCGCACAATCCCTATTGGCAGACTAGTTCACATTTAGTGATTTGCCAATCCCCAAAGAAAATATCTAAACATATCAGTTAAAACAAATATTATTTTGCCACTACATACAAGCACATTGCAATCGAAAATGCAATCACATATCCTGTAATGGCCAATATTTCACCGCGATCTTCGCTGAGCATATAGTGTGTGTGTGTGAGAGTGTTTCATGCAGCAAGTTATAAGAGAAATAAAAAATACATAGGCCTCACTTGGGATCACTTTTATTTTTTGTTTTCTATTTTTATTTTTATTTTATTTTGTTTATATTTTGAATTGAATTAAACCACATCTGGTTGTGATAATTTTTTAAAAAGGCTCAAAACATCTTTCAATTGTTTTGAGTGCTTTTAAAAACAAGGTGATTTGTTTCCGAATATAATAAATAAAATTATACCAACCAAAAAAGTTTCCAAAACAAAAGTAACCCAAAAATAATAATAATAAGCAAAGCAAAAATAATGCTGAATGGGCCCATATCTTGTCAATAAAGTAATAGCATAAAATGAATAAAAATCAATCATCACTAAATTGAGGGTTTTGGGACAGCTTATTTGCTGCGGCGCGACACAAAAACGCACTTTAGTGATTTGGTTTCCACGAAGTGGGTGCATTTATTTAAACGCACTCGAGGTTATGTGATGCCGCCACAACCTGTGTTCCGCGTTTTCGTTGCTTCCATATTATCTGGCTGTCTCGCAACGCGTATCTATTCGAGTGATCCTCCAACAAGATTTAACAAGTTCGGAATGACACAGACCATATTTATTAATCTATTCGAAGATTTGCAGAAAAAACATGGACTCAATGGCTGCTTTAAAATGACTTCAAGAGAGGTGTTAGTTATAACCATCGTGAGAAATAATTAGTAAATATTTTTCAGTCGATTTGAATGCTTTAATCAGCTTATCTTTAAATGTTATCAAACCAAAAGACCCTATATCCCAAAGAACCCTTATAGAGATTTCACAAGATCAACGTTATATGCCATATATTTAGATAGTTTTTTGTGTTCAACTTTTCAAAATTTACCTAAACGTAGCAACTCTAATATCTTATATAAATGACTTGGGATTGCATTGGAGCAATTGATATGACACATGTGGATGCACAAATGTCTAACTGTGAAAAGAATGCATACATTGGACGTTCAACACAAACTGTTATGGTTTTATGTGATTTTGATATTTGTTTCACTTTTGCAATGAATGAATAAGAAGTAAGCGCATATGGTAGCTGCATATTCAAATTTATTACGTGAACTCATAAATACAACTTTCCAAAACGGACTCTAAGTTTGCTTAAATATGAATAAATAAATAATTTCTTCCATACAATACTAATGATTATACTTATAATAAAGAAATATTATTTAGTTGATGCTAAATATCTGTTACAAAAAGGGTATCTCAAACCCTTTCATTATACAAAATATCACATTCCTGATTTTGAATGAGTTAACATTGTATTTTTGGGGCATAAATAAGATGTTTAACAAGAGACATCTTTAAAGGGTGTAATTGAGGAAATTTGGGATTTGGAGAAAAAAAAGATTATTCTATAAGATATGCACATATATCATTTCAACAAACAAGTTAATATTATGGTTGCTACAATAGCTCTCCACAATTACATTTGTCAGCATCCTTCATGTGGTAATATTCATTTCAATAGTGTAAATGAAAATCAAACACATGCCCCTATTGAAGCATATGAATATAGCTTAGGGCAATCAATATCACAAACTGAATGTGATTTACCTGAGTCTTATACACAATATGGGGAAAGTGCTGGAGAGATGAAAGAGTTAATAGAGCAAATTACAAATGCAACAGCTGATGGGTGAAATAATATTGTATGTAAATTTTTTTATTTATATATAAATCTAAATTTGGTGCAAATTATTTTTTTATTCATTCTACATGTATTTACTCCCACATTGATGACCTCGCTGGCAACCGCGGGTTTAATATAAGTTTTTTTTCATGCACATTTTCTTTTTTTGTTTAAAGGTTTATGATGAGATATATGATCTTAGAGGTTCTTCTACAAAGCCTAGATGTTACTATGGATTTTGCCATGTATGAATCTCCATCAAGACAACCAAGATCCCCTTCTTTTTCGGTCATATGACTGTTGGGTTCTTTTGGATGGCCTTGGTGGTGATATGCTCTCGTGATACATACGAGCTCGGTATTACATGATCTAAAGGCAAACAAGATCCTCTTTCTTTAAGGTCTTGTGTCTTCTTATTATGACAGATTATTCGACAGTTAATTTTTTGCTCTGAGATCTCACAGCTTTATAATTTTTTAATTATGCATTTAAATTATTCTTATTAGTTAATATTTCATCTAACAATTTTGATTTGTGGTTTTAAACCTTCAAAAAATATGAGCTTGAGGACTTCCGGTGTTTTTAGAGTCTTGTATTGCAACTGTGAATTGCAGTGTTCTCTACATACATCACGAAAGAAGTATAGCCACGGAGAAAATTTTACAAGTGTACAAGGAATAGATCAACAGAGAACTGTGACTTTTGTTAGATGGACCGATCAATCAAACGATTCCACCTTATATAGTGATCAAGCGTGAAGAGTTTCTTTGGAGAATTTATCTCATAAAATTGATCGCTTGCATTTTGAATTTAATAGTATGATAATATTAAATATTTTTTAATAATTTTATCGTTTTTTAATTGTTGTATCACTGTTAAGTAAGATGTCAATTCTAGATATAATATTTGAACTTGTGAGTTTTTTGGTGTTCTAAATGTAATTTCTGTTTTCATGTATGAGTTATTCAACCTCGACTCGTTCTATTATAAACAGCACAACATTGGAGTAAAAAAGTCTTTTTATCATAAACAGCTGCAGTGCAATTGTACAAAATAAACAAACACAATTTCCTCATAGCAGCTTCTGCGCAGCAGCTTCCTGGTACAACTGCTATACAACCACTTTTTAAAAAACTAAAGCTACACCAAACAAACCGTAAATAAGCTATAAAGAGTCATTTAAGTGTTTGTTTCTTCAAAGGGAGGGAGTTGCAACAACAAAAAGACAGGTGAATGAAGCTTTTGAGGACGGATTGGCTTCAATTAAGTGTCACTTTTATTATGCCCAGCAAACCGACATTATTCCACCAAAACTTTCCCTAATCTGGTATTTCTTTTGTCTCTCAAGAAACAGCGTAGTATACATGGATAGTGTTTTGGCTGTATTGGCACTACCTGCAAACGTGATGGCCAGAGTTTATTACTTGCTCCATTCTGAAAACAAACTCATGAAAACCAGCTTACATATTGCTTAATCATCTCATTGTGTAGTACATTCATTACAACAGTATCCTTAAAGACATTCTCTAACTTCATGACAAAGTTGAAGCCATGATAGCAAATTATTGTACAAAACAATAACACTGTTAAACTATCGCTCCCTAATTTCATCTTCTAGAGATAAGCACTGTCAACTTGGATGGATTACTCTTGAATTGAAAACAATAAAATTATTCTCCAACTTAAGACGAATTACTCTTAAATTGAGAACATTAAAATTATTCCCAACTGCTGTGGTCTACCTTTGCACTGCCTCGTCGGGTACTCTCATTTCTAATTAAATAAATAGAAACCCCATTAAATGCCTCTCAATTCCCACGTAAAGGTCTGCTCAAAATGATTCTTTATGTTCCCTCACCTACCTTAATTAATGCTCAAAGCACATATGTCCCTTTCGCTTGATGCTTGCAAACTCATCGCCCATTTCAGGCAGAATCCATATTGAGAATGCTCCCCATAAAAAGCATTTCAAGGCTGCCTCCAAGTTAATACTGCATTCATAACTTCAACTGCTTAGTCATCATATGCTTCAAATGTCTTGTGAATCCTCAACCTCTAAAAGATACATTAAAGTTCCCATTGTAGTTCCTTGCGGGCATATGGACTTTGTAAACTGTAGATGTGTTATGGGAGAATGGAAGGGAAAAATATTTCCTAAAAAATTATTTTTGATTCCAAAGAAGAGTTTAAAAAGACAACCATACAAAATAATTTATCATGACGTGTTGATCCTAACCTCTACGTGTTAATCAAGGTCTCATTCTTCTCAAAATTTTACTTGATTTTATAAGATTCATATTTCATCAAAAAATGAAACTCAAGGTCTGTTTAGGAGAACATTATCAGTTGCTATTTAAAAAGCTACAGTAACACCAGATTCTATTAACCTTACTGGCCAGACACTTCAGCAGGTCCTCTTCTAATGAGCATGCTCAGCTGCTTTGCTAAAGGACTAGATAAAAAATAATCACAGTTTTACTCAACACTAAAATCCAATAAATGTTCCTATTCTCCTAAAACCAAGCTCATCCACCTTCCCAGATCCACAACACCTTAATTCAGCCTCAGTAATTATCTTCCAGCTTTAATTTGTATTATCACGGTTTTTTTCTTTTTGTTTTTGTTATTTTAGAGTTCTCTTTCCCAAAAAATCTCTGTTCTAACCATTCATTAATAAAAAATCATTTTCATAGATTTACTTGAGATCTGTATGTAGTCAAATTTATATTATCTAGATATTCAACGATTGAGCTAGTTTGACCAAAATGATGATCCATATTCAAGTTGTCTGAATTTCCTCTAGGAAATTTTCTACTTTGTCATTTTTTTCAACAATTTAATTAAAAAATATATTTTTGCGCAACATTGTAAAGGTTGGACTCCTTAAGTATCTTTAAAAACTATGATTTGTAACAGTAAGAAAATACAAGACAATTAATGAAACTCATAAATTTTTTACATTTTTCTCTTTACATGTTTTAGTTATTTATATAATTATGCTTAATGTTGGCAAACCACATTAGTTTTTTATTCTAGCAAGTCATTTATAAATATATATTGATTATCAAGAATGGGATGTTTGACTTCTATTTAAAGCAAAATCAATTTGATAAGTTTTAACTAATTCATATAAGATCTAACAGGAATAAGGGCATTTGGGTCATATTTCAAATGATCGCATGTACGACTATATAGCATCTTACCAAATAACAAATAATTTTTAAACTTTAAGAGTTATACCCTGAAAACTGGAGCTTTAAACAATAGAAACTAATTCAAGCACAACTTTTTCTACAACAGCCTTTTAATTGACTTTATGGACAACAGCGCCTACCCCGAAAAGATCCTTAGATGCATTCACTAGACATTGCTATTAGCAATAAACTTGAGAACTAAACATACAGTTGAAAAAAAAAGACCAATAACATAAAAGATAAATATAACAAAGAAAATTTTTTGTACCTTTGTAGCCTGTTTCTTGCTATGCTTGTGCTTGCGACTCTTGCTTCTGTCCTTTTCCCTGACCTGATAAGAGATAATTCAAAAAATAAAAAGTTATTTAAAACATTTTAAAAATACAAAAGATAGACATGATGGATACTATTTGAAGTAGAAAATCATAAGGTCATTTGACCTCACCTTTCTCACTTTGTCACCATGCTTTTGCTTCCTTGAATGGCTCGATTCCGCATAACCACTATCTAATGAGCTCTCACTGCATATTAAAAAGTTCTCATAATCAATAATTTATCATGAACTTATGAATAAAATCAGCAAAAGGGTGTATAAAAAATCTCTTAACATGAAACATGGCATGTATGGATTTTATGCATGAATATTTCGTATTAAAGTCCAGCATAAAGTCTAAAATGATAATAATAATAATGGTAAATTTTTTAAAGAAATTCCATCAATGCTTTTTATGCCCTGTTTGCATCCATGATATTACATGCCTTACTTCTTAATCTTAAAGATTATATACAAATACATATTTCATGTCAACTATTAAGACATGACTATCAAATTATTCTATTAGACCAGTATTATCTTCACAATTTCTTAAAATTCATGAAAGCAAAGGAATGAAAAAAAGAAACAAAAATTTGAGAAAAATGGAATAGCATAAAATGCAAAACCACAATGCGTTGCTGATAGAATTACCATGAAAATTATAAAAAAAAAAACTCTGAAAGTCAAGAAAGCAACCATAACATAAAAAAACAGGTACACACTTGCTAGTTATAAACAAGAATAAAAACTCCCCAAAAAAACTACAAAAGTTTTAATTTATACTAGGTCAATAAAAATAGAATATTTTTGATTGATCTAAGTGGCTCGAGGAACATAAAATTCACGCATGCATTACCATCTTTTCCTCTCTCCAACTCTAAATATATAGGATCAGCCAACAAAAAAACAAGTTCCAAAAGAAGAAAGAGTTTAAAGTACAAATTATGAAAGCAAGGAGTGATTTAAAATTAAAGAATTCACTGCCGCTACTATGAAGGGTTAGGCAACTCTAGCGAAGAGAGGAATATCAAGTAGCCAAAATTGAGGACTTCTTTAAATTCAAATTTAAGTAGCTTGTCTTTAATTATATATATATATATATATATTGTTTGCTTACAAATAGTAGCTTTTTTCAGGTTTTTCCATCTTGAATGAAATATTCCCAAAAATAAAAAACTACAAGGAAGAAGAGTGACAATCCATTGCAGATCAAAAGGAAGGAGTAAGAAAAGAAGTATAAGTAGTAGAGAAGAAGAATAATAAAAAAGAGTCTAGGAATTCATCCAAAATAAATAGAAATCAAGCCACAAAGCCCCTTATTTTCAGATTTAAGTTGATACTTCTAACCCGCACATTTCCTAAGGGCAATCTCTCACACTCCCCTCTCGTTCACAGCTAGAATCCTTGCTAACCCTTAAATAGGGCCCTTGCAAAGGGGATATCAATTTGTCATTTCGTTTGCAAGGATCCACTCAGCCTAACAGTTATCCACAACACGAAGGAATCCTAACATAAAAAAACTACGGGCATCAAAGAATCAATATTAGAAAGATAGCCATTGGCATTGGAATAGCCGCTAAACCCTTCTATCTCGTATTGATAAAAAATTATCCACAAAAACGCTCTACTCAAAATTGAAACCTTGACACAAATATTTATTCCTCTAGATCTTAGTCAATTCATGTATTTTTACAATATTAATTCAGAAAAAAAAAATGTGAGAAAACAAGGATTTGCGATCAAAAAAGAAATAAGCAACAAAACAGAACAATTTCTCTCTACATTCCATCAGGTCGGAAGTTCACAGAATCCATCACGGAGAACGTCACAAATTAAAAACCTCTTCCAAGATAAAAACTGCATAAAAAAAAAACACTAGAGAAAGGTAGAAATCAAAAATAGGAAACTCGCCTGCAAGTATCGGAGTTTGAGGAAGAAGAATCACGGGAATAGCGGTGCTTCCGCCTTGTCTTCGTCCGCGTACGATGCCTCTTGCGGACCTTTAGATCGTCCCTCTCCAATAGCCGACGCGGACGGCGGCGGTGATCACGTCTCGAGGAGGAGGATGAGGAATCCGACGAGGAAGAGGACGAATCGGAAGACGAAACGGATGCAACCATAGCTGCTGATGAACGAAGCACAGGACCAGTAAAAAATGCCGAACCTATATATATATATATACATGTTAATCTTTATTTATTAATCTAATATTAAAATTTGATATTTACTTATCTAATATTTTAATTTTATAATTACATTCAAATATGTACATAACAAGTTATTATATTTTTTTAAAAATTAATATTAATGACATTTTTTATGTAATACTAAAAATTTGAGGGTTATTTAAATAAAATTTATAATTTAAAACTAAGTTGAAGTAGAATATGTCCAAGAAATAAAGGCCAGAATAAAACAGAAGGAGAGACAGAAATAGAGAGAGGGAGAGAGCACTCATAAACAATATAAAAAGATAGTTGTATAACTTTTTATTCATGAAATTGCCCATATTTAGAGACAAGAGAATGAAATAAGTGAAGTTACATTTATGTCCCTATTTGAGTAAAGAGTGTACATGTTATTCTAGTTAGTTTACTCTTGTGGGGTAAGAGCCTTGATGTTCTTACGCTCGGCCGAGCTGGCATGGTAAAACTTCGTCGAGCTTTATCGATCGATAGTAGGCGTTGTCATTCAGTTGTGCTATAGAAGTATTGGCAGCTTTACAGTTGGGGAGCAAAGAACTGATTTTATGCTATTGAAAAGCTCGATCCGTAGAAGTAATCGACCGACTTGTCTTCTACCTATCAAGTGTTGACAAAATTGATCAGCTAAGCCTTACCTATCGGCGTGTACAATGGTTGTACTTCCTTGATTCTCACAGAAGAGTTCATGTCTACAAAGCGAAGTAAGACTGTCGGAAAGAGGGTGAACCACTGTAATCCAACAAACAGCTTGCCTATATATGAAGAAATCTTGAGGGAAGGCTGTCGCCCAGATGTGGCCATATGATTTGAGGGATTGTCTCCTTCTTCGGGCTATATTGCATTAAAATGTTAGGTTCAGGTGATCATTTGTCTCGAGACATGGTGAGACGTTCGACTCATGTCACATACTTATCCTTATAATATATGATTTTGAGTCTGGTTCATTTAGTCAGGAGTCTGGGTACCCCAGGTCTTCTGCTGAAGAGTCCACTCTTTGAAATTACTTTTGTCTCCTGGACTGTTGGCTCTTTCTTAGACTCGTGTTAGCATAATTTTTTGTATATACTTAGTTCCTCAATTTTCTTACTTCTTGAATGTCATGATGCGATATGAACAATAAAATTTAATGCATAGCAATAAATATCATTTATAACTATTCAATAATTCAAAAATTGAGCTCTCTGGATTTTCATGCCCTCAATTTCTCTAAATTGAAAATTAAAAATTAACTTTCCTTATTTTTCGTCATTTCACCATTTGGTACATCTGAACTAAATATGTGATATACCTAAAATATATAATATTTTTTTGCATATTATTATGTCTATTTTTTATGATATTGCACTTTAATGGAAGATATTTGTATGTTTTTCTTTCATATACATTTAAATGAACTAAATATGTCAAAAGGTGTGAAAAATGATCAAATTTGTAGCAAAAATGAATGTGTTAAAATGAACTCGGGCACGTAAGCGTCAACAACAGAGAAGGTCGCGCCTAAGCACCAAAACCCTGCGCTTAAGCGCCAGGTAGTTACTTTGCAATTTTAGAATTTTTGGTGAATTTTGAAGAGGTGTTTGAGACATCTTTCGGTACAAACATGGGTAACTAATCAAGGTCGCCAAAAGTCATTTGAATTTCACTTGAAAGGATGCATCTCTTGGGTAGATTCATTGAATATGGACACATTTTGAATAGACACCAAGACACCTTTTGAGAAAATATAAAGGACTTAAAGAGAAGTGTGTGGGTGTGTAGAGAGGATGTTAGAAAGGAGATTTAGTGAGTAGTTAGAGTAATAAGTTGTAGGATTCTTAAGGTTTCTTCATATTTTTTCCATTCCTAGTGAAAGAGAAGGTGAGTAGGGATTCCTAAGTAAAAATCCATTGTTGTAAAGAGATTTAAACTCTCTTGGGTTGAGCGGCTAGTCCAAGGGAGTCTTGAAAGAGAAATGAAGAGATTCAAAGGAACTTCAAGAGTTTTGTGGAGAGGAACTTGCGATCAGTTTTTATCTTTGTACTTCATTTGGTTTTAATTGAGACTTCTTGTGTTTTGTACATGGTTTCTACTTTTAAAACTATTTGTTGTTTTGTTTTCTCCATGGATTATGAGTAGTCTTTTTTATCTTTTTCCTTAAAATGAAAAGTAATTAATTGTTGGATGAAAGTTGTGGAAGTATTGATATTTAATGTTGGAAGAAGTTGTGTTGATTTAATCGTTGCACTTCATTTACTTCTTGATTTGGCCAATTAAGATGTTAAAATTTTTTGTGAGAACATGTAAGAGCCTATTAGGTATTGTCTTAATCAATAATAGGTAGAAATCACATTAGATCATATGGATGATAAAATAATTAATTGTTGTTTAGGTTTTGATGTGAGAGTTAGCCCCTAGGTGGAGTGAAAGGAGGGAACTCTAGAGTAAGAGCTAGTATCTTCCCTACCTAACCCGTCTTCAAAACTATTCAAACTTTAAACTAGCCAATGTTCTTTATAGCATCTCTGGTAAGGGTAAATAATAAAATTGTTTCTATTTGGCACAACACATTTTTAATATTTTCACAACAGAATTTCTGTACTAATTACTTATTCTTGATAAGGAAAAAGATATTTTCATATATACTTCTTTAATCTTACAAAAATCTCGTTATAGTTAGTGACACGCCTAAAATATATACACTTTTTGCTATATCATTTTACTCATTTTTTATGATATTACACTTTAAAGGAAAGTATTTTGTATGTTTTTTGGTTTTAGTTACAAGAAATGGTGATTGGGGCAAAATGAAATAAAAACGGTGCAATTTGGAGCAAAAACGAGCAAGAAATGAAATTCTACCCTGACACCTTTCGATAAGTCTTTCGATGCTTAATCTCTTTTACACTTCTTGCATATTTTTGAATGAGATCACACTTTAAAGAAAGGTTGTTTTTATGCTTATTTTGTAGGGCTATCTGTTACGAACGCAACACAACTGAAATAGGGCGAAACGGAGCTAAACGGAGCGAAACGGTGGAGCCGCGCAGCAGCCTGCTCGCCGACGGCGAGATTTTCCCGAGACCACCAAAATATGGCCAAAAAGGCCGCCGACAACGGCCTCGAACCCGCCGACAGCGGCCCGGACAACCATGAACCGACATTTGGCGGTTTTGGGCCAATATTCGACGTATTTGGACGCTTTTTCGAAGGGGTGCTTAAGGAAACTCTTCGAAATTCGTCCATGCTCTTTAAAATGGCAAATTTGTGTTAGAAATGTGTAGATTAAGGGAAAAACAATAGAGGAAATGAGAGAAAAACTTAGAGGAATGTTTAGTATTCTTAGATTAAGAGTAGAAATGTAGATTTCTACCCTTTTGGAGAGATTAGAGAGGAGATTTTGAGAGAATTTGTAAGGGATTACAATATTAAATGCATCTCATTCCTATACATTATCTATTTCATTACATAAGAATAGTAATTTTTAATATCTCGAAATTCTCCCAATCAATTCATCCAAAAAGGGTTATCTTTAGAATTATTATTTGCATTTAGTTATAGTTACTATTACATTTAACACTTGCATTTAGGAGTAGTTGCTAGATAAAACACAATTTTAATCGACATTCCAAACTAAGGACTATTAGTAGTATACTAGAATTTGATTAAAGACTTCTTACTTCACTTCCTCGTGGGATCGATACTGGGGTTTTTAAAGAAAACTCTATATTACTTGAAACGATATGTATACTTGCGTAGTACTCCTAAGTGTGTAAAATATTTTTCAATTTTTATATCATTTAAGATTTTGCACACTAGCCGCTATTTATAAATCGAGTCAAGTTTTTCACATCTTTTGGAAGTTAATTTACTGCGTAATTGCGGGTCGGGTCAAGTTTTTGGCGCCGTTGCCGGGGAAGCTTCGGTAAGAACTTTAGAAGAATTTTAGTTGAAGTAATTAGGCTTAGACTTGGAAAACTGTAGTGTCGTAAAAAAAATTTTTGTGTGAAAAGTATTTTGTTGTATGAAAAAGTGTTTTGAAAAAACTGTTTGTGCGAAAAATAAGGTGTTCATGAAAATGTTTTGTTGTGTTGAATATATTTTTTGTTTTATTTGTTTAATTGTTAATGTATTGTTTGTTATATTGCGTATGTGAAACAAAGGATCTGCAGGACTTGTACCTTATGATCCCGAGTTTGAAAAAAATAAAAAAATAAAAATACAGAAAGGACTCGAAAAATTAGAAATGGAAATGGAAAACTTTCAAGATAATAACTTTGAAAATCATCATACTTCATTGAGGGATTACGTAAATCCTACGACAGATGAAATTCAGTCTTGTATACAAAACCTCGTCGTAGAAGTCGACTCATTTGAAATAAATCCTGAGATTATCCAACTGGTGCAGAACAATCGATTTGGGGGAACTCCTTTAGAAGATCCCTATTTACACTTATCAAATTTTCTAGAACTTTGTGCTACAATTCGTTATAATGGCATGTCGAACGATCGTTGTTAGACTAAGGCTTTTTCCTTTCTCACTAAGGGATAAGGCTAAAATATGGTTATATTCATTAGCACCTGGCTCTATTAAAAATTGGGAGGAGTTAAGTCAAAAATTCTTAGCTAAGTATTTTCCACCTTCAAGGACTACTAAACTTAGAAACAACATTATCTCATTTTGTCAGTATGAAGGAGAATCAATATACGAAGCTTGTGAAAGATTTAAGGAACTCCTAAGAAAGTGTCCACACCATGCTGTGCCCGATTGGTTAATCATTCAAACTTCTTATAATGGGTTAGTAGAATCCCTTAGGTCTATAATTGATGCTGCCGCTGGTGGATCATTAATGTCAAAATCATTTGATGAAGCATATGCATTAATTGAAGAAATGGCTACAAATGAATTTCAATGGCCCTCTAAAAGGGTAAATCATAAAAATGTAGCTAGTGTTCATGATACAGATACAATTTTAATTCTTGTATACAATTTTAATTCTTGCATCTCAGATTGCTGCAATATCAAGGAAGTTGGACCAATTTGGAATGAACCAACCTCAATTTATTCCTGTAAATGAGGAAAGTTCATTAGGGCCTATAATTGATTCTAAATTATCATATGAGACCTTAAATATTATAAACAACCCGTACTCTAACTTTTACAACCCAGATTGGGAGAACCATCCTAATTTTAACTGGAATCATACTACTAATGGTGGAAACCAAAAATGGGAAAATAATCATGCAAATCCTAATGGAAGTTGGAATAATCAGGGGAACACAAACTATAGACCTTCATATCAACCGAAATCTAACAATGATCAACAATTTGAGGGTAAGAAGATGTATATGGAAGAAGTGGTATTGCAAATGGGAAACCGATTCTGAAAGTCAAAATGCTGCGATTAGAAACATAGAGAATCAACTGGGACAAATTGCTAGTTCACTTAGCAATAGACACCAAGGAACACTTCTTAGCAACAATGAGATCAACCCTAAAAAGAAAACTAATGAACAAATAGAAGTTGTCCAAATAAAAATTGGAAGAGATATAGAGAATGTGGTTAGAAAAGAGAAAGATGTTGTGAGAGAAACAAAGGAAACTAAAAGACCTGAAGAACATGTTTCTAAGGATCTGGAAAAATTAATATCTCCAACTAAAATCAATTTGGAAAAACCACTACCTCCATTTCCTCAAAGACTTAGACGAAGCATGAGTTGGATAAAAATTTTTCAAAGTTCATGAAAGTACTTAAGAAGTTAACGATAAATATTCCTTTCATCGAAGCTTTGGAACGGATGCTCAAGTTATGCAAGGTTTATAAAGGATATATTAAACAAGAAAAGGAAATTTGGGGATTATGAGACGGTTGCACTAAGTGAGGAGTGCGATTATACTTTAGAAAAATTTTCCTCAGAAACTTAAAGATCCTTGTAGCTTTACAATTCCTTATGCAATTGGAGAAAAATTATGTGGAAAAGCTTTATGTGATTTAGGAGTGAGCATTAATGTGATGCTTCTATCTATATTTATAAGGTTAGGTTTAGTCGATATTTCTCCCACTACTGTAACCCTTATGTTAGCTGATCGATCTATCATTTATCCAAAATGAGTTATAGAAGACGTGCTTGTTAAAGTGGATAAATTTATCTTTCCTTTGGACTTTATTGTATTAGATATGGAGGAAGATAAAGAAATTCCAATTATTTTAGGAAGACCTTTCCTTATTACTAGACAAGCTATGATAGATGTGCAAAAAGGAGAGTTGACTATGAATATTAATGACCATGAAGTCAATTTTGATGTATTAAAGACTATGAAATATCCAGCTGAGAGAAAAGATGATGACTGTTTTTGGATAGATGAAATTGATTATCTAAGTAAATATCATTTCCAAGAAAGTTTTGAGAGTAAGTTAACAGATGAGAATGAAATAGACTTTCATGATGATTCAAAAGCATTACTTAAAGAAGACTGTATGTATGTTCAGGAGAGGTGTGAAATGATGGACGCTACCAAAAATAGTAAATTTTTAATTCTATCTGTTGAAAAATCTTATGAACTTAAGATGGATGTACCCCATACAATTTTAAAGCCTATCTATTTAGAGAATCCATCTACACAACCAGTCTTTATATCTTTAGATTCGACTCAATCACAAGAAAAACCTGAATTGAATGATGAACATGATAAAATTATTGAACTAGGACTTAGAAGAGAATTTGAGGATAAATTTCAAAAGAAGTTTGAGTTGAGAAAAGAGGATAAAGATATTGGAAGACCATTGGAAGAAATTCCTAGGGACTTAGAAAAACCTATTTCCTCAACTAAGATAGATCCTTCGTCATTTAATAATTATAAAGGGGAAGAATTGGAAGATAACTTGAATCATAAGAGCGACATAGAAGAATTTGATCCTGAATCTGAATTATTTAAAGAGAATTTGATCCAAAACTTCGGAGATATTGAAGTATTTTATAAAGATTGAAAGAAATATGAGGATTTTATATTAATATGCAAATTAAAAAAATCAATAGAAGAATATTGGATCTAGAAAGAAATATGAGGAAAAATAATATAAATCCATCTGAAAAGGAAGAGCTGAATGAAAAATTAAAATTTGAGGATTTTATAGGAATTCCTGGATCTGAAAAAGATTGGGCGATTGATCGAGGATTACTTAAATGGAATTTTGATCCAGGTGGAATCATTTGTCAGGCTAATGACGTTAAACCAATCACTTTATGGGAGACAACCCATAGTTATCAGTGTGCTTTGATTTAGTGTGCTTGAGAGTCATGATTGTTAGTGTTGTATGGTGTTTGCATTAGAGTGGATTGAATTGATGTTTATGTGTCATTATAGATTGATAAGTTTGATTGATGATTGGTAGATGTTTGGATTGTTAGTAGTTTAATTTGATATCTGTCTGTGTCATGAGGGAGGTGATTCCTTAGCTTCTTATTATGGCTAGAATTGATCTCTTGTAGTAGTTGGATTAACGAGTCCACTGTGACTTGGGTCTCACCCAGACCTAAGTTTTACAAGAGAAATCATGAATTTCAAACATTGATAATTCTATCTTAATTTGTTACTTCCTTTCTGCAACTTTGTTTTCATTAGAAAGGAGTCATGAAACTATTTGATGAATAGCATATGGATGATCTTACACTATTTTTTATAACTTTTAGAGGTGCTTAATTATAAGGATTAGATGATGCCTGAGATTGGTGTCCGGAAACCAATTTATTAGGGATAATCTTATCTTTGGGATTATAATCTATAAAATCATTTTAAAGTACCTAATTTACTAGTGTAGTGATTCTGTTAGAAATTGAAGGTAACGTAGTGAGATTGGTTGAGTTAAAGAATGAATTAACCTCATTTATCATATTTGTGTTTATGTTTGTGTTTATGTTTGTGTTACAACTTTATTTAGGTATTGAAGAACATTTTTATATTCCCTTACTGATACATGCTATGCTATTTAGACTTTGGTTTAGTTAATTTCATTCTGGCGTGATTAGTTTAGATTTACTTTCTGCTGCATATTGTTCTGTCCTAATGAATACTTGCAAATGATTTTGATAGACATTTGTGGTAGATAGAATTTCTAAATTATTTTCTTCCTGCTTATATTTTTTGTACTAAATGCTTTATATGTTAAAAATTAAGTTTGAGGGTAGGAAGAAAAATAAAATTTTAATGTGAAAATACTTCCTTTTAGTGTAATTTTATTACAAGCATGTTTTAGGCTAGATTTACTTTTTTCTACAGTCATTCTATCCTAATTATGCATTATATGAATTTGATAGAATGTTGTAGTAGTAAGTATATTCAACATTTACTTTTTCTTCCTGCTACATTTTAGGAATTAATTGCAAAATATTTTTGAAATTTAAGTTTGGGGGGAAGAAAAATATTAACTCTTATTTGTTCTCAATTATTATATTTTTAAAAATTATTAGTATAACTTTTGGCAATTGAACCTCGCTTGAGATAACTAAAATTTTTTTTATTTCAGTTGAATATTATGGATGGATTGGATGAAAGTTTTAGTAATAAAAGTTAATTTTATAAGGATGAGATATTTGGTATGAAAGAATTTGATTATAGTTAACTATTTAAAGTAAAGAATACTATATTTTTGAAATGTTAAGAGACTTAAAGTATTGTGTGTTAAGAAGAGATTGTGACTTTATGATGAATAATAAAGCTCATACCTAATTATAAAGTAAGGATGTGTTTCAAGTTTGAACTTTAGAAAGAGGAGAGTGAAGTTCAAAATCATTACAGGTTCTCCAGATATAGTAATCCTCATTTTAAAAAAAAAAGAAAAAAAAAGAAAAGAGAGTAAAAAAAGGGATTGAAAATAATCCCGAAAGAAAAAAAAAAGGGAAAGAAAAATATTTATGAGGAGAAGCTTGAGGAGATGCCTAATAAAAAATTGGCTTCACTTGAGTCACCCTAAAAGGAGAACTTGATTTCATTTCTGAATTTATATTTAAAGTATTAGCCTACATTCTGATGAAGTTTGCATGAACTCCTTTTTCACATAATCTTTCAAGGCACTCTTAATTTAACAAATTATGGTTTATCTTGAAATAAATAAAAAACTAGAACTCTTAGACTTGATTGTTGAATATTCTTATACCTGTAGTGTTAACCTGAGTTACTGAATTTCTTTCTAAAAATCTAACCAAAATATTCTTTTAAATGAAAAATTTTAGTGTCTTACAGGTGAAAAGTATATTGCTTTGAGTTATATTTCTATGTAGTAAAAGTGTTACTTGAGGACAAGTAACAGTTAAGTTTGGGGAATTTTGACACGCCTAAAATATATACACTTTTTGCTATATCATTTTACTCATTTTTGATGATATTACACTTTAAAGAAATGTATTTTGTATATTTTTTGATTTTAGGTACAAGAAATGGTGATTGGAGCAAAATGAAACAAAAACAGTGCAATTTGGAGCAAAAACGAGCAAGAAATGAAATTCTGCCCTGACACCTTTCGATAAGTCTTTCGATGCTTAATCTCTTTTACACTTCTTGCATATTTTTGAATGAGATTACACTTTAAAGAAAGGTTTTTTTTATGCTTATTTTGTAGGGCTATCTGTTACGAACGTAACTCAACTGAAATGGGGTGAAACGGAGCTTAAACGGAGCCAAACAGAGCGAAACGGTGGAGCCGCGCAGCAGCCGCTTGCCGAGGGCGAGATCGATCTCGCCGACGGCGAGATTTTCCCAAGACCACCGAAATATGGCCAAAAAGGCCGCCGACAGCGGCCTCGAACCCGCCAACAGTGGCCCGGACGACCATGAACCGACATTTGGCGGTTTTGGGCCAATATTCGACGTATTTGGACGCTTTTTCGAATGGGTGCTTAAGGAAACTCTTCGGAATTCGTCCATGCTCTTTAAAAATGGCAAATTTGTGTTAGAAATGTGTAGATTAAGGGAGAAAAACAATAGAGGAAAGGAGAGAAAAATTTAGAGGAATGTTTAGAATTCTTAGATTAAGAGTAGAAATGTAGATTTCTACCCTTTTGGAGAGATTGGAGAGGAGATTTTGAGAGAATTTGTAAGGGATTTCGCCAGCATTGCATGGATTACCAGGAGACTTTATGGGAGAGATCTTCGTCTTTCTTTCAAGGGAAAAAGCTAAGTATTGTTCTTCATTATCTTATAATTTTGTAAACATTTATTTAGTGGATTTGCTTTTGTTAAATGAAGTTTCCTTTATGTTTTCTTCGTGTTTTGTGACGCATCTCTCTTACTCTTTCTTCTTCTTTGGAAATAGTGGCATAAGAAGATTATGTCATTATTTTCCTTCTACTTTTCTTTTGCAATGAGTAAAAATCATGTTTAGGATTTTGTGATGCATGGTAGAAGTAAATTTAATTATAAATGTGATGGTTTTTACTTGCACTTCATTTACATTGCAATAAGGGCCCATTGTAGTGTTAAAATTCGTTGTAATTGCATTATCCCAAATGGACGGTGTAATTCTCAACAAAGTGAAACCACATTCAAATTTCATGGATGGTGAAGTTCATGGGAATTGAATGCAAATAAATAGGGAAATATAATTATCGGGCGTAGAATTGGAGATTTTAGAGTGACAGGCTAAAATCCTCGATTCGGTCTTATCGTTTGGGTGCTTGAAGTGTAGAGGTTAGCCCTCGGGCGAGGGAACGTGGGAACTACGAAGTGGCGGCCGGTATCCTCCCGGCCTAGCCGCGGATTCGAGTAACCAAGCATAGGATTAGTCAATGTTCTTTATGCCCAGACCGAAAGGGTAAAGAATAAGATTGCTCTCTATTGGCACATACGATATTAAATGTATCTCATTCCTATACATTATCTATTTCATTACATAAGAATAGTAATTTTTAATATCTCAAAATTCTCCAAACCAATTCATCCAAAAAGGGTTATCTTTAGAATTATTATTTGCATTTAGTTATAGTTATTATTACATTTAACACTTGCATTTAGGAGTAGTTGCTAGATAAAACACAATTTTAATCGACATTTCAAACTAAGGACTATTAGTAGTATACTAGAATTTGATTAAAGACTTCTTACTTCACTTCCTCGTGGGATCGATACTGGGGTTTTTAAAGAAAACTCTATATTACTTGAAACGATGCGTATACTTGCGTAGTACCCCTAGTGTGTAAAATATTTTTCAATTTTTATATCATTTAAGATTTTGCACACTTGCCATTATTTATAAATCAGGTCAAGTTTTTTGCCATCTTTTGGAAGTTAATTTACTGCGTAATTGCGGGTCGGGTCAGTTAGTAAATTGTTTACTTTATTTCATAATTTAAGAAAATACCAAAAAGAATTGCATTTTCAAAGTTATATGATATCAAAAATTGTTTAAGTGAGAGTCTTTTCTAAATAAAATTTGTGATCTAAAAACATTTTTATCTTTTAATATCCATAAATTTTCCCAGTGGGATCGATATTTCATGGCTTAATCAGAAAGTCCTATATTACTTGATAACGATACATATACTTGCGTAGAATCCATAAATTAAAGTATCACTGTTGTATTTTTATTACATCAGAATCAAGTTTTTGGCGCTGTTGTAAAGAAAGATATTTTTAAATAAAAAATATAAGTATAATCTAATCACCACAAGCATAATTTTACTAGTATTCATCTGGTAGTACAAAGAATCGGGACCAATACGCCGTCATAGTGAATGAATCCTCTCCAAAGCTCTACCTTTACAGTAAGGATGCATACCCCTAGCCCTCAGGGAGATGAGGGGGGAGCACTCCTAGAGAGTGAAAGAGGAAGTAATTGACAACGAGAAAGCGGACGATGCCAGATCTGGAAGCTTAGGTGTGAGGTCATCATACTTGCTTTATGATCACCTGCAAGAACAAATTCAAGTGGAGAAGGCTGATTCGACATTCCACCGATTGATTTATCGACCTCGCCTATGGAAAGAGATCTTGCCTACGACCAAACCGATCAAAAAACTATTAACTCCTTATCATAGTCCAAGGCGTGGGGGATTCTCAACGCTCATCCGCTGCCACTCATGACATAGGAGAAGGATGGTGACAACGCTGTATTCTTTATTGCAACCGAGTGTGATTGAATCCTTGGTATTAGGAATTTAAGTCTTGCCTATCTGATATTCACTCTTTTATAGTTTTTCTCTTTATTTGACTATTTAATGCATCTCATCTGACAATTGAAATCATGATCATTAATTCAATCTCAACCGAGGTTGGTTCCTACGAGAATATTTACATGGTGGTTATGGATCAAGGGCCGACTGATTGCGTCCATGGTGTCAGTGGGTCAAGAGGCGGTTCTCGAAGGTACCAATGTCTTTGATCCATCGGTAAAATTAAAGCTATGTCAAGCGATGACTAGGTAACAAATGAGTACGAAAAGAAATCTCGTGTTCTGTCAAGATCAATTCAAATGTGGCCTATGACTGTCATTCTACCACGAACTTCAGGCGCTCTTCAGACGTTATAGAGTGATCCTTGCTCAAGTCATGCCCAAGTCCATTGTTGTAATAATAACGTTTTTTATCTTTTAACGTCTCCTAGTGATCCCCTAGTCGAGCAATCTCTTCGCCTGCTTTTTCCTTTACAAAATCGTACGGGAAGGGAATATTATATTTTTGGCTGGTCTTGACTCCACATGTTGGGACCGGAGAATAAGGAATAGAAATCACGCTTTCAGGTTGGTTCGTGTCGTGGTAATTGAGGAATCCAATTTCTTCTCTAGTTAGAAATGTAAAGAAGATAGAGACCATGCCATGTAATCTCAAGGTTTATGGAGAAATTATCAAAGGACAACAACTATCCACTCATCAATACTTTGTGTTTGATGTTCTCAACAAGGTATTATGGTCGAAAAAGTTTAAGAGGATGGCTAATGAGCTGTGGGATGCCTCTGATGCCCGAGAACAAGAATAGGTGTCTACTGTCAAGGTTGTCGAGAAGCAACCGTGTGTGAAGGCATCCCTTTAAATTCCGCTGACATTGCCTGTCTGACACAATCCAAGATTGTTTCTGTCGGGCAACACATTGAAGGCACAAAATTCATTTTTTCTACGTCTGACAATACCTTTGTTGTTTAGGATGTTTATATTGGTGATTTAACTCTTATTAAAGGGAAAGTTAAACCTTTCTAGTTAGGTTTTTTTGTACTTCTAGCACTCAGCGTGATGAGTCCTCTAACAAACCCAATGTGTTTGCATCGAATGACTCAGATAAGGAGGCCTTAGTGTATAGTATACAGAGATTAACAACTCTCAGGAGACCGATACCTCCTTCATAGACTTAAAGGCGAGGGACGACGAAAGTCTGGGGTTCCCCATTCATCTACACGAGATTGGATCTGAGTTTGGTCAAGAGAAGCATCAAGAGGAAAAAGTCCATTATAGAGTGGGGAAGGCTCCAACTGTTGATGAGGAGATATTGCTCCTTCCCCTCCTTAGATGAAGTGGAAGGGGTACCCATTTAAGTGGATTTGTTCTAAGGAGGAGAAGCCTAAAGTGTGGTCTAACTCTACCAGTCAGTTCTCTGTGGTAGACATAGAGAGGGATTGGAGCCCTAAGTCTCCGTCAGTAGTGGAATATTGATCCGCCCCAACAATTATCACGATTTATATAAGTCCTGATGAAGGCACCATAAACTTGATCTACTTCCTAGCTAATTGATTAAGTTCTTAAAATTAGTCATTATTACTCACTCGGATTTCTCACGTAAGTACACAAATCATTTCAATAATATAGGACTCAAATGAGTGTGGAATGTCGATTCCACAAGTAATGAGAGGTAGATAATTCCTAAGGGGAAGTTCTAATCTACTACTTTCAGGTCCTAGCTTGGAATGTCGTCAGAGGTGGTTTTTCTAACAGCTAGTCCTAAATTAAGATTCTATGACTAAGTTAAACCTATCTAGATCAACTGATTAGGTGAAATTCAAGATCGATTAAAGTACTTTTCTCTTGTGATTTACTAGGCATATTGTAGATGTAATGATGTGCCTAAAAATGTATTATAATTCATGCTATATTTTATAATGATATTTCACTTTAAAGGTATTTTTCTTGCGTTTTTGGTTGTAGGTACTTCAAATTGAAGAATTTGGAGTGATTGGAGTAAAAGAAACAAAAATGGACCAAATTGGGTCTAACCGGGGCACACCAGAGCATTGGTGGTCAAAATCGGGCACTTAAGTGCTCGTGCCCTGCTCTTAAGCACCCAAACATGGCTCTTAGGCGCCACTAGACAGAGAGGAGGGCGCTTAAGCGTCCAAAATCAGTGCTTAAGCGTCGGCGACAGTTTTTAACATATCTTCTAGAAAGTACATCGGATTTGGATGATTTTTGAAGTGGCGTTTCGTGTGTCTCTTGGGGAATTCATTGGAAATGATAAAATGAACTTATAGAAGCATTTGGGGTGGTTAGAAGGAAGTTTTTGTAGACTTTTGAAGAGGCGCTTGAGGCACCCTTTGGAAGATTCATTGAATATGGATACTTTTGAAGAGACACTTCTTGGGAAATTATAAATAATCCTTGGAAATGCTTTTAAAAATCTCTTGAAATCTTGAACTAATTGGAGGAGGAGAAGAAGGCTTGGAGAAGAAGGAGAAAACTTGGATGAGAGCCTCAAGTGGGGCGATAAGGTGAGAAAAAGAGTGAGAGTAAGAGATTTCTTCTTTTCTTTTCACTTTGTTCTTGGAGAGGATTGTAAGGAGATTGCTTTTGCTATACAATGAGAGTTTGATTTCCATCAAAGATAAGTATTTTCATTGTATTCTGATTTGAATCTAGTACTTTATTTGGATGGTTTCAAAGATTTTTTCAATGAAAAGTGTTTGTTGTTTCTCCATGTGTAGGGAGTAGTTTTCTTTACTATTTCCTCTTATTATGAATTAGTATGCATGTGTAGGATATAGAATTGAGTAGAGTGACAATATATTATGATGATTTTACTTTGTTCTTCATTTACATGTAAACTTGATCAATTTCATTTACATGTAAACTTGATCAACTTGCATGTTAAAATTCATTGTGAGAACATGTAACATTTGTGATAGTATTGTCTCCATCAACTGTGATAGAATCACATGAGATTGTATTGTTGAGAATGTAGTCCATATGGTTGAGTGCAAATAAATGAGAAATAATCTTTGATGGGTGTAGAATTAGAGGAATTTAGAGCGACAGGCTAAGGCCCTCTAATTTGGTCTATTGTTTTTGGTTTTGGTGAAAGATGTTAGCCTCCAGGTGGAGGGATAAGAGAGAACTCTAAACTGAGAGCTGGTATCTTCCCTGCCTAGGCCGTCTTAAGAGCAATTCAAAATTTAGATTAACTAATATTCTTTATAGCATCTCCAGTAAGGGTAAAGAATATAATTGTTCCTATTTGTCACAATCTCTCTCGCTACTTGTTTTATTTTGCACATGTCACTAATTTCATTGTATGAGGAATGGTGCTTTTAATATTTCAAACTCCACTTTCTGATTTTCACTAAGTCTTTTACTTTAGGAGTAGAAGTAGTATTGTAGGGATAATTGTAAGATTTAATTAAAACCAAACATTTATCGAACTTCCAAGTTAGGCCGTGTTATTGTAGAATAAAATTTCTCTTGAAAGCAGTCGTGATTAACCTCGATCTCTATGAGATCGATATTCGGGGCTTAATTAGAACGCCCTATATTACTTGATAACGATACGTATACTTGCGTAGAATCCCTAATATTTAAAGATATAATTGAAATCTTACTTTACTTGGGATCAAGTTTTCGGCGCCGTTGCTGAGAATTAAAATCTTCAAATTGTCGTGTCAACTTCATAAATCATTAAATATAAAAATATCGGGATTAAGTTTTTGGCACCGTTGCTGGGGATCGCAACTGTTGATCTTGACGTTTAGGAGAATTTTAGCCTTTCTTACTTTTCCTCCATACAACATGTCTTAATTACTTACAAGATTATATATACACTGCAAATATAAGCATTTCAGCTGGAGTGTGGAAGAAGACTGGTACGCTTTTAAAATTTATTTACAGTACTTTGCTTTACTACACTTTATATCAAGTACTTTTCATGTTCTACAAATTATGCCACCTTGAGTGTTAAACCAAAACCAAATCAAAATAAAAATTCACAACAACAAAAAAAGTATAAGACAACTCAAAATTTAATCACAAACAAAACAAAACAATGACAATTGCAACTGAATTAATATACTCTCTTTGGATGATCGGGAATCCCTCTGATGAGGCAATTTATGGCTGCTAACAAGATTTCCCCGGTCCAGATGAATGTATTGAACTCATTCACTTGAGTTTGGTAAATTCAGTAAGATTAAGTGAATTCGAAGAAAATAGCGGTGCCAGAATGACGGAACGTGGGACCCTAACTGGTATCGTTATAATCAACATAAATTCCCCCCTAACAAGTCGTTTGACATTAAACTTGACACATTAGAAAATTTGAACTCTAAACCTGATACTTCTCTCAATATCTTCAATTTGACACTTCTAAACTTGAACCTGCTGCAACAAGGAACTTGGAGTAAACACCGCGGGCAGCACGATGAGGCATGCAAAATAACATCTTCGAGGGAGCAAACGGGTCTAAAACAACAAACCTTCTTAAAAATAATCAACAAGCCATAAGACTTCGAGATAGTTCATCTAGTACGATATAAACCTCACCTTATCTTCTAGGATTTTGCACACTGTGAAATATATGCCTTAACTCGTCTTAGGATTTTAAGGTTATCATTCGGTACGACATAAATCCTCCTATTTTTCAGGCTATCTGCATGATCGGTATCATGCAGATGTAAGCCCTAAAATAATAAAATTGATAGGATGAAATATTATATAATATCTCTTCTAAATCAGAGTCTAACCATAGGATAGTTCAGGAAGTCACCGAGATTCTTCTTAGATCTGCGACATCTCCTAGTTTTCTTCCAATTGATTCTGAAAATAAACTGTTCCAAATTTGCATCTTTCCCATTTGAATTTCCTATTGTTCGACCTTGAAAAATCCTAAACACATTTGAATTCATGAAGACATTATTTCCTGATTTAAATCGAGAGTTTTCTTAGGTGACTTTGGTCATTTAAGATGTAATTAACTATAGGGTCTTGCCCTCATATAAAAAATTTAAGAACCCAGGTAATATAAACCCTATCTAGTTGTTTCATATTAGATAGGGGAACTTCTCGGTCAACATAAATGGCTCGTAGACCAAAACAGATGTCATAGATACCTTAATTTATTTAAATGAGCCTCCTCACCAAGTAATGTGTCCATTCTTCGGGATAGATGCATAGCTTGTAATGTTGCGCTCGTTTATTTGAAATATTGTGTATATGAGATCGGTTTGATTTCAAATTAAAATAATATTTTTCTAGAAAACATATATATTTATATTAAATTAACTTCTATAATTTTAACGGTCCATAATAAAATCTTATGTGTTGTTCTATCAGTTCTAAAATGTCCTCCAAATTAAGAATCATGACATCTTTGATTAAATTGTTCAGTTTCTTCATATGGCACACATCTCCTAATAACTAGATCTTTACCTTGTATATATATATATATATGGGTCATCCCAAAAGTAAAATTTTGCATCATAAATAAATTTCTTCTATTGTTGCTTTGTTAATTCAGATGGTAAAATATCACTCACAATATAATTTACAATGTCTACATACCACGGTATATTCCTTCCATTAATACTATACAATTATTCATCACGGAAAGTTTCCATAATTTCATTTACAAAATTAGATATTTCTTTCTGTTCCAACACAGATAAATGATTAACTATTTGATTATCAGTTCATTTTCTATCCACTATCTCAAAATCAAACTCTTGCATTAGAAGTATCCATCGAATTAATCTTGGTTTTGCATCCTTCTTTTGCATTAGATACTTAATAGTAGAATGGTATGTATGCACTATACATTTAGCCCCAATTAAATATGACCTAAACTTATCAAAAGCATAAACAATAGCTAATAACGCTCTTTCAGTAGCAGTGTAATTAACTTGAGCATCATAGAGTTTCACTGGCATAGTATATTACTTTAAAAACTTTATCATATATTTGTCTTAAAACAGTTTCAATGGCATAATCACTAGCATCACACATTAGCTCAAATGGTTTCTCCCAATCAGGTGAAACTATTAAAGAAGCAGTGATTAATTTTTCTTTTAATAATTTAAATGCCTTTATTTATTCTTCACTAAAATCAAATTTCATGTATTTTTTCTAAAAGTTGACAGAGAGGCTTAGTGATTTTTTAAAACTCCCTTATAAAACACATGTAGAAACCAATATGCCCTAAAAAATTCTAAACCCTCTCACTGTGGTAGGAGGTGCTAGTTTTGTAATAATTTGAATTTTTGTCGGATCTACATCCATGTCTTTTTCAGAAATTTTATGCCTAAGTACACTTCTTCATACAACAATAAATTGACATTTCTCTCAATTTAAAGCTAATTTATTTTTTCACATAATTTCAAAACTTTTTCTAAATGATTTAAACATGATTCGAATAAAGTTCCAAACAATGAAAAGTCGTCCATAAAAACTTCCATTCAATTTTCAATTAAATTACAGAAAATTGACATCATGCATCTTTGAAATGTTGCAGGTGCATTACATAATCCAATGGGCATTCTTTGAAAAGCAAATGTTTCATAAGGACTAGTAAATGTTGTCTTTTCTTGATCCTCAGGAACAATTGAAATTTAATGATTGTCGATATATCCATAAAAAAGCAATAATATTTGTGCCCAGCTAATCTATCCAACATTTGGTCCAGAAAAGGTAAAGGAAAGTGACTTTCCTGGTGGTGGAATTTAATTTTTTATAGTCAATACAGATTCGCCGCCCAATGATTTGTCTTGTTGGTATTAATTCAATTTTCTCATTTATATCTACTGTAACTCCCCCTTTCTTTGGAACGTAGTAATTGGACTTACCCAAGAACTATCTGAAATAAGATATATTATTCCAACATCTAACCATTTTAAAATTTCTTTCTTAACTACTTCTTTCATCATCGGGTTTAATCTCCTTTGAGGATTAGCCTTAGGTTCATGATGTTCATCCAATAGAATTCTATGCATACAAATCGAACGACTGATTCCTTTAATATCAGCTAAAGTCTATCCAGCGGCTTTTTGTATCTTTTTAAAGTTTCTAATAGTTTTTTCTCTTATGATTCAGTTAAATCTGAGGATATAATAATAGGTAATGTTGATGAATCTCCAAAAAATATGTATTTTAAATGGGTAGGTAATATTTTCATTTCAAGTTCAGGAGGTTTTATAATTAAAGCAATGTGATTTTTATTATAATTTTCTGTAATATCCATCATCTCAATTTTTTCCTGAACATAATCTAACTTTTCATTTTCTATCTAAACGTTTTTATCTTCCCTCTCATCTTTATCCTCTTATTTCAAATCGTTTTGCTCTAGTTTCTCTTCTTCAAACTTTTTATTAAAATACTCCATACTCAGATAATCTCAAACTTCCATTCTGAAATATTCATTATTTTCTTCCATTGCAGGATATTTCATGGCTTTTGATATATTAAATGTTACCTCAAAATCATTGAATCTCATAGTTAATTCTCCTTTTTAAACATCTATCACAACTCTTCCAGTTCCAAGGAATGGTCTCCCCAAAATAATAGGAATTTCTTTGTCTTCCTTCATATCTAAAATAATAAAATTCATCGGAAAGATAAATTTATCTACATTTACCAAACATCTTCTATAACTCCTTTAGGATAGTGATCGAACGATCAGCTAACTAAAGAGTTACAGTAGTGGGGGAAATCTCTCCTAAACACAATCTTCTAAAAATTAATAGAGGCATGAGGTTAATACTGGCTCCCAAATCACATAAGACTCTTCCAAAAAATTGTTCACCAATAGCGTAAGGTATAGTAAAGCTACTAGGATATTTAAGTTTTTCAGGAAAGTTTTTCTAAAAATTTGCGCTACACTCTGTACGGCTTATTTTTAGGTTAAGTGTTGTATTTTTGAAAAGGAGGTCGCCTACAGAAATTGTCGGTGAATTTTATATTTTAAATTTAATTTAAATATATATATAATTTAGAAAATAGTATTTGATTTTGAAAATAATTTTAAATTTGAAAATTTTAAGATATGAAATCAAACCGATCTCACATCCCAAATAGTTTATATAAACGAGCCCCGCATCACAAACCGTGTATCTATCCCGAAGAATAGACACACTGATTGGTAATGAGGCTCGATTAAGTAAACTAGAAAGGTTTGTGACATCCGTTTGGTCTGCGAACAAATTTTATAAGCTAGACGAGTTCCACTGCTTAATATGAAAGCATTAAACGGGGTTTATATTACCAGGTTCTTAAAATTCCCTATAAGGGCAAGCCCTATAGTTAATTACATCTTAAATGACGGGAATCACCTAAGAAAACTCTCGATAATAATCGAGTAATTCGCTCTCGAGAATTTGAAAGTTTAAGTTTTCGAAAGGATTGAATTTTGGAATTTCGATAGGGAATGGATCGAGTTTGGAACTTTTTGTTTTGAGAATTCAAAGGAAGAAAGGTAGGAGAAATTACGGATTCGAAGCGAACTTCGGTAATTTCCGACTATCCTATTGTTTGGCTTGAATTTAGAAAAGTCCTAATGTTTATTTAATGTTTTGATCTTGCCAATTTTAATTAATTTGGACTTATATTCGTATGAGACAATCATACAAATAGCCTTGAAGGTATGAGGGTTTATGTCGTACCAAACGACTACCTCAGAGTCCTAAGACCGGTTAGGGATTAATTTACATGACATGATCATGCAAATGCCTAACGAAGAGGTTGAGGATTTATGTTGCTGTCGGCACTATTTTTTAGGTTGTGTTGTATTTTGAAAAGGGGTCGCCTACAGAAATTGTCGGCGAATTTTAAATTTAGTTTAAATAAATAATTTAAAAAAAAATAGTATTTGATTTTGAAAATAATTTTAAATGCGAGATTGAACCGATCTCACATCCTAAATAGTTTATATAAACGAGCACCGCACCACAAACCGTGTATCTATCCCTAAGGATAGACACACTGCTTGACGGTGGGGCTCGATCAAATAATCTAGAAGTTTTGTGACATCCGTTTGGTCTGCGAACCAATTTTATAAGCCGACAAATTCCACTGCTTAATATGAAAGTATTAAACGGGGTTTATATTACTCGGGTTCTTCAAAATTCCCTATAAGGGCAAGCCCCTATAGTTAATTACATCTTAAGTGACGGGAATCACCTAAGAAAACTCTCGATAATAATCAATAATTCTGCTCTCAAGAATTTGAAGTTTAAGTTTTGAAAGGATTGGATTTTGGAATTTCGATAGGGAATGGATCAAGTTTGGAAGATTTTGTTTTGGGAATTCGAAAGGAAGAAAAGTAGGAGAAATTACGGATTCGAAGCGAACTTCGGTAATTTCCGCTATCTGATATGTCACGCTCAGATTTAGGAAAGTCCTAATGTTTATTTAGCATTTCAATCTTGCCAATTTTAGTTAATTAGGACTTATATTTATATGATAGAATCATACAAATAGCCTCGAAGATGTGAGGGTTTATGTCGTATCAGACGACTACCTCGGAATCCTAAGTCCGGTTAGGGCTTAATTTGCAATGCAAATGCATAACGAAGAGTTGAGGATTTATGTTGCACTAGGCGAAGCTACCTCGAAGTCCTATGGCTTCGTTGTTTAATTCTAAGAAGGTTTTGCTTGAAGTAGGTTCAAGTTTCTGTGACGACGATGGCCGTCGTTGCCCACCATGCTCAGAGCTCCTTGTTGTTGCGAGAGGTTTAGTTTTAGAAATCATAAATCGGGGGATGAGAAAAGTGTTTTGGTTTAGAGAAGTCTTAATTTCCAAGTGTTTCTTATGTTTTAATTAAAACAAATCTTAAAGTTGATTATAACGACACCGGTTAAGATCTCGCGGTTCCATCCTTCGGCATCATTATTTTTATCGGATTCACTTAGTCCGGATGAATTTGCTAAACTCAGTTGAATGAGTTCCACACTTTCATTTAGACGCGTGGAAATCCCGTTAGCAACACGTAGGTTACATCATCAGAGGTATTCCCGATCATCCAACGGGACGTTTTAATTTAGTTGCAATTGTAGTTTTGTGTTCTATTTGTGATTAAATTTTGAGTTGTTTTATATTTTGAAATGTTGTGGCGGTGAATTTTATCTTGCGATGACTTTTAACTTAGTTTTGGTTTCGGTTTTAGGAGCTATCCTAAAGGTGTGGGTTTTCATGCAACAGTTGTTTTATCATGCAAGAAAAGTAAATGCATTTGCGATAAAGTGAATTGCGAGGAAGTAAATCGGCTGGAAAGTAAATTGCAATAAAGTAAAAGCGTACTGGAGGGTCTTCCCGTCATCACAAGCTACACTTAAAACACAATTAGAATATTTGAGCAAGTTCTTAGGTAAAGTTAAGGGAAAGGTTATGGTTTTCTACCAAATTCCTAATCCTATAGCTAGTCATTTCCTATGACGTCTCAGGTTCTTTGTGTTTTGGTTTAAGGACGATTTTCTTCATCGAAGAATAATGAAATTCGATTGTTCTTATAAACATCCTATCATATCGAGAAAGTGTTTAAGAAGAATCTTAAACATCTTTTCAATATTTCTAGGATTGTTTTAAGTCGAATGAATTTAATTATATAAATGAATCGATCGTCCAGAGGTTTTCAATTTTTGTTAACTTGCTTCGATGAACTAGGACATTTGAATATCCACATGAGTGAAGTAACACTTCATTTAATGTTTTATTTAGGAGTTATGATAACTAAAGCTTTCGAGGGTAAATTAGTATTCGAATGATTTGGTTTAAGTCGAAGAGTTTAAATTTGGAATAGTGTTGAAGTTGCTTTACATTTAATTTCTTTCGTTTTAGGTGTTGTTATATTTAATTCGATTTAATTTAATTTAATTGAGTTTTAATTTAATTTAATTTAATTGATTTAATTTGATTTGATGTTTAATTAATTTGATTTGATTTAATTTTAATTTAATTTAATTTAATTTAATTTAATTTAATTTAATTATTTAGTTTAATTTAATTTATTTAGTTCAATTTAATTTAATTTGATTGTTTAATTTAATTTAATTTGATTTCATTTAATTTAATTATTTAATTGTTTAATTTAATTTAATTTAATTAATTTAATTTAATTTAATTCAATTGTTTAATTTAATTTAATTTGATTTAATTTAATTTAATTATTTAATTGTTTAATTTAATTTAATTTAATTATTTAATTTAATTTAATTTAATTTTTAATTTTAATTGAAATTTTAAAAGAGTTTAATAATTTAATTAAGTCTTTTAATATTTCAAATTTGAGTTATCATTTTAATTAAGAATTGAGTATTATTGAGATGATTAATTTAGGGATTTTTTAAATTAAAGAATAAATCTCTTCCTAATAAATATTCCTTATTCTAATAATTCCAATTTTATTATTCTTCCAAATTTAATCCATTATTTAATTAAAGTTTAATCATTATTTAATTAAAGTTTAATCATTTTAAAATTGTTTAATGGGTTTCTACCCTTTAATTATTTAAATTTCAATCATCCAAATCAGATTAGGATCAAATATTTTACTTGTTAATTTTTATTAAACCTAAAGTTTTAATTAAGGGTTAAAAAATTTAATTACCATTTTACCCTTTAAGCTTAATAATTTCATAACTTACTAAATTGAACTCAAATGAACTTGAAATTTTTATGTGACTTCAATCATATGTCAATAAAGACATGAGAGGAGAAAATGTGATTTTTCTGTATTTAATTTATTTATATAATTATTTTTGGTGGAAAAAAGATATTTTCAAGGAAAATTTGATAACATGACCAAAGGAAAGTTTCTGTCCTTAAGAAAATTAGGGGACATTCCTAATGACAAGAGAAGCACTTGGACCAATTTTAGTGATTTTTTGAATTATATTATTTTTATTATAATTATTTTAAGTTTTGGAGTGTTAATTAATTTAAAAATAAAATAAATGTTGAAAAATGAATTTTATATTTTTCAAAAATCTCTCTGATATCAAGGAAATCAGAGAAACAAATTTTGCAATTTTCTGATTTTTCTATGATTTATTGTAATTATTTTAGTGAAAATGCTAGAAAATACATTTTTTAATTTTAAAATTACCCTAGGGCTTTAAAATTTAATATCTCACTAAATAGGCCTAGGAAAAATATGGGGTTTGTTCCTAAGTGATTAAAATTCAAAATGTGACATTTTGGTGAATTTTATTATTTTTGTGATTTTTATTATTTTTTTTATTATTAAAAATATTAAAATATTATTAAAAATCCACTTTTTTAGAAAATTGAAATTTTAATTTTCTTAGGTTCCCCTGATATCGGAGAGGCTCAAAACCAATTTGGTGAATTTTTAAAAAGTATTTTAAAAGTTATGAATTTTTAAAGTTTAAAATGGCTAAGTGGCTTAATCGACCCGATTAGTGGGGTTAACCAAGTCCGATTGACCTCAAACTTTTATGGTGGATTCCTCCGATCCTAAAGGTCGAGTGGAGGATTGATTTCAAGTCAATTTGATCCCTGGTTAACTCTAATTAATTAAAGACCTATTTTGGGTGTTTAAGCCGATTAGGGTTGTTTTGAATGAACTAAGCCAAAATCTATTTTTCCTAAGGTTCTCCGGTCATAAGGAACATCACCAAATTTTCCTAAAATTTATTTCACAACATGCTTATTTACTTGGAATTAAAATACTCAAAACGATAACCTAAACTTGAAAAATCGAAGAACTCTTCGTAGGGATGGCCTCGACTTTGGAAAATTCGGGGAATGTTCCCAAATTCGGAGGCTTCAAAAGCCTATGGTCTCATGCCATGGTGAATTGTATGCATGCATGGAGAATTAAAACAATGCGGAGAGTAAATAAATTATAAAAAATAAAATATTTGATGAAATTAAGTGATTTCTTTTCCACATTATTCTCCTCTCTTCACTGAGCGAGAGGGTATTTTTATTTTATTTTTCCGATTTTTCTAGACGGAGATATGAATTTTGAAGTTTAGGGAATTAAATAAATAAGAAAATCCCTAATTTTCTACTTATCCGAGTCAGCGCCAGCGCATCCTCGGCAGCTCTGAAAGACCACGCGGCGCGCTCCCATTCGACGCCGCCACCTGAGTCAGCAGCCCGGGCCCCGCGGTTCTCGTACCGTCTCCTGGTCCGACGCCATCTGAGCCGTCCGCCCGCGCGTGTATTGAATGGACGGCATCCGTTCATCGTCCCCAAGTGTTCTCGCCCGTGAGCCGTCCACACTAAATCCACAAGATCTCACTCGATTCTCGATGGATTTTTATGTTCTTATACTACATGGATTCGTCTTGAAGAGACGAACACATCTATATGGTTAACATGCATTGAAACTAAGGCATTTGAAATAGAGAATCGCTAGAAGCTCGGGATGAAGAGTTAGCTCATACCTTGGCTCAGAGAAGTGTGGCTTCAATCTGAGAGTTGTTGCACCTTCGATTGGGTCCCAGCAAGCTCCAGATGAAGTCTCACGGTACGGTGAATTGTTTGGATATGATTTCGACTAAGCCCGATCACAAAGCTTGGAGGTGCAGACAGCCGGGTGGCTTCGGAGATGGTGCTTTTGATGGTGGACACCTTCCCTCGATACGGTGAAGGTGTAGAGCCAATCAATTTGGGAATTGGCTCACTGTGGAGAAGTGTCTCGGTTTTGGGTGGAATTTCGACTACGAAATTGAGCTTACGGAAGGAGAAATGGCGGGGGATTTCATTGAGGGATCGAAGTGCTCTAAGGGTGGAGAAGGTGCGGAACAATTTTGGCGAGTTTTGGCGAGGTTTTTGCTTGGCTCCCTTCATGGCCGAGAGGGGTGGAGTTTAAATAGAGCTGGTGGGGGCCTTCCGGGGGAGTTAGGGCTTGGGATCGAGCTGCTCCAGTGAGGAGAAGATCAGCCATGGTGACCACTAGGGATGGGGCGGCTCGACAAGTGAGAATTTCAATGTTGGCTCACATGTGAGCTCTCGGCCATGGTGTTTTCCGGCGGCTGGTGGCCGGCCGGCCGAGCATGGGTCACCCTCGAGGTCGGGTGGGTCGGGGGTGGAGGTTTGTGCAATCAATTGGAAATTGCCATGTGTAAAGGAGTTGGATTGAAATGGAATGGGGGATGAGCCTATTTTGGGTCCAAAGGGGTCAACCCACCTTTTGGGCTTGGTTCACCTCCCCATGGCCTGATTTTGGGCTGAGAGGATCAGTTGGGTCGGCCAGAGAGAGTGGTGTGGTCTCCATCCATGATGAGGTGGCTAAACATGGTTTAGTGTGTGACATGCTTAAGGTAAAAAAGGCTTAATGAAAGATTAGGAAAGGAGCCCCTCCTTTTACCATTAATGGCATGGTCACATGTCAAGCCTCCCATGGCTTCATGTGGCTTGTCCATGGCTTGCATGGCTTGTCTTTGGCTTGGGGAAAGTTGAATCAATTTCATAAAAATGGGTTTTAAGAATTTTTGGTAATTTGATGGAAATTTGGATGAAGCTTCATTTGGAATAATTTGATGGTGAATTTAGGACTTAGGTAATGGATTTAATTAAATGGATGACAAATGGAGATGTCATGTGGGCTTTAGGGTAGATTTGGGCTTTTGAATTTTGAAGGAAATGGGCTTTTAGAAGGGTTTAAGGGAAGTGGGCTTTTAAGTTTATGAATGTGTTCATGGATGAAAATTTTTTGTAAAAGGTTGGGCCAAATAATTGTTGGGTTTAGCTCATGGATGTGTCATGAGTAACTTGAAGCAAATTTGGGGTAGTTTGGGCTTGAATTGGGTTGGATTTGGATTCTTTTGGTGAATGGGCCAATATAGGTCCAAGTGGGCCAAGTTGGGCCAATGTTGGGCTAGGGTTGAAATTGATGTAGAATTAATGTTGAGAAATGTTTATGGGAGTGTTTCAAAGAGGTTTTGACTTTGGTTGGGCTTTGATTTTGGGGTTTGGGTTCATTTGGGTTAGGTTTGGGCTTAGGTCAAAAAATGGGCCTTAAGGCCAAAAGTGGAATTGGATCCAAATGTCAATCAAATTGGACTTGGATTTGGTCTAGATTGGTATTGGGGATGTTGAACTGAAGTTTAGAATTGAATTGGACCAAAATTGGGGTCAATTGGGTAGGTTTGGTTTGACATTGGGTTCACTTTGGGTTAAAATGGGTCAAATTGGGGTTTTGACAAAAGTAGGGTAAATTGACAAAATTGGCCCATGGTGTAGTTGGACAAAATGAAATTGGGAATATTTGGGATTTTCTGGAATTTTCTGGGAATTTTCTGAATTTTTGGATTTTTGGGTCAAGAGGGGTATTTTGGGTATTTGGAGGGTATTGGGAGGTTTTCTTGGAATTTTTGGTATTTTTGGGTATGGATGATCAATTTGAGTGGTGTAGAAATGTTTGGGAATAATTTTGAAGAATTTTGGGTAATTTGGAAATTTTGCAAAAATTTGGGTAATTTCAAGGGTTTTGGGTAGGTTTAGTAGGTGTAGGGTCCGGGAGTCGAAAAATTGAAAATTTGGGAAATTGAAGATTGGGTGAATTTAAGTGGAAAGAAATTATTTTGGTTGAGCCATGAAGCCATATCAAGCCCACATGAGCCATGAAGGGACTCATTTGAGGCATTCATCTATGTTGTTCACTAACCTCTGGCGAGGGCTTAGGGGTTAAGGACCATCCATGTGAATCACCTACATGAGTCAGGAGGTCGAGTTAGGTATGGGTGTAGTTTTAGGAGGTGTGTGGGAGTGTAGTGTGTAGGTGTAGTGTAAGTCGGCCCCTTCACTGGACCGGGCCACCGGGGAGTCCTAGGCCGAAGAGTCCTATAGGAACTCATCCTTTAAACTTCCACATTTGATTTCGACCCTCTAGGTGATTAGGGGTCTATAGTCGAAGTTTGTGGAGTTTGCGGGGAGTTTAGAAGTGGTTTGAATTTCTAAAAGGTGGGTCCCAATTCTAGTCCTCTAAGATAGTCAAAGGAAAAGCCTAAGGCTAGATCCTAAGCACTAAAAAGAAGAAGAGAAGACCTCATCAAAAATGAGGTCAACAGTTGCACTAGGCAAACTACCTCGAAGTCCTATGATTTGGTTATTTAACTCTAAGAAAGTTTTGCTGAAGTAGACTCAGGTTTTGCTGATGATGATGGCCGTGCTGCCCACCATGCTCCGAGCTCCTTGTTGTTGCAGAGGTTTAGTTATAGAATTCATAAATCAGGAGATGAGAAAAGTGTTTTGGTTTAGAGAAAATCTTAATTTCCAAGTGTTTTTTATATTTTATTTAAAACAAATCTTAAAGTTGATTATAACAACACCGGTTAAGATCCCACGGTTCCATCCTTCCGGCATCGTTATTTTTATCGGATTCACTTAGTCCAGATGAATTCCTTAAACTCAATTGAATGAGTTCCACACTTTCATTTAGACCGTAGGAAATCCCGTTATCAACACGTAGGTTACATCATCCGAGGTATTCCCGATCATCCAACAAGACGTTTTAATTTAGTTGTAATTGTAGTTTTGTGTTCCATTTGTGATTAAATTTTGAGTTGTTTTATATTTTGAAATGTTGTGGCGGTGAATTTTATCTTGCAATGACTTTTAATTTAGTTTTGGTTTCAGTTTTAGGGACTATCCTAAAGGTGTGGGTTTTCATGCAACGAGTTGTTTATCATGCAAGAAAAGTAAGTGCGATGCGATTAAATAAATTACAATAAAGTAAATTGCTAACAAAATAAAAGCGTACCTGGAGGGTCTTCCCGTCATCGCAAGCTACACTTAAACACAATTTAGAATATTTAAGCAAGTTCCTAGGTAAAGCTAAGGGAAGGGTTATGGTTTTCTACCAAGTTCCTAATCCTATAGCTAGTCATTTCCTATGATGTCTAGGTTCTTGTGTTTTGGTTTGAGGACGATTTTCTTCATCGAAGAACGATTAAATTCAATCGTTCTTATAAACATCCTATCATATTGAGGAAGTGCTTAAGACAAGTCTTAAACATCTTTTCAATCTCTGCAGGATTGTTTTAAGTCCAAATGGATTTAATCGATCGAGTGAAGTGATCGTCAGAGGTTTAGTTAAGTTTTGTTGTTATCTTACTCGGTGAACTAGGACATTTGAATATCCTATAAGTGAAGTAACATTTCATTTAACGTTCGTTTAGGAGTTATGACAACGGAAGCTTTCGAGGCAAATTGATGTTCGGATGGTTTGTGATTTAATTTAATTTCGGTTATCGGGTTTAAATTTGGAATAGTGTTCGAGTTGCTTTATTTTGAATTTCTTTATGTCTTAGGTGATGTCATTTTTAATTCAATTTAATTTAACTTCAATTCGATTTAGTTTAGTTTTAATTTTGATTTAATTTAATTTGATTTAATTTTAACTTGATTCTATTATCTAATTTAATTTAATTTAATTTAGTTTGATTTGATGTTAATTAACTTAATTTAATTTAACTTGATTTAATTTAATTTGATTTAATTTAATTTAATTTAATTTAATTTGATATGTTTTAATTTAATTTTATTTAATTAATTTAATTTAATTTTAATTTAATTCAATTCAATTTAATTTAATTTAATTCAATTTAATTTAATTTGTTTAATTTAATTTAATTTAAATTTAAATTTAATTTTATTTTTAATTTTAATTTAATTGAAATTTTAAAAGAGTTTAATAATTTAACTTTAATTTAATTTAATGATTAAGTCTTTTAACATTTTAAATCTTAAATTTGAATTATCATTTTAATTAAGAATTAAATATTATTGAGATGATTAATTTAGGGATTCTTAAATTAAAGAACAAATCTCTTCCTATTAATATCCCTATTTTAATAATTCCAATTTTATTATTCTTCTAAATTTAATCAATTATTTAATTAAAGTTTGTTTTAATTATTTTCAAATTGTTTGGTAGGTTTCTACCCTTTAATTATTTAAATTTCAATCATCCAAATCAGATTAAGATCAAATATTTTACTCTTTAATTTTATTAAACTTAAAGTTTTAATTAAGGATTAAAATTTTAATTACCACTTTGCCCTTCAAGCTTGATAATTTCATAACTCACTAAATTGAGCTTAAATGAACTTGAAATTTTTATGTGACTTCACTCATATGCCAATGAAGACATGAGAGGAGAAAATGTGATTTTTCTGTATTTAATTTATTTACGTAATTATTTTTGGTGGAAAATAGGGATTTCTAAGGAAAATTTAATGATATGACCAAGGGAAAGTTTCTGTCCTTAATAAAATTATGGGACATTCCTAATGACCAGAGGACCACTTGGACCAATTTTGGTGATTTTTTGAATTATATTATTTTTATTATAATTATTTTAAGTTTTGGAGTATTAATTAATTTAAAAATAAAATAAAGGTCGAAAAATAAATTTTATATTTTTTTTAAAAATCTCTCTGATATCAAGGAAATCAGAAAATCAATTTTTACAATTTTCTGATTTTTCTTTTATTTATTAGAATTATTTTAGTGGAAATACTAAAAAATACATTTTTTTAATTTTAAAATTACCTTAGGGCTTTAAAATTTAATATCTCATCAAATAGACCTAAGAAAAATATGGGGTTTGTTCCTAAGTGATTAGAATTCAAAATGTGACATTTTGGTGAATTTTATTATTTTTGTGATTTTTATTATTTTTTAATTATTAAAATATTAAAATAATACAAAAAATCAACTTTTTTTAGAAAATTGCAATTTTAATTTTCTTAAATTCCCCTGATATTAGAGAGGCTCCAAAACCAATTTGGTGAATTTTTGAAAAATATTTTGAAAGTTATGAATTTTTAAAGTTTAAATTGGCTACATGGCTTAATCAACCCATTTAGTAGGGCTAACCAAGTCCAATTGACTTCAAATTTTTATGGTGGGTTCCTCTGATCCTAAAGGTCAGTGGAGAATTGATTTCAAGCCAATTTGATGTATGATTAGCTCTAATTAATTAAGGACCTATTTTGGGTGTTTAGGTCAATTAGGGTTATTCCAAGTGGATTAATTCAAAACCTATTTTTCCTGAGGTCCTCTCGGTCATAAGAAACATCACTAAATTTTTCTAGAATTTATTTCACAATATGCTAATTATTGGATTTAAAATACTCAAAACAAGCAACATGAATTTGAAAAATCAATAACTTCTCATAGGGATGGCCTCCGACTTTGGAAAATTCAGGGAATGTTCCCAAATTCGGAGGCTTCAAAGCCCCTATGGTCTCATGCCATGGTGAATTTCCTATATGCATAGAGAATTAAAACAATGCAGAGAGTAAATAAATTATCAAAAATAAAATACTTGATGAAATTAAATGATTTCTTTTCCACATTATTCTCCTCTGTTCACTGAGCAAGAGGGTATTTTTATTTTATTTTTCTGATTTTTCTACACAAAGTTATGCATTTTTAAAGTTTAGGGAATTAAATAAATAAGAAAATACCCTAATTTTCTATTTAAGTGATGCGGCGCCAGCTCAACCTCGGCAGCTCCGAACGCACACGCGTCGCCTTCTGATTCGGCGCCGCCATCCAACTCAACGCTCCGGGGGCTCGCTGTATCGTTCCGTCTCCTCATCCGACGCGATCCTGGATTTTCGTGTTCTTGTGCTCTATGGATTCGGCGCCGTTCATCGTCCCCAGCCGTTCTCACCCGAGAGCCGTCCACACTAAAACCCTAAGAACTCACTCATTTCTCAACGGATTTTCGTGTTCTTGTGCTCTATGGATTCGTCTTGAAGAGACGAATACATCTATACGGTGATCATACATTGAAATTAAAGCATTTGAAATGGAGAACCTCCATAAGGTCGGGATGAAGAATTAGCTCATACCTTTGCTCAGAGAAGTGTGGCTTCAATCTGAGGGTTGTGTCACCTTCGATTGGATCCCGACAAGCTCCAGATGAAGTCTCCTGGTCTGGTGAGTCGCCTAGGTATGATTTCGACCAAGCCCGATCACAAAGCTTGGAGTCTGGAACAGATGGGTGACCTGGAGAGGGGGCTTTTGCTGGTGGACTTCTTCCTCGGTCCGGTGAAGGTGTAGGACCAATCAATTTGAGGATTGATCCATCGTGAAGAAGTGTCCTCGTTTTGGGTGGAATTTTAGGCGAGAAATTGGGCTCGTTGGTGGAGATTAGGGCGAATTGGCATTGGAGATCAAGCTGCTCTAAGTATGGAGAATGATCCGGAGCAATTTTGGCGAGTTTCGGTAAGGTACGGTTCGGCACCTCTCATGGCGAAGAGGAGGTGGTGTTTAAATAGGAGAGGGTGGAGGAGCCTCCGGGGGAGTTAAGGCTGGGGATCAATCGCTCTTGGCAAGAGAAGAACATGCTACAATGGCCACTAGGGATGGGGCGGCTCGGCGAGTGAGAATTTTAAGTTTGGGCTCATATGTGAGCTCTCGGCACAGTGGTTTCCGGCGGTCGTGGTGGTTGGCCGGCCGGTGGTCGAGTCACTTGTTGTCATCGGGGAGGTCGGGTACGGGGCTTAGTGTATTCGATTGGCGGTTGCGAGTGTAAAGTGGTTGGATCGAAATGGAATGGGGCATGGGCTAATCTTGGCTCAATTTGGTCAACCCATGTGTTTGGGCTGGGTTCACCCCTCCATGACCTGATTTTAGGCTGAGAAAAAGTGGTTTAGGTCAGCTTAATTAGTGGGGAAGGGTCACCATCCAAGTACAATTAAGCTTAAACAAGGTTTAGTTGAATCATGGGAGTGGCTAATCCTCTTAAGGTAACATGGAAAGAGCTCCCTCCTCTTGCCATCTTGGGTATGGTGAAGTGTCCAAGGCTCTCATGGCTCCCATGTGGCTCATGCATGGCTTCATGGCTCACCTTTGGCTTGGAAAAAGCTAAGTCAACTTTCATGAAAGAGGTTTTTACGAATTATGGTAATTTAGGGGTGATTTGATAGGATTTGGCATATGGCTTAATTTAGAAAAATTTGATGGCTCAATTAGAACTTAGGGATGATTTCAATTAAGGGTATGATGAGAAGAATTTGTCATATGGGCTTTAGCATGAAGTTTGGGCTTTTAGGAAGGTTTAAGAAAGTGGGCTTTTGGTTTGAAAATAAATTTATGGATGGGAATTTTGTGAAGGATTGGGCCAAACAAATGTTGGGTTTAGCTCATGGATGTGTCATAAGTGATTTGAAGCAAGTTGGGAGTGATTTGGGTTTGAATTGGGTTGAATTTGGGTTTCTTTGGTGAATGGGCCAATATAGGTCAAATTGGGCTAACTTGGGCCAATGTTGGGCTAGGGTTGAAATTGATGTAAAATAAATGTTGGGAAATGTTTATGGGAGTGTTTCAAAGAGGTTTTGACTTTGGTTGGGTTTTGATTTTGGGGTTTGGGTTTATTTGGGTTAGGTTTGGGTTTAGGTCAAAATTGGGCCTTTTAGCTTTGGGTTGAATTTGAGTGGGGTTTGGGTCCAAATCTTGGGCAAATCATGTTATTGTTTTGTTTTTGGGGATGCTAAGAAAGGTTTAGAAAAGATTTGGGGTTAATTGGAGTTGAATTGGGTTAGTTTGGGTTAGTTTGGGTTAGGTTTGGGTCATGGGTCCAAATTGGGCTTTAAGGCCAAAAGTGAAATTGGATCCAAATGTCAATCAAATTGGACTTGGATTTGGTCTATATTGGTGTTGGGAATGTTGAATTAAAGTTTAGAATTGAATTGGACCAGAATTTGGGTTAATTGGGTAGGTTTGGTTTGACAATTGGTTCATTTAGGGTTAAAATGGGTCAAATTAGGGGTTTTGACAAAAGTGGGATAAATTAACACAATTGGTCCATGGTGTAGTTGAACAAAATGAAATTGGGAATATTTGGGATTTTTGGGAATTTTCTGGGAATTTTCTGAATTTTTGGATTTTTGGGTCAAGAGGGGTATTTGGAGGGTATTGGGATGTATTTTTGGAATTTTTGGTATTTTTGGGTATGGATGATCAATTTGAGTAATGTGGGAATGTTTGGGATTGGTTTTGAGGAATTTTGGGTAATTTAGGTGATTTTGCAAATTTTGGGTAGTTTCAAGGGCTTTGGATAAATTTGGCGGGTGTGGGGTCCGGGGGTCAAAAATTGAAAATTTGGAAAATTGAAAATTTGGAAAATTGAAGATTGGGTGAATGTAAGTGGAATGAAATCATTTTGGTTGAGCCATGAAGTCATATCAAGCCCACATGAGCCATGAAGGGACTCATTTGAGGCATCCGCCATGTTGTTCCTAACCCTCTTAGCCAAGGGCTTAGGGGTTAAGGACCATCCATGTGAATCACCTACATGAGTCAGGAGGTTAAGTTGGGTATGGGTGTGGTTTTAGGAGGTGTGTGAAAGTGTAGTGTAGTGTATGTGTAAGTCAACCCTTCACCAGACCAGGCCACCCATGGCAGTCCTAAGGCCAAAGAGTCCTATAGGGACTCATCCTTTAAACTTCCACATTTGATTTCAACCCTTTAGGTGATTAGGGGTCTATAGTCAAGTTTGTGGAGTTTGCAGGGAGTTAAGAAGTGGTTTGAATTTCTAAGTGGTGGGTCCCAATTCTAATCCTCTAAGATAGTCAAAGGAAAAGCCTAAGGCTAGATCCTAAGTACTAAAAGAAGAAGAGAAGACCTCATCAAAAAATGAGGTCAACAAATGGACCCCCAATAGGAGTGGTGAGCTGACGGAGCACACCGCGCGTATTGGTGTTGACCGAAGCGATCAACAAAACCAACACAAACGTTCAAGTGACAAACTTAGGACAAAGTAGAAGAGTTTCCACTGGGGAGTGTCAAGTATATCTCTGAGACTGGAGATCCCTGAACTCTCGCTGGGGAAAGGAAAAGGAGGTGAATCCCAAATCACATGATCTGGGGGAATTTCAATTTAGATTTTATTTTGTTTCAATTTAAGTTTTGATGTGTAAGTTTAGATTTTAGCTTGGAGTTTTAATTCATATTGAAGTTTTGTCAAAATTAATTTGAAGGGATTTGAACTTGAAATGAAAATTGGAATTTTGTGGTTTTAGATGTAACATCTTCAACCTCAAAAGAAAATTGAATTGATTAGATTGAATCATTACAATGAGGAGAGATTTCAGAGCTATGTGGTATCGGATGTAAAATCCTTAACCTCAAGAGTTTGATTTTGATGTATTTCATTGCGATAGGGAAAGAATCCTAAAGCAATGCGATCTCGGATGTAAAATCCTCGACTCAAGAATTTGATTTTGATGTATTTCATTGCGATAGAGAAAGAATCCTAAAGCAATGCAGTCTCGGATGTAAAATCCTCAACCCCAAAAGTTTGATTTTGATGTATTTCATTGCGATAGGGAAAGAATCCTAAAGAAATGCAGTCTTGGATGTAAAATCCTCGACCCCAAGAATTTGATTTTGATGTATTTCATTGTAATAGGGAAAGAATCCTAAAGCAATGCAGTCTTGGATGTAAAATCCTCGACCCCAAGAATTTGATTTTGATGTATTTCATTGCAATAGGGAAAGAATTCTAAAGCAATGCAGTCTCGGATGTAAAATCCTCGACCCCAAAAGTTTGATTTTTGATGTATTTCATTGCAATAGGGAAAGAATCCTAAAGTAATGCAGTCTCGGATGTAAAATCCTCAACCCCAAAAATTTGAATTTGATGTATTTCATTGCGATAGGGAAAGGATCCTAAAGCAATGCAGTCTCGGATGTAAAATCATCAACCCCAAAAGTTTGATTTTGATGTATTTCATTGCGATAGGGAAAGAATCCTAAAGCAATGCAGTCTCGGATGTAAAATCCTCAACCCCAAAAATTTGAATTTGATGTATTTCATTGCGATAGGGAAAGGATCCTAAAGCAATGCAGTCTCGGATGTAAAATCCTCAACCCCAAAAGTTTGATTTTGATGTATTTCATTGCGATAGGGAAAGAATCCTAAAGCAATGCAGTCTCGAATGTAAAATCCTCAACCCCAAAAGTTTGATTTGATGTATTTGATTTTGCAAAGATTTGTAGTGTTGATTTGAAAAGTGTGAAACTTTGGTATTTCGAGAATTTCATGAAAGTTGTAAAAGATTTTCATGGAAGGAAATAGATTAGGAGGGAATATGTAGATGCTACATATCCCATTCAAAAGAGTTGATTGAGAGTTGCTGGTTCGGATTGGATATAATCCCTTGCCACTAGATTCGAATCGAAAACCTTGTGGCTCCATGTCAATGGGATCGACCTCTTCCATCCCAGAAAAAGGAGAGAGCAGAACAGATTGGATTTCAGATTTGGAAGATTGAGTTTGAATTTGATTGAGATTTGATTTGAGATCTGGAAGATCGAATTTGAAATTTGATTGAGATTTGATTTGAAATTTGGAAAGATTGAATTTGAATTTGATTGAGATTTGATTTGAGATCTGGAAGATCAAATTTGAAATTTGATTGAGATTTGATTTGAGATCTGGAAGATCGAATTTGAAATTTGATTGAGATTTGATTTGAAATTTATGTTCATTTTGTTTGTCTTTTAACGATTCAAATTTATTTTATCATTCATTTAATGTTCATTCGAATTTGGTGTTCATCATTTTTTAGATTTTTAAGGAAAGTTTTCTTTTTTTTTGTTTCTTTTTTGTTCTTTGTTCGAAGTTCATTTAACTTTAATGGCGTTTCTCAGTCAACTTGCACAAAAGAGGTGAAGGCCAAAAATGAGACATGGTCACTTTCATTCCAATCATGTTGAAGATACATCATACAACTCGATCTGGAATACATCTCATACAATCCATGTAGACTCAAAACGGACTATGTATGATCTTTGCCGATCCATCCAAAAAAGGTATCTGTCAGAAATCCATGTATGAATAGTGAGTTACATGGTCAATAACATCACCTTCCAAGCCATCCTTGACAAGGATGTCGTATGGATGTACGTTGGAGGTGTGATATTTTCCATGTAACTTACGACTCGTAAGGCGGAGGCTCTCTAGCTCCGGTCCGGTCGGAAGTGATAAGGTGTTTTCCTGTCGTCCATCCTTCTGAAAGTAACTGAGATCCGCTTCATTGGTACTCATGGTATGCAATGTTTAGCGACATTTGCTCCGTTGCCCTTCAGTATCATGACGGAACCTACCGGTAATGGTATCTTTACTAGCCCTCGGAACTCACCTGGGCCTGCTATTCGGAGGTCAGATCCGAACATGATATTACATTCGTTCAGAAAAGAAGCCGTGCGAAAGGTCCGACAAAGTCGTGGTGATCTATGTGCGGGGGTATGCGATCACCCTTCTTGTAAATGTTAATGATGCAACTCGTTGGGTATGCAATCCGTGGCGGTACCCTCCATGTTATCATTCTTTTTACTATCCTTTAATGACTAATGGCATCGGATCCACTCAGCCATGACGGAGTATTCCCGGTGGGTTTCCCTTCTGTCTTCTCGCGAAGTTGTAGCGACATCCACATTGTATTGTAATTCTACCTTTCCCCGGCATCCATCTCCGGGGTTCGAGTAAGTGTTTTCTCTTAGGCGGCCTGCTCGGCCCATTCTTTTTAAATCTCGGATGCAGTCCATGATTTGTTGTTGTTCGTATTCTGAGAACACGTCTGTATGTAGCTCGAGGCCTTCTAGTATATTGATCCTCCTGCCTCTGATTCTCTCGAAGTATTCAAAAGTTTTCTTCTCGACATTCCGCATTCTTTCCGGCTCGTATTCGGAATAATCCGCAAATGGCGAGGCCTGGTGACGTATTGTGGGATATATGGCTCAATCCCTTCACGTTCTCCTGCATACCTCGGCTCCTCGGGGATGGTGTCCGTCGGGACATCCTCCGAGGTTGCTTCTGCAACAGAGTCATGCATTACTGGTGGCCTTATCTGGTGGCGTGGTAGCCTTCTTTCTTCTAATTTCCTCGAGATTTCCCTGGTCTCTTCTGTTATCCTCGGAGCTGGCCTCCTTCCTTCAGGTACCTGGTGAACTGGTGTCCTTGAAGTGTATGTACTAGCAGTAGCAACTGCCTCGTCGCGCTAGTCCGCTGCTAGTTTAGTTAACATCTTGCGGATACGGCGATTTTTATTTCTTCGCTGAGTTGCTGTGAGAGTAGCTCTTCGTACTTCCTGAGTTTCTGTGGGTGCGGTGCTGACAAGCCTCGCCCTCCGTCGTAGCGACTACGGACTTGATTCTCTTGTCTTCTTCGATTGCTTGTTTTCCTTTTCTTGCTGCTGGAGTGGTGGCTTGGGCCACCCACTTTCATTACCTGTCCGATCGGGCGGCTTCCTCTCGGTCAACCGGGACCCGATCACTTTCCTCGTATTGCGGGTCCGCCGGTGCGAAGTCCGAGTCAATCTCTATTATCGCTCCATCTTTCACCCTCTTTTCATCGAGTGCAAGGCTTACGCCATTTCTAAAGTTCGGGACCAACCGCCCGTTCGACATTTCCCTGCGAAAAGACAAGGAAAAGGATCGGGGGTCGTACTAAGAACAAGAACATTAAGAAAATGTTTATTAAAGACGCGTTTTTTATTACTTCTTGTATTTTTAAATTTAACAGAATGAAGTGGGATAAGATCGGGAAAAAGATTTTGATATGGAAGAGAAAACAAGGAAAACTTTATTATCATGATTTTATTTATTTTAGCACATTTTTTATTATTTTTGGGTTCGGACCCGAGTCATAAGTAATTACTTCACCCGTGCTTCTAGGAATTAAGAATTCATTCTTTCGAAACATCGGGTAGCGTAATACTTTTTCAAGTATCGTCCGTTGATTGGAAGCATATGTCGTTCTCCTCGGCAATTCACTAGCCGGTAGGAGCCTCCCGAGTAGACTGCCTCAACCACAAACGGCCCTTCCCAAGTGGGTTCAAATTTTCCTCCTATCTTGCGGTGTGCAAGAATAGGTCTTTTGAGAACGAGAACTAAGTCACCAACTTTGAAGGTTCTTGGGCGGACCAGTCTGTCATGGGCTTGAACCATCTTAGCTTGGTATAGTTCTAAATTCTATTGTGCTGCAAGTCTTTTCCCTTCCAGGCTTTCCAATTCTTCTAGTCGTAATTTGGCATTCTCTTCTGTCGTGATTTTGTTTGCAATCGCAATTCGAGTGAAGGAAGCCTGGACCTCTAAAGGTAACACCGCCTCGGACCCATACACCAGAGCGTAAGATGTAGCTTGAGTAGGAGTTCTGAAGGTTGTCCGGTAGGCCCATAAGGCTTCTAATAACTTCTCGTGCCAATTTCTCTTATTATCGTCCAAAGTTCTCTTTAAAATTTAGACGAGAGTTTTATTAAAAGCCTCAGCCAGGTCGTTTTCTCTTGGATAGTAAATTGTTGAATACCTTCAGTCGATTCCGTGTCTCCTGACAAAATTGTTGATTTGTGTGCTTCTGAATGCTGACCTATTATCTGAGATGATCCTGCGCGGCACTCCGAAACGGTAGATAACTTGGTTCTTGAAAAACTGTAGCACGTGGTGTGCTTTCACTTCTCCAAGTGGAACCGCCTCTGCCCACTCGGAAAAGTAATCTGTAGCCGCAAGAATGAAGCGATGTCCTTTTGAAGACGGTGGTTCTATTGGACCCACTATATCCGTGCCCCAACATTCAAATGGCCACGACGCAATTGTCGGATGTAGCACATTTGGAGGTTGGTGTAGAACCACTCCGTGCACTCGGCATTGATGACGACTCTCGGCGATTTTCATGCGGTCGGTCATCATCGAGGGCCGATAGTACCCTAGTCTTTTAATTTTCATTTTCATCTTCGGACCCGATCGGTGAGCGCCACGAGTCCCGAATGCACCTCTTTAACAATTTCACGGGCCTCGGACCCGCTTAGGCACCTTAGCCACATTTGATCGAAAGACCTTCTGTATAACGTGTTGTTTATTAATGCGTAGGACAGAGTTCTTTTCTTAATCTGATGGGCTAGCGACCTATCGTCTGGTAGTCTTCCCGTTTGCAGGTAGTCTATTAATGGTTGTCGCCAATCTTCTGTGTTTTCTGTCACTGTTGCAACTGATTTTTCTTCTTTTTCTGATTTGTGTATTGTGTCTATGTCGAGCTGTGATAGGACCCGGCGTCCGTGAACTGACACTTCTACTGACTCATCTTGCAAAAAAGCAAATTCTTTTGCGAGGCGAGCTAACGCATCTGCTAAAGCATTTTCTTTTCTGGGAATTTTGTAGATCGTCACATTTGGAATCTATTCCAACAACTGTATGGCATACTAGAAGTATTGCTCGAGTCTTGGTTTTAAAATTTTGTACTGTCCGGCGATTTGTTGAATGATTAACTCGCGAATCCCCGTAGATGTTAATGTCCGTTATCCCCATTCGAATAGCTAATTCCGATCCCGTTATGAGGGCTTCGTATTCCGCTTCGTTGTTCGTACACGGCTCGTTAAGTGGTAGGAGTATCTTAACATCCCCCGCTCCGGTGTTATAAAGATTAATCCGATCCTCGCCTTACAGGTACTATCACTTGCGATTTTTCGTCTTTGTGTGCCGAAGATGCTCCGTCGAAATATAATTCCCAACATCGATCATCGTGGTCTTCTAAGCTCATTATTTGTTCATTCGGCAAGTCGTCATTAAGAGGAGATTCGCCGCGAAGGGTGTGCCTGCGAGGAAGTCTCGCTAGGACTTGTCCCTTTACGGCGACGAAGAGGCACGAAAGTTATATCGAATTGCAATAATATCATCGACCATCCAGCAAGTCCGTCGAAAAGCATTGGACGAGTCATCAAGTATCGTAATGGATTAAATTTCGAGATCGGGTTGACCTTATGAGAAAGCATGTAGTGCCCGAGCTTTCGAGCGGCAAAGATCGTGGGCCAAACAATGCTTTTCAATTGCGGGATACCTTATTTCCATTGGAAGTAAACGGCGGCTTAGGTATTAAAGAGCATTTTCTTTACCCTCATCATCGACACCGGCCAACGAGGCTCCGAGAGAGTCGTCTAAAGCCGCGGTATAAAGTATCGCCGGTCTACCCGAGACTCGGGGTCGCTAAGACAGGAGGTGTCATTAAATATTGCTTAATGTCCTCGAAGGCCTTCCGGCATTTTTCTTCCCAAATAAATTTGGCATCCTTTTTAACTAATGCCGAGAAAGGCCGACACCTACCCGACAAGTTCGAGATAAAGCGTCGAAGATATGCCAACTTCCCTCGAAAAGATCGTAGTTGTTTTAAGGTTTCGGGAGGTGGCATTTCTAAGATAGCTTTAATCTTTTCCGGGTCGATTTCAATTCCACGATGTCGACAATGAATCCTAAGAATTTCCCGGAGGTGACGCCGAAGGCGCATTTTAAGGGATTCATCTTAAGGTTAAATTGTCTTAATCGTTCGAAAACAATTCTCAAATCATATAGGTGGTTGTCCTTTACTTTGCTTTCGATGACCACATCGTCCACGTAGCATTCGACTCGATCGTGGATGAGATCATCAAAAATTCTCGTCATCGCTCTCCGGTATGTCGCTCCCGCGTTCTTCGGTCCGAATGGCATCACCGTGTAGCAATATACTCCGATCGGCGTTCGAATGCCGTAAGTTTTTCATCTTCTCGGAGCCATTTTTATCTCGGTTGTATCCTGAAGATCCATCCATGAATGAGAATATTTCATGTATCGAAGCAATGTCGATCATTAATTCCGGGATCTGCAGAGGGAATTCATCCTTTGGACATGCCTTGTTTAAATCTCCGAAATCCACACAAATTCGATCCGACCATTCTTCTTTCGACCGGCACCACATTGGCTAACCAAGTCGGGTATTGTTCTTCACGGACAAATTTAGCGTCTATTAGCTTTTTAACTTCAGCTACGACTTGTTGTTCGATTTCCGGACGCATTCTTCTCGGGACCTCGTCTGACCGGACGAAGTAGGATCCACTCCTAGCTTATGGATCGCGACCTCCGGAGCTAATCCCGGCATCTCATCGTAGCTCCAAGCAAAACAAGTCTTTAAATTCCATTAATAACTCGATTATTTCTTCGGAGTCTTCTTTATCGAGTAAGGAGCTAACAAAGGTAGGTCTAGGCTCTTCGTAGTACCTAAGTTAACTTCCGTTAACTCATCTATCGTAGATTTAATTTCTTCTTCGAATTCTGGTGGAGCGTCTCCAATTTGTAAATCTTCAAATTCTTCTGTAGTTTCCATGCAGCTTTCATTAGACTCGCAAGTGACAACCAAGCAAAATTCAGCATCGTCAACTGATCCTACTGTGCCGAATCCGAGACCATGCTTTGAATTGGGTGGACGACCGGAGTTATTCCATAATTTTTCAAAATGTTGTGATCGACCTTTTGTCCATTGTCGAGGTAAGAAACCACGCCGAATTAAATTTTGAACACAGGGAGAGTACCACTCAAAAGGTAATTCCATTAATTCGATGAAGTGACATCTTCAAATTGTACATTATTTTCAGCTTTTGGAAGAAGGAGCACCACGGTAGAATTTGATTGGCTTTGCACCGCCGCTACGTACCTCTTTGACCACCATACCCTCGATCTTATTAGAATGGATCGGGGTCGTGGTCATGGTATGTACATAGTGGTTAATCTTCTCGTACATCGATTTATATTCTTCATTCTTTTCATCTTCGAGAGGGATCCCGAATTGCGGCTTCTTCCGACTTATTGTCGCCGCTTCTGCTTCGATTTCTTTTTCTTCTTCGTAACCGTCTTCCCAATCAACATCGATGGCTGGTTTCCTCTCGTCCAACCGTCCTAACGTCTCCGCCACGACCTCGTCCCCGCCTCGACCTCGGATGCGAGTCGTGGAGAAACCTTCACCATCTCGCCGTAAAGGAGTGGTGAGTGATCGTTGGACTAGAACTTCAGGTTCTTCGTCATCCCGAATTTCCTTTGCTTCATTCGTTATGGTATCTCTGGAGAAAATTGTTTTCTTCGGAGGTGTGTAATAAGCTGCATCTTCATGGATTCTAATTTCATGTACGGAGAATGGTTGTAAGTCACCTTTGATGCATTGTTCCCCTCCATCGTAGTATTTGATGCACTGATGTAGAGATGATGGTACCATCCTCGTTTTCATGTATCCATGGTCGGCCCGAGAGAGCGTCGAACGACGTTTCTGAATCAATTATGTGAAATTTTGCGATTGTCTTTGCCAAGTCACCGGTCTTCATTAGCAGCGTTATTGATCCGAGGGCTCTTTCTCCTTTCTGGTTGAATCCTCTTAATAACATTTTGTCCGCTTCGAGCTCGCGAGCATCAATTTCCAAGTATGCTAGCGTTCGAAGATTCATTATATTGATCGATGCTCCCGGATCCACCAATACTCTGGAGAGTGTAAACTTCCCTATTAGTAATCGAAATGTACAACGGCTCGGTTGTGGTCCGTTGTCCCAAGTAGTAGATCATCGTCCGTGAAGGTGACACCTCGTCGTTCCTTTAACGAACAAACCTCATCTAAGGAATCTCCGGCCATTTGAGCTAAGCAAATTTCCGGATCAAGTAAGGCCTCGATCAGAGCTTCTCTCATCTCCTTTCGATAAGATGAGAGCGTCGTAGATGCTCGCTCTGGCCGGTAGTTTCCTAAGATGGGCTAGCACGTTGTAGTCCACTTTATTTCCATGTGTCTCGATTTCTTCCCGAATGGGAATTTCTTCTCGTCGGGTTGGTTCTTCCCGAACAACCACCCGCTTTCCTTTGTCCTTCGGACCCATTCTCGGAGGTAGAACTCTTCCACTTCTTAAGTTGACTTCGTAATTTCTTCCGAACTCTAGTATCGAGTTTGATGGCGTTTCCTCCCGAATCGGAATGACGAGTTCTTCTCGGATTAGCTTCGCAGTCCGAAGGCTCTAACTCTATCGTGACCGGAGCTCCTCGAAACTCGCAAATAGATCCGTTGCTTCGTCGAACTCTCGTAACCTTCCTCGGTGGATGTCTTCTTTGTCATTGTGATCGTCGAGATTGTGTATGATTTGAGAATTGTCATTTGTATCGGAATCGATGTCCGGATTGTCGCTAGTTACGTAATCGTTAGAAACAGTCAAAACGTAGCCAACGCCATAACCCTTATCATTATAAGATCCCACCGGAGTGAGCAGATAATCATACAGAGTCAGAGGTTCGAGAGATTTCTCCCCCGAATCGGAAACAACTATCCTAGGATAAGCAGCCCCTAGTCTAGCCTTAAGAGCCTCGGTCTTCTCTTCTTCGTCGATTTTCTTCTTCTCTTCAATCGTCTCCTGTCGAGGTGGTTCTTCTATCGCAAGTGATAGTGCCGACTCGACTGTGTTTCGAACTCCGAATCGAGGCTCGCACCGAAGCGTGTTTGGATGTGATCCAAAATCTTCTTCGAAGACTTTGTCCAAGCGGTAGCCCATCCATCATCGGTCCGCATAGGATCTATCGAACAATGAGATCGGCCGAGACAACATCGACGCGAACCTCCTTTCCGGGGTTCCTTCATGTATTCCTTCGGGATCGTTATATTCCCTTTCCGAAGATTGTCGTTCGAGCCAACTTTTCGAAGGTAATACAATCTTATATCTTGTGTCCAAGCATCCGTGGTAAGGGCAAAAGTCGGGATCACCTTTCTTGTCGACTTCTTCGGTCTCTTAGGTTTCGGCAGTTGGAAATCTAGAGTCTTCATCGATCACGGAACATTTTCGGCATCGCCTCATTCTTGAACGGATACTCCTCGCTCGTAAGCTCCCTTAACGTACGTTGCGGACGAGGCGGTTGTTCATACCGTCGAGATGACCGATCGCCGGGCCGGGGTTGCTGGTAATTCCGTCGAGGTTGTTGCGGCCGTTCGACGATATTTGTATCGCTGCTCGCTTATGCCTTTATCGATCCCGGACTTCTTTTCAAAAGTTTTCACGGCTTCTATTTCGTCTATTTTGTCGGTGAAACTTAATTGCTTCGCCTCCTCTTGCAAGCTTCCGGCCTCGCTTAACAACTTCTCGAAAGTCTTAATAGTAAATCCCTCGAGGAGGAGTGCTATCGGGCCATGAATGCTCTTAAGTAAAATGCCGATCGCATGCTCGTTCTCGTAGTTGTGGCTCACACTTCATACTTAGGTTCCTCCATCGAAGTATGTAGTCCACCAAAGTTTCGTTCGGCTTCGCTTCTCTACCACTAAATCACCTATAAGTGATGTGGTGCCGAGCTCCGCAAATCGCTTCGATGAAGAGGTTCTCTAGTTCTGAAAATGTCTTCACCGAACCGTTCGGTAATTCTACATACCAATCAAAGGCGATCCCTGATAGGTTGCTGACAAATTGTCTGAAGAGTAAGGCATCGCTTCCGCTGGCATTGCAACAACTGGCACAAAAATGTGCAACATGTTGCCGAGGGTTTCTGGTTCCATCAAAGGTCTTGAACAGAGGTGGTACAAAGCCTTTCGGATATTGGACAACGTCGAATTCTTCAGGGTAAGGTCTACCCGTCCTAATGGATGTCCTTCTCTTTGATTGTGCCAAGGCTTCTAGCACCTACTGTTCCACCATGCTCTTAATATCCTTTTCTGGAATCATGCTTTGCGTTGCATCCTTCTTTAACTGATCATCCCCGTTGATGGACGTAATCTCCTTTCCTCCGTCTACAATGTGAATGACCTCTGAGGGTGTCTCTCTTTGGGGTTGCACTTGACTCTGGAGAGTGGCTAGGGCTACTGCCCATCTCTTCCATCCTTTTCGCCATTCTGGGCGATCGTATCATCTTTCTCTTGAAGCCGCCTCCTCATTACTTCCGGCTCCTCTCTTCTGCGGGCCGCAGGGCACCTTGTGAAGCCGACGAAGCTCGTGTTTCGACCATGTTAATTTCCGCATATTCATCATCCATAAACTCCGACGAATCAATCTCATCTCCGAATTTCTCTTCTCTTTCCTTCGCTAATCGCGGATATCGGTTCTTAGCTTTTCCATAAAGCATCTTCTAGTGGTCTTTTCCGTACAACCTTGCAGCTTGTCATGTGATAACTCGTCGGATTTCCTTCTCATGAGTCCCCTTATCGCAGTAGCACTTTCTTCGGATTCAAGTCTCCCGACGAGACTTTCCTTCTCGAGTCGTTGTTTCAATCTTAATTGTCCAAGCAGTGGGACGCCATACCATCCTTCTAGCAACGAAGGTCCGGGACCGGATGGTCCGTCGACCCAAATGCCGGAAGGTGGTATCCTCCCTAATCCGTAGTCCCGAAGCAACGACGAGTGAACTAGCTTTCATTCTCTTATTTGGCTTTTCTGCAACGATAGCAGGTTCTACTCGCGGCCCAAGACGGGATTTGACTGGCACCCGCCCTATCCTTCTTAAAATTTCTGATACAGGGCACCTTTCCTTCTTCGCTAACTTCTCTATCAAAGTTTGCAATCGAGTAAATGACGTAATTCTAGCCCTTTTCTTACGGATGTCGTTGTAATATGCGGGCTGAGGCAATGCGGAAGCAATCTTGCGAACATTTTCCTCATCCTCTGCGGCGGAGAGGGGATGGAATCTACTTCCTCCCAAAAGTGGTATGTATTCGAGCAAAGCGGTGTATACTCGGGCAGTTCTGGGATTTCCTTCAGGAAAGCAACTTCAGCAGCTCTGGCTTCTCTAGCGATCCTTCTACTTCTGTTCCTTCTCTGGGTCCGTGTCAGCGATGGAATTCTCGAGCTGAACCCGATTTCAAAAACAGAAGATCTCACAGAAAGGTCTGTACCCTCCACGGTAACAGGTTCACCATAGTTCTGGATTTCCTTCCCCTTTAGTTTGGCAGGAGCCGGGCTAGGTGCAGAGACAACTAGACCAGTGGGGGTAGCAACAACGATCCTTCGTGGACGAAGCAGTACTCCTCTCGGTTGAAATCTTTTGCGAGAGGAGGGAATTCGTGAGTTGACTCGAGGTTAAACTCAATCAACGGCTTCTCGACTTCGATACTTTCGCTTGTGAGTGAAAAGAGAGTGACGTCGGGGATTTTGATGTCGGTGTCCCCGAATCCTTGTCCGAATCGAATGATTCCATTATCGGGCGCTTCGTCCTCGAACACGGCCGTGTCGAGTCCGTTGACGAAGGAGAAGATCAGTTTTGGGGCTTCCATTTCTGCAGGGCAGATTCCAAGTGTTAGTCTCCGAATCGTGCTTCTTCTTATCGTATAACTTATGATGAAAAAGAAAGAGTCCGAACACATTTCTGTTTCTCTTAGTGTATTTGTGGTATTAAAAGAAAATTATCTTTTTTTTTTCTTTTGAAAAGATTTGTTCGTTAGGAAGAAGAATAATTAAAAGAAGGAGAGTTGTAGGAAGGGTAAAAGGAATTGATTAGGAACTGGAAAAGGAAGAGGAAGTCTTGTAGAAACTTCTCGACCCGCAAGACCGCTCCTAAACTAATACCTATTGGGGGTCCACCCCACCTCAGAAATGAGGTAAAAGGATCTCGGAACCTCTCTGTTTAGGGGTGTCTAAACAGTGGCTCCTAAATCCGGGAGAATGTTGGCTATACTTGTTCAAGATAGAAATGAACATAGTATTCCAAAGGAAAGAATGGTAGTTTGATCCACTAAGGACATGGATACACTACCGATTTTTGAAAGCAGAATTCTCTAATTAAAATGGAGAGGAATTTTCCCCAGCGGAGTCGCCAGAAATTGTACGGCTTATTTTTAGGTTAAGTGTTGTATTTTTGAAAAGGAGGTCGCCTACAGAAATTGTCGGCGAATTTTATATTTTAAATTTAATTTAAATATATATAATTTAGAAAATAGTATTTGATTTTGAAAATAATTTTAAATTTGAAAATTTTAAGATATGAAATCAAACCGATCTCACATCCCAAATAGTTTATATAAACGAGCACCGCATCACAAACCGTGTATCTATCCCGAAGAATAGACACACGGATTGGTAATGAGGCTCGATTAAGTAAACTAGAAAGGTTTGTGACATCCGTTTGGTCTGCGAACCAATTTTATAAGCCGACAAGTTCCTCTGCTTAATATGAAAGCATTAAACAGGGTTTATATTACCTGTGTTCTTAAAATTCCCTATAAGGGCAAGCCCCTATAGTTAATTACATCTTAAATGACGAGAATCACCTAAGAAAACTCTCGATAATAATCAGTAATTCTGCTCTCAAGAATTTCAAAGTTTAAGTTTTCAAAGGATTGAATTTTGGAATTTCAATAGGGAATGGATCAAGTTTGGAACGTTTTGTTTTGAGAATTCAAAGGAAGAAAAGTAGGAGAAATTACAGATTCGAAGCGAACTTCGGTAATTTCCCGACTATCCTTTTGTTTAGCTTGAATTTAGGAAAGTCCTAATGTTTATTTAATATTTTGATCTTGCCAATTTTAATTAATTTGGACTTATATTCGTATGAGACAATCATACAAATAGCCTTGAAGGTATGAGGGTTTATGTCGTACCGAACGACTACCTCAGAGTCCTAAGACCGGTTAGGGCTTAATTTACATGACATGATCATGCAAATGCCTAACGAAGAGGTTGAGGATTTATGTTGCACTAGGCAAACTACCTCGAAGTCCTATGGTTTGGTTATTTAACTCTAAGAAAGTTTTGCTGAAGTAGACTCGGGTTTTGCTGATGACGATGACCGTGCTGCCCACCATGCTCCGAGCTCCTTGTTGTTACAGAGGTTTAGTTATAGAAGTCATAAATCAGGAGATGAGAAAAGTGTTTTGGTTTAGAGAAAATCTTAGTGTCCAAGTGTTTTTTTATATTTTATTTAAAACAAATCTTAAAGTTGATTATAACAACACCGGTTAAGATCCCACTGTTCCATCCTTCCGACATCGTTATTTTTATCGGATTCACTTAGTCCAGATGAATTTGCTAAACTCAACTGAATGAGTTCTACACTTTCATTTAGACCGTGGGAAATCCCGTTAGCAACACGTAGGATACATCATCGGAGGTATTCCCGATCATCCAACAAGACGTTTTAATTTAGTTGTAATTGTAGTTTTGTGTTATGTTTGTGATTAAATTTTGAGTTGTTTTATATTTTGAAATGTTGTGGCGGTGAATTTTATCTTGCAATGACTTTTAATTTAGTTTAGGTTTCAGTTTTAGGGACTATCCTAAAGGTGTGGGTTTTCATGCAACAGTTGTTTATCATGCAAGAAAAGTAAGTGCGATGCAATTAAATAAATTGCAATAAAGTAAATTGCAATAAAATAAAAGCGTACCTGGAGGGTCTTCCCGTCATCCCAAGCTACACTTAAACACAATTTAGAATATTTAAGCAAGTTCCTAAGTAAAGCTAAGGGAAGGGTTATGGTTTTCTACCAAGTTCCTAATCCTATAGCTAGTCATTTCCTATGACGTCTAGGTTCTTGTGTTTTGGTTTGAGGACGATTTTCTTCATCAAAGAACAATTAAATTCAATCATTCTTATAAACATCCTATCATATTGAGGAAGTGCTTAAGACAAGTCTTAAACATCTTTTCAATACTGCTAGGATTGTTTTAAGTCCAAATGGATTTAATCAATCGAATGAAGTGATCATCCGAGGTTTAGTTAAGTTTTGTTGTTATCTTACTCGATGAACTAGGACATTTGAATATCCTATAAGTGAAGTAACATTTCATTTAACGTTCGTTTAGGAGTTATGACAACGTAAGCTTTCGAGGGCAAATTGATGTTCAGATGGTTTGTGATTTAATTTAATTTCGATTATCGTGTTTAAATTTGGAATAGTGTTCAAGTTGCTTTATTTTGAATTTCTTTATGTCTTAGGTGATGTCATTTTTAATTCAATTTAATTTAACTTCAATTTAATTTAGTTTAGTTTTAATTTTGATTTAATTTAATTTGATTTAATTTTAACTTGATTCTATTATCTAATTTAATTTAATTTAATTTAATTTAGTTTGATTTGATGTGAATTAACTTAATTTAATTTAACTTGATTTAATTTAATTTGATTTAATTTAATTTAATTTAATTTAATTTAATTTGATATGTTTTAATTTTATTTTATTTAATTAATTTAATTTAATTTTAATTTAATTTAATTCAATTTAATTTAATTTAATTCAATTTAATTTAATTTGTTTAATTTAATTTAATTTAAATTTTAATTTAATTTTATTTTTAATTTTGATTTAATTTTATTTTTAATTTTAATTTAATTGAAATTTTAAAAGAGTTTAATAATTTAACTTTAGTTTAATTTAATGATTAAGTCTTTTAACATTTTAAATCTTAAATTTGAATTATCATTTTAATTAGGAATTAAATATTATTGAGATGATTAATTTAGGGATTCTTAAATTAAAGAACAAATCTCTTCCTATTAATATCCCTATTTTAATAATTCCAATTTTATTATTCTTCCAAATTTAATCAATTATTTAATTAAAGTTTGTTTTAATTATTTTCAAATTGTTTGGTAGGTTTCTACCCTTTAATTATTTAAATTTCAATCATCCAAATCAGATTAAGATCAAATATTTTACTCTTTAATTTTATTAAACCTAAAATTTTAATTAAGGATTAAAATTTTAATTACCACTTTGCCCTTCAAGCTTAATAATTTCATAACTCACTAAATTGAGCTTAAATGAACTTGAAATTTTTATGTGACTTCACTCATATGCCAATGAAGACATGAGAGGAGAAAATGTGATTTTTCTGTATTTAATTTATTTATGTAATTATTTTTGGTGGAAAAAAGGGATTTCAAAGGAAAATTTAATGATATGACCAAGGGAAAGTTTCTATCCTTAAGAAAATTATGGGACATTCCTAATGACCAGAGTACCAATTGGACCAATTTTGGTGATTTTTTGAATTATATTATTTTTATTATAATTATTTTAAGTTTTGGAGTATTAATTAATTTAAAAATAAAATAAAGGTTGAAAAATAAATTTTATATTTTTCAAAAATCTCTCAGATATCAAGGAAATCAGAAAATCAATTTTTACAATTTTCTAATTTTTCTTTTATTTATTAGAATTATTTTAGTGGAAATACTAAAAAATACATTTTTTAAATTTTAAAATTACCTTAGGGCTTTAAAATTTAATATCTCATCAAATAGACCTAAGAAAAATATGGGGTTTGTTCCTAAGTGATTAGAATTCAAAATGTGACATTTTTGTGAATTTTATTATTTTTGTGATTTTTATTATTTTTTAATTATTAAAATATTAAAATAATACAAAAAATTAACTTTTTTAGAAAATTGTAATTTTAATTTTCCTAAATTCCCCTGATATCAGAGAGGCTCCAAAACCAATTTGGTGAATTTTTGAAAAATATTTTGAAAGTATGAATTTTTAAAGTTTAAATTGGCTACATAGCTTAATCAACCCATTTAGTAGGGCTAACCAAGTCCAATTGACTTCAAATTTTTATGGTGGGTTCCTCTAATCCTAAAGGTCAGTGGAGAATTGATTTTAAGCCAATTTGATGTATGATTAGCTCTAATTAATTAAGGACCTATTTTGGGTGTTTAGGCCAATTAGGGTTATTCCAAGTGGATTAATTCAAAACCTATTTTTCCTAGGGTCCTCTGGTCATAAGAAACATAACCAAATTTTTCTAGAATTTATTTCACAATATGCTAATTATTGGATTTAAAATACTCAAAACAGCAACATGAATTTGAAAAATCAATAACTTCTCATAGGGATGGCCTCTAACTTTGAAAAATTCAGGGAATGTTCCCAAAATTCAGAGGCTTCAAAAGCCCTATGGTCTCATGCCATGGTGAATTTCCTATATGCATGGAGAATTAAAACAATGCAGAGAGTAAATAAATTATCAAAAATAAAATACTTGATGAAATTAAATGATTTCTTTTCCACATTATTCTCCTCTGTTCACTGAGCAAGAGGGTATTTTTATTTTATTTTTCTGATTTTTCTACACAAAGTTATGAATTTTTGAAGTTTAGGAATTAAATAAATAAGAAAATACCCTAATTTTCTATTTAAGTGACGCGGCGCCGCGCTCAGCCTCGGCAGCCTCCGAACGCACACGCGTCGCCTTCGATTCGGCGCCGCCATCCAACTCGCCGCTCCGGGGCCCGCTGTATCGTTCCGTCTCCTCATCCGGCGCGATCCTGGCCGTCCGTCCGCGCGTGTATGGAATGAACGGCATCCGTTCATCGTCCCCAGCCGTTCTCACCCGAGAGCCGTCCACACTAAAACCCTAAGAACTCACTCATTTCTCAACGGATTTTCGTGTTCTTGTGCTCTATGGATTCGTCTTGAAGAGACGAATACATCTATACAGTGATCATGCATTGAAATTAAAGCATTTGAAATGGAGAATCTCCAGAAGCTCGGGATGAAGAATTAGCTCATACCTTTGCTCAGAGAAGTGTGGCTTCAATCTGAGGGTTGTGTCACCTTCGATTGGATCCCGACGAAGCTCCGCGATGAAGTCTCCCGGTCCGGTGAATCGCCTAGGTATGATTTCGACCAAGCCCGATCACAAAGCTTGGAGTCCGGAACGGATGGGTGGCCCGGAGAGGGGGCTTTTGCTGGTGGACTCCTTCCCTCGGTCCGGTGAAGGTGTAGGACCAATCAATTCGAGGATTGATCCACTGCGGAGAAGTGTCCCGGTTTTGGGTGGAATTTTGGGCCGAGAAATTTGGCTCGGTGCGTGGAGATTAGGGCAAATTGGCATTGGGGATCAACTGCTCTAAGTATGGAGAATGATCCGGAGCAATTTTGGCAGAGTTTCGGTAAGGTCTGGTTCAGCACCTCTCATGGCCGAGAGGAGGTGGTGTTTAAATAGGAGAGGGTGGAGGGCCTCCCAGGGGGAGTTAGGGCTTGGGATCACTGCTTCGGCAAGAGAAGAACAACTACAATGGCCACTCTGGGATGGGGCGGCTCAAGCGAGTGAGAATTTCAAGTTCGGGCTCACATGCGAGCTCTCGGCCTGGTGGTTTCCGGCGGCCGTGGTGGCTGGCCGGCCGGGGTCGAGTCATCGTTGTCATCGTGGAGGTCGTGGTCGGGGCTTAGTGTATTCAATTGGCAGTTGCCAAGTGTAAAGTGGTTGGATCAAAATGGAATGGGGGCATGGAGAATCATGGCTCAATTTGGTCAACCCATGTGTTTGGACTGGGTTCACCCCTCCATGACCTGATTTTAGGCTGAGAAAAAGTGGTTTAGGTCAGCTTAATCAGTGGGGAAGGGTCACCATCCAAGTACAATTAAGCTTAAGCAAGGTTTAGTGGAATCATGGGAGTGGCTAATCCTCTTAAGGGAACATGGAAAGAGCTCCCTCCTCTTGCCATCTTGGGTATGGTGAAGTGTCCAAGGCTCTCATGGCTCCCATGTGGCTCATGCATGGCTTCATGGCTCACCTTTGGCTTGGAAAAAGCTAAGTCAACTTTCATGAAAGAGGTTTTTAAGAATTATGGTAATTTAGGGGTGATTTGATAGGATTTGGCATATGGCTTAATTTAGAAAAATTTGATGGCTCAATTAGAACTTAGGGATGATTTCAATTAAGGGTATGATGAGAAGAATTTGTCATATGGGCTTTAGCATGAAGTTTGGGCTTTTAGGAAGGTTTAAGAAAGTGGGCTTTTGGTTTGAAAATAAATTTATGGATGGGAATTTTGTGAAGGATTGGGCCAAACAAATGTTGGGTTTAGCTCATGGATGTGTCATGAGTGATTTGAAGCAAGTTGGGAGTGATTTGGGTTTGAATTGGGTTGAATTTGGGTTTCTTTGGTGAATGGGCCAATATAGGTCAAATTGGGCTAACTTGGGCCAATGTTGGGCTAGGGTTGAAATTGATGTAAAATAAATGTTTGGAAATGTTTATGGGAGTGTTTCAAAGAGGTTTTGGCTTTGGTTGGGTTTTGATTTTGGGGTTTGGGTTTATTTGGGTTAGGTTTGGGTTTAGGTCAAAATTGGGCCTTTTAGCTTTGGGTTGAATTTGAGTGGGGTTTGGGACCAAATCTTGGGCAAATCATGTTAGTGTTTTGTTTTTGGGGATGCTAAGGAAGGTTTAGAAAAGATTTGGGGTTAATTGGAGTTGAATTGGGTTAGTTTGGGTTAGGTTTGGGTCATGGGTCCAAATAGGGCTTTAAGGCCAAAAGTGAAATTGGATCCAAATGTCAATCAAATTGGACTTGGATTTGGTCTAGATTGGTGTTGGGAATGTTGAATTGAAGTTTAGAATTGAATTGGACCATAATTTGGGTCAATTGGGCAGGTTTGGTTTGACATTAGGTTCATTTAGTGGTTAAAATGGATCAAATTAGGGTTTTGACAAAAGTGGGGTAAATTGACACAATTGGCCCATGGTGTAGTTGAACAAAATGAAATTGGGAATATTTGGGATTTTCTGGAATTTTCTGGGAATTTTCTGAATTTTTGGATTTTTGGGTCAAGAGGGGTATTTGGAGGGTATTGGGAGGTATTTTTGGAATTTTTGGTATTTTTGGGTATGGATGATCAATTTGAGTAATGTGGGAATTTTTGGGATTGGTTTTGAGGAATTTTGGGTAATTTAGGTGATTTTGTAAATTTTGGGTAGTTTCAAGGGCTTTGAGTAGGCTAGGCGGGTGTATGGTCCCGGGGGTCAAAAATTGAAAATTTGGAAAATTGAAGATTGGGTGAATGTAAGTGGAAAGAAATCATTTTGGTTGAGTCATGAAGCCATATCAAGCCCACATGAGCCATGAAGGGACTCATTTGAGGCATCCGCCATGTTGTTCCTAACCCTCTTAGCCAAGGGCTTAGGGGTTAAGGACCATCCATGTGAATCACCTACATGAGTCAGGAGGTCAAGTTGGGTATGGGTGTGGTTTTAGGAGGTGTGTGAAAGTGTAGTGTAGTGTATGTGTAAGTCAGCCCCTTCACCAGACCAGGCCACTCAGGGCAGTCCTAATGCCAAAGAGTCCTATAGGGACTCATCCTTTAAACTTCCACATTTGATTTCAACCCTCTAGGTGATTAGGGGTCTATAGTCAAGTTTGTGGAGTTTGCAGGGAGTTAAGAAGTGGTTTGAATTTCTAAGTGGTGGGTCCCAATTCTAATCCTCTAAGATAGTCAAAGGAAAAGCCTAAGGCTAGATCCTAAGTACTAAAAGAAGAAGAGAAGACCTCATCAAAAATGAGGTCAACACACTTCTCACTAAGTGCAACAGTCTCGTTACCTATAAACTTCCTTTTCTTGTTAAGTATATTCTTTATAAATTTCACATAATTTGGCATTTGTTCTAAGGCTTCAACAAATATGATATTTATAGTTAATTTTTTAAGGATTTCTAAAAATTTTAAAAATTGTTTATCTCTTTGTTGTTATTTCAATCTTTGAGGAAATGGAGGTCAAGGTCTTTCTACAGTAATTTTCATTGGTTTAATTGGATATTCTAAATCCGAATATGTATCATCGTTACCCTTTTCAAGTTCTACTCTTTACTTTTTAGTTTCAATTTCTTTTTGTACTCTTGTTTCCACTTCTTTTCCACTTCTTAGTTGAATAGCTTTAATTTGCTCTTTATTTTGATCATTTGGATTAAATTCAACATTACTAGGAAGAATTCTTGAAGGTCTTTTACTAAGTGCAGTCGCAATATGTCCCAATTGATTTTCAATATTTCTAATAGCAGCACCCTGACTTTGTAATTATTTGTCTTGACTCTGTAATCGATTCCCTGTGTTTAATACCAATTCATCGAGAGACGATTTTTTCTCCTTAACTTGTGAGTTAATTATAAAACCTAGGGGATAATAAGGTCTATAGTAAGGATTTCCTTGGTTGTTTGAATTTCCCAATGAGTTCATTGAATTATTATTATTATTCCAATTTAAATTAAGGTTATTCTTCCAACCAGGATTATAATAATTAGAAAAGGAATTGTTGGTTTTATTATTTATAGCATTCAAAGTCTCATAAGATGATTGAGATTGCATTATTTATCCCAGTGAATTTTCCTCTAACACTGAAGGCGTTTGAGAATAGTTCATCCAAATTGGTCTATTTTCTTTGATATTGCAGCAATTTAAGAAGCCAAAATAGATATTGTATCAGAATCATGGACGCTAGCTACTCTTTTTGGATTTACTCGTTCAGATGGCCATTGAAAATTATTAGTAGCCATCTCCTCTATTAAAGAATATGCTTCATCAAAAGGTTTGGACATTAATTTTCCACTAGCAGCAGCATCGATAATAGATCAAAGAGATCCAATTAATCCATTGTAAAAAGTTTAAATTATTAACCAATCTAGCAAAGCATGGTGTGAACACTTTCTGAGGAGATCTTTCAATCTTTCCTAAGCTTCGTATATTGATTCCCCTTCGAACTGACAAAAAGATGTAATATCGTTCCTAAGCTTAGCAGTTTTTGAAGGTAGAAAGTATTTAGCCAAAATTTTTTGAGATAGTTCTCCCCAAGTTCTGATAGATCCAGGTGCCAACAAATTTAACCACGCCTTAGTTTTATTCCTTAATGAAAAAGGAAAATTTCTAAATCTTACAGCGTCGTTCGACACTCCGCCATATTTAAAAGTAGCACACAATTCTAAAAAAACTAGCAAGATGTAAATTAAAATCTTTAGTAGGTGTTCCCCCAAACTGATTATTTTGTACCATCTGGATAATAACATGTTTAAGCTCAAATGAATTAGCAACAACATCAGAATTTTGAATAGTTGAGTGAATTTCATCTACTGTAGGGTTAGCATAATCTCTTAAATGTCTCTTTTGATGTTTGTTTTCAATTTTTTGATTATCTATGTTGTCCGCTATTTTGTTCAAATTTTCAGATTCTTTTCATTGTTTTCAAATTTTTCTAATAGTACGTTCTAACTCTAGGTCGTAAGGTATTAAACCTTCATATCCAATACTACGCATAAACAAATACAATCAGAACACTTAAAAATAAGCAATAACTTAAATATAAGTTTTATAGATCAAATGAAAGTCTTTCAAATACTACTAAATTTATTGTTACCTTCCTCGAAAACAGCGCCAAAAACTTGATGCAGTGTTTTGTATATTTTTATATAGTCACGGAGATGCAAACACAAGTATACTTATCGCTCAAGTAATACAGGGCTCTAGTAGAGTTCTGGTTATTGATCCCACAACGAAGGTGTAAATTTATGATAGTAGCAATAAAAGCCTACGTTAAAACTATATAAAACTTAGAGTGAAAAGCACAAGTTGGCAATGTTTAATGTTGCTAATAGAACTAAGTGTACCAAATTACTTTCTAAACTTCAAAGTAAATTTACTAATTCTAAACAAAGTTTTACTGTTTTGTAATGAAATGTTCAAATTGGAGAAAGTATCATTCCCCTTATAATGAAGTTATGGTTAGTGAAAGATTTAGATTGTTGGAAATTGTATTGTGCCAAATAGGAGCAATCTTATTCTTTACCTTCTTCTAAGTGCATAAAAAATATTGGTTAATCCTAAGTTTAGTCCCTAAATCCATGGTTAGGCTGAGAGGATACTGGCTCTCACTTCAGAGCTCCTACTTCCCCCTCGCCTGAGGGCTAACTGTCTCTTTTGCTTCCTAACATTAGGACTAAATTGGGGAATTTAGCTTGTCACCATAAAAATCTACAATTCTACGCCCAATAAAGTATATCTCCTTATTTATTCGCACTCATGGACTACATTTTCATCCATGGAATTGAATGTGATTCTCGCTTTGTTGTAGAATTCATAGTTCTTTCGGATCATATGTTTCACAACAAATTTTAATATTTCAATTGGCAAGATTGAAAAGTAAACGAAGTTTGAAGTGTAAAATCATCAAAAGTATTTAACATTTAAATTGCATATCCAATCTATCTCCTAATTTTACTATATCCCATTGCAAGGAGAAAGACAAAGAAATCTACTCAAACTTCATGAGAAAAATACAACAAAACACGGATTTTATATATATAAGAAAGTTCATACAAACAACAATTAATAAACACAACTTATCTGAAAATCTTCCCCAAAGCAAATCCCTTGAAGTGCCTTTGAATCTCTTTCTCTCTTTACAACAACACTCAATTCTCTCTTAGAAAAGTAAGGAAGAAGAATCTCTCGCTTTCTTTCCTCTCCTACAACTATAGAGAAAACCCTCTCTAAACTTCACTCTCAATACTCACACCAGATAAGACTCTACAGGGACTCTCTACACTTACACTGACTTCTACACACCTACACACCTTCTACATACTTTCACTGGCATTTAAGCACTTTATTATAGTGTAGGGACGAATTTTCAAGAGATGCCTCAAGCAACCTTCAAAAAATCGTCCCACTACATTGAATTTGCCAATAAAACTGTAATAACCGTCATTGGCGCCGTCGGCGTTGGAATTGGGCACCGTCTGTGCCCATGCTCTATGAAATAGCGCCGTCAGCGCCATTCTGGCACTATCGGTACCAGAGCACGGTCTGGATTCTGCCCCCTTTCTGGATACTGGCGTCATCGGCGCCAAAGCAATTTCCAAAAATGCTTCATTTGATTCCAAATTTCTTCTTTTTTGCTTCTTTTTTGCTCCAAATGCCAAAAATCAACATACATGCAACAAAACATGAAATTACCCTCCTTTAAAGTGCAATATCACCAAAAATGAGTATAAAATATATTTGAAACCAAACATATTTTTGGTGCATCAATATTCAGTTGTCAATATATCCAACTCATCTTGGGAATCCATGTCTTCCTCATTATTTAACTTTTATTCTATTGATTTAACCTCACAACTTTCTCGGATATGGTTATTACACAAATAATCTATTAAGTCCATCCAAAAACACACATCTTCATTTTTTTTAGATAGATATTTCATAGATTTTACAATATTAAATGTAACTTCCTCATCATTTACTCTCATTGTTAATTCACCTTTTTGCACATCTATTATAGCTCGTTTAGTAGCTAGGAATGGTCTCCCTAATAAGATTTGAACTTTTTGTCTTCTTCTATATCTAACACAATGAAGTCAATAGTGAAGATGAATTTATTCACTTTAATTAATACATCTTTTATAATCCCCTTTGGACAAGTGATCGACTGATCGGCTAACTGAAGAGTTACAGTAGTTGGAGACACGTCACCTAATCCTAACCTTCTGAAAATAGATAATGACATAAGATTTATACTTGCTCCAAGTTCCCATAAAGCTTTTCCAAAAAATATTTTATCATATTGCGCAGTAAATAGTAAAGATCCCAGAATCCTTAAGTTTTTAGGAAGGTTTTTCTGAATTATAGTGTTGCACTCCTCACTAAGTGCATCTGTCTCATAATCTCCAAGCTTTCTTTTCTTATTAAGAATATCCTTCATCAACTTTACATTATTAGGTGTTTTCTCCAGAGCTTCAGCAAAAGGAATATTAACAGTTAACTTTTTGAATACTTCTAAAAATTTTAAAAATTATTGATACAGCTTCTATTGTTGAGAGGACTAGAGGTGGTGTTTTTCTAAATTAATCTTAGTTAGAGAGACTTTTGTCTCCAAATCGTTGGAAACATTTTCGAGAGGTTTTTCAGTTTTCGTAGTCTCCTTTTCAACCTCAGTCTCTGTTCAAACTACATCCAACTCTCTTCTACTTATTAATTGGACAGTTTTAACGTGCTCACTATTCTTCTCCTTAGGGTTTGTCTTAGTGTTGCTAGGAAGAGTATTTTGGGGTAGATTGCTAAGTGAGTTGGCAATTTGTTTTAGTTGGTTCTATATATTCTTGATTGTTGAGCTTTGACTTCGCAGTTGATTCCCCATTTGCAACGCAGCCTCCTCCAAAGACAATTACATCTCCTTAAATTGTGGATTACTGTTAAATCCTGATGGATAAGAAGGTCTATAGTTGATACTATCCTGGTTATTCCAATTTCTTAAAGGATTTGCTTGCTTATTTCCCCATTATTGGTTTCCCCCGCCACAATTATTATTACAGTTAAAGTTAGGATGGTTATTCCAACCTGGGTTATAGAAGTTAGAATAAGGTTACTAGGTTTGTTGTTAATTATATTTAAGGTCTCAAATGATGAAGGGCTAGAACCAACCATTTGTCCTAACGAATTCTCCTCAATCACTAGAGATATTTGAGGTTGGTTAATTCCAAATTGATCTAGATTCCGAGATATTGCTGCTACCTGAGAAGTACGAATTGATAACACATCCGTATCATGCACACTAGCTACCTTTCTAGGATTTACCCTTTTAGAAGACCATTGGAGATTTTTTGTATCCATCTCTTCAAATCTAACAGTAAGCCTCAAAAAATGGCTTCAATATGGAGTGAACCCCCAGTGGCAGCATCAATAATAGATCTAAGGGATCCTGCTAAATCATTGTAAAAAGTTTGAATAATTAACCAATCGAGCAGAGCATGACGTGGACACTTCCTAAGAAGTTCCTTAAATATCTCACATGTTTCATATATTGACTTAACTTTGTACTGGCAAAATGAAGTAATATCATTTCTGAGTTTAGGAGTTTTTGAAGGTGGAAAATACATGGCTAGAAATTTTTGGGCTAAGTCACCCCAAGTTCTAATCGATCCGGGCTAATGAATTTGACCATTTTTTAGCTTTATCCCTTTAGGAAAAGGGAAAAAGCTTATGTTAAACAATGTCGTTTGACAGATTGTTATAACAAAATGTAGCTCAAAGTTCTAGAAAACTTGCTAAGTCTAAATTTGGATCCTCATATAGAGTTCCCCTAAACGGGTTATTCTGTACCATTTGGATAATAGTAGGCTTCAATTCAAAAGTGCTAGCTTTTACGACACGAGTTTGAATACTTGTGAGAATTTTATGTGTCGAAGGATTAGGGTAATCCCTTAATGGTTTGGGCACGTTATGATGTTCATCATTTGGTATTTGATTATTTAAATTGTTATGTTGAATAATTGTCATTTCTTCTACAAGTTTGTGAAGTGTTTTCTATTTCTAATTTTCTTAACAGTCCTCTCTAGTTTTGAATCGTAAGGTACAAGTCCTACAGGTCCTGCACCACACATACAATATACTTAAATACTAAGATTAATAATAAGTAGGCTAAACACACGAAAATAATTTTAAAATTTTCTTTTAAAAAGCACACAATAATTAAACACAGTATAATAACATTACAATTTTAAAATCTAAGCCTTATAGATTCAACTAAAATGCTCCTAAAAGTTCTTTATTATCTTTCCCCAGCATTGGGGTGCCATTAAACTTGATACACCCCAGGGATTATCACAATAATGTAAATCTTGGTAATGGTACTAGATACCTTATCTTCTCCTTAGAAAATTAATTAAATTCTTATAATCAGGTTGTCTTGCACGCTGAGGTTTCTCATGCAAGTGTACGTATCATTTTAGTAATATAAGGCTCCAATGAGTCTGGATTTCCGTTCTCACAGAAAACGAGATAATGAATCCCTTAGTCTAAGTTCTATTCTACTACATTGAAGTCTTAGTTTGGAATGTAAATTAAAGTAGTTTTGTAACAATTACTCGTTAAATTACAGCACTGAGTCTAAAGCTAAACCTAAGTTTATCAATTGGTTTGGTAAATATCAAGATATAAAAGCTACAATTCTCTTGTGAGTTCATAAGTGCATTGTAGGATAGGATGTTCAGAATTGTTATTGTGGCTAGTGACAAATATAAGCATAAATGTTTACCCTCTTCAAAAGCGTAACGAAGTTTAATTAACCTTGTTTTAATTCCTTAAAACCTAGAATGAACCCACCAAAGCCTGATTCCCTATTTATTTGCATCATTCTATGGACTAATTTTCCTTCACCCACTAGTTCGATGTGAATACTCTAATTTTCCTCCACTGCTCTTCCAAGTCCTAATGGATCACAACGAATTTTAACAACTCATATGGCCAGTACGAAAATTAAATGGAGCATAGAAGAATACTCATCACATTGATATTAAAATTCAATTCTAAGAGCATTTTATACATCCAAGTCCTACTTATTCATCACCAGAGAAAAGTAAAGGAAATCTACTCACAAGCATGAAGAACACCATAAAAATCATCATCATTTAACAAAGCAAATCCACTAAATATGTGTTTATAACAAATACAAGACAAATGGTAACACGATATTTATCTTTTCTCCACTGAAAAGAGATGAAACGTTTCTCCAACAATGGATCCAAGTCCTCCCTGCAATACTGAAATGATTCCCTTATAGATTTCTCTCAAACCCCTCACTAATCTATCAAGAAAAGTGGAAATCTACAAACCCTATATCTCCCTATGACTCATTGGCTTTTCTTCACTTCTCGAGACTTGAAAAATGAACGGGAGTCTCCTCTCGAACTGCATATTATTCCCATATTGCTCCAAGATCGTGTTGAATGAACTCCACAAACTGCCCAGCAATCGGCCAGCACTTGGGCGCCACAAGGTGTCGACCTCTCGGTTTGTCGTGGAAGGAACTGGCGCCTACGCGCCACTAAGGTGGTGTTGAGGCTCTTGGGTGGAGTGCCTTGGAGCCCAGATTTTGGCGTCCAGGCGCGAGGCTAGAGAACTCCAAATGCTCCATTTTAGCATCATTTTTTGCTCCATTTCAACTATGTTTCGCTTCATGTGTCATACTTGTTATACCTGTAAGAAAAACACAAGAATACATATCTTTAAATTGCATTTTCATCCAAAAATAAGTGCAAAATATAAAAGAAATTAAGCCTGTTTTAGGACACATCATTGCTCCATTTAAAATTCTCTAGAAGTTGCTTCATTGAAAAGCCTTCAAAATAGCCGCGACCCTTGTTTTTTGTCACCAACAAAAACCAAAGAGTTGAATCCAAAAATATTCCTCAGCATTTTCTCGATTTGGCGATCGAGCCACAAGTAAGTTCTCTCTAATTGTTTTTTTTTTTCCTTCTCATTCTTTTTAGATAAACTAATCATCTTGATTGTAAACAAAATGTGTTGAGTTTCCAGCTCAAAGCTTTAGTGTTCCAGATGAACTACTTTCTATATCATCAAGGGAACGAGATTAACTTGAAATTTTTCATTTCGTTTTTTTTAAATAATTCACTTATTTTGCTTAGTTAATTTAGTTGCTTGCTAAGTTTGAAATTTGGTGAACCTTTGATGTTGTAAAAAGATATAGAGAGCGATTGGGATAGTTCACACTGTTAACTCTAATTCATTTTCAAGTCTTGATTATAGCAATTTACCTTTTTTTTTTTTTAATTTTGGCATTCATTGGTTTATAGAATTGCATACCCAAATTACATTTTTTCTCCTTTTATCTTAAAGAAACTAAACATATTAATCGTAGTGGAATTGTTCTGGTTTTTCTTTTTCAAGCTTTCTATTATATACAAATTTAGGGGTTGCTTGGCAAGAAGCTCCTAATCCACAAATCTGTAAATTCACCAATCCTTTGGATTTAGTAATATGGAATTAGGACGAACCGAAGGCAAATTGGATTTACTGTCCAAAATTTGCAAATACATGGAACTCCTGTATTTGGCCATTTGGATTTAGTAAATCATGTGATAACCTTAAATATTTCAAATAAACCACCCTAAACCTACTTGTTGATTTCAGCCCGAAGGAGGGTAGGTAGTATTGCACGTATAATAGTGTAAACTAAATATTGTTTCAATCATACTGATAAATTGTCCCGAGGAGAAGGCCAATTTTGTTATTTTGACATTAAATAGTGAATATATTCTTCATATTAGTTTCTTCAATTTGTTAAAGATAAATGGTTAGTTGATAAACTGGTTTTTAAACCAACTAATTCTGGTCAGAAACTTTGGTGGCTTCAAAAACATCTTGCTCAGGCTCTCAAAACCTGGAATTGGAATGTTTTTGATCATCTTGATAAAAAAGTCAGGGAAGCTGATATTAGAGTTAAAGATTTAGAAACTCTTTATACTCAGAATCTTATCTCTTTTGATCTTTTTAATCAAGCTCAAAAAGATCTCACTATTGCTATCAATATGGAGGAGAGTTTTTATGCCCAGAAAGCTGTTAAAACAAATTTTTTAGAGGGTGACAGAAATTCTGCCTTCTTTCATGCTGTTATTAAAAACAGAAGGGTGATGAATTATATTTCTAGTATTAAAAGTTCCAATGGCATTTTATTAACCAATGGAAAAGAGATTATTAGTGATGGAATTACTTATTTTAGTTATTTATTTCACAGTAATAATAGCTATATGGAACATATTGATGTTGATGTTTATTCTTATTTTGAAAATCTGAATTGTCTTAACCTTACTTTTATTACATCTTTAGCTGAAATTAAAACTGCTCTTGATAGTATGGAGGTTAGTAAATCTGCAGGTCCTGATGGTTTTAATATTGAGTTTTATAAATCATGTTGGGATGTTATTCGACCTGATCTGGTTGAAATTATTCAAGACTTCTTTCGTGGCAAAGAGTTGCCTAAATATTTTAAATGCTCTAATATTGTTTTGATTCCTAAAGCCCATGGTGATATTTCCTGGGATTCTTTTAGACCAATTTGTATTAATATTGTTGTGTCTAAAATCATTTCTAAAATCATGGCTATAAGGATTCAACCTATTTTATGCAACATTATTTCTATGAATCAATCTGCTTTCTTAAAAGGCAGATTTATTGGTGATAATGAATTAACTGTTCAGGAGCTTTTATATGATATTGATATGAGTAAAAGGAATGACAATATTATTTTCAAAATGGACATTAAAAAAGCTTTTGATTCTCTAAGATGGGAATTTTTTATGGAAGTCTTGAAGGCTTATGGATTTAATGATGACTTCTGCAATATTATTTACAGAATTCTCAATAATAATTTCTATTCTTTAGTGATTAATGGGAATTCTTATGGACATTTCATGGCTTCTAAAGGTATAAAACAAGGTGATCCACTTTCACCTTATCTTTTTATTATTGCCTTTGATTACTTTTCTAAACAATTGAATAAACTTTATGCTGATTATTCTACTATTAATTTCAGTCATAAGGCTGGTTTAAGTGTGTCTCATTTATGTTATGCTGATGATTTCATTGTTTTTACTAATTCCAACAAGAGATCTATTAAGAAAATTTGGAAGGTTTTTTATCATCTTCAAAATTCTTCAGGTCTTTACTTTAATACTTCTAAATGTTACTTTTATGCTTCCAAATTTGTTACCAATGAGAAACTGCAATGGATAGCCAATTTTATTAAATGCCAGAAAGCTTTATTTCCTATTAAGTATCTTGGTTTTACTCTTGATAGAAAAGCTAAAACAATTATTCATTTTGAGGGTCTGTTGGACAAGAGAAGAAAGAAACTTCATTTATGGGAAAATAAATTTCTTTCTTTTGGAGGTCGTATTACCCTTTTTAGGAGTACTCTTACTTCTATGCATTTATACATTATTCAGGTTATGAATGTGCCTAAGATTATTATCAAGAAACTTGAAATTATGTTCAATAGTTTCTTGTGGGATGGTTGTGGCAAAAAAGGTATACATTGGAAGAGTTGGGAGAAAATTTGTAAACCCACTAATAATGGTGGGTTAGGCTTCCGTAATCTTACTGATTCTATTAAGTTTATTTTTATGAGATTATGGTTCCATTTTAGAGAGAATAATTCTATTTGGTCTAATTTGTTACATGCTAAATATTGTGGCAATTGTCATCCTTTATCTATTACCCCTTACAAATCTGATTCTTATATCTGGAAAAATATGTTGAATGTTTCTAAAGAAGCTGAGCATTTTATTTGTTGGGACATTGGCAAGGAATGTCTCTTTTTGGTATGATGATTGGACTACTAATGGTCCTCTTGCTAATAGTTATGGAGGACCTTTTGATATTAATGTTAAAGTTAATGATCTTTGGGATCACTCCAGTTGGAATCTTACCCAGCTACTTAACTAGGTGAATTATAGAGATGCTCTTTCTTTAGCCAATATTCCTATTAATAGGGATAAAATTGATATTCCTATTTTCAAATCTAAATTTGGGAATACTGCCACTAAAACTATTGCTTCTTATCAGTTATACTCCCCGGGTTTGGACATTGCTTGGCTTTGGAATAAGTGGCTTAAACCTTCTATTTCATTCTTTAATTGGAGATTACTTCATAATTGCTTACCTGTTGATGATATTCTTAAACTTAAAGGTCTGAGAATTGTTTCTAGATGTTATCTTTGTAAAAATCATTATGAAAATATTCTCCATTTATTTAGTAATTGCAGTTTTTCTGGAGATATTTGGAAAGAAATTTTTGCTTTATGTGGGAGAAAGGAATATTTTTATGGCTATAATTTTGTCTTAGATATTTACCGGGACTGGAATATTAGATTTAAGCTCTATTCCTGCTATTACTGTTTGGTTTTTATGGATTACTTGGAGCAATGCTAAACATAATGATATTCATCCTACTGTTAAGCAAGTAACCAGTCAAATTTGTTCTTATATATATAAATGCTTAAATTTTAATACTGTAAACCATTTTCATAATGAATATATTGCTTATATTGTGGTTAATCTGAATGTTAAACTTCAGATTTCGGATAAGTGCTTAAACAGAGGAAAATGGATTAAACCACCTACTCCTTTTATTAAATTTAATACTGACGGAGCTTGAAAAAATTCTACTGCTGGTATAGGGGGGATTGCTAGAGATTGGAATGATATTGGTTTGCTTCTCCAATTTATGCTACATCTCCTTTAATAGCTGAAGCAGAGGCTGTTATTTTTGCTCTTAATATGGCAAGGAACATGGGTTGGATGAATCTCATCATTGAGATAGACTCTTTATGCCTTTTTAATATTTGCAAATTTCATTTAAGCTGTCATTGGAGTATTTTAATGCAGGTTAAAAAGATCAACTTGATTACAATAGGAATGAACATCACATTGAGTCATACGAAGAGAATTGACAATTCTGCAGGTGATTGGATAGCTAAACTTGGAATGCAGATCTATAACCCGGTGATTTCCAATTTAGTACCTGACGTTATCTATTCTATTGTGCAGTCTGATGTTTAGGTTTCGTCTAGTTTTGGTTGTCGTCTCGTTTTTGTTGTGTCTTTTTATCTTTTTTCTGTATTTTTTCTTTTTTTGGAAAAAAGACCCTATTTTATTCTGTTTTTAGTGTTTATGTAGTGTGCGTGAGTTTGGGACCTTTTTCCCGGGATGTATTTTTATTTTTTTGAGCAATAAAATTGAGCCTATGTGCTCTTTAAAAAAATATTTTTTTTTTTCATATTAGTAAATTATATTATAAATGCACAACAAATATTTTATGATGTTTTTCATTCTAGAGGAAAGTCATAAAACTAAGTATCATTTGTTGTGTTAACATAAATGGATTCTAGTCGATCTTCTGCGACTATAAGTGTTCTCCGTAATGCCCAAGTTTATTGTGACTATAAATTGCAATGTGTTATACATGGAAAATTATTTCATACGGACAACGTACACAGCACTGCATACGGATACCACAAATAACCATCTAATAACCAGCGAACAACTCATAATAACTCCGTGAATAACATTAAAATGAAACTGCGAGAGTTATTGACAGATTATTAGGAAGTTATCACAGCGTTATTTGAGCAATAAACTCCCAATAACCTCACAATACCCCGAATAACAGATAAAAAATATAAAAGTGAAACCGCAAAAGTTATTGGGGCGTTATTAGGAGGTTATTCGCTGGTTATTCGGAATAATACCGCAATAACCTCCTAATAACCTTCTGATAATCATGAAATACACCATCTCAGAGTTTAATAGCTGGTTATTGAGTGGTTATTTGCGTTATCCTTACGCAGCGCTGCATACGTTGTCCGTATGAAATAATTTTCCGTTATACATATAACTCGAAAAGGTAAAAATAAAGAAACGAGGTTTTATTTGTGCCCTCAAAATTGAGCAAAGGGTGATTGTGATTTTCTTCAATTGATCAAATAAGACAACCGACAATCAACGACAGCTTATGTCTTCTACATGAGCATGATGATATGGCTAGAAAAAATGATATGTTTGGTTAAAACGAATTTCAAGCCATTATTTCATTAGAAGATGTTGATTGGAATAATCACTATAGATATGATATATTTTAAATTGACATATTAACTATTACCATCATTACTTTGTATTAACTATGGTAATGTGTTGTTGTCACTGTTAAAATGTTTGTAAGATTTATTCGTTGAGAAAGTTCCCGTTGTTTGCATATGTATTCGATATTATAATCATTATTATTTTGTCAAATTTTCCCTCTTCTTGCTTGTCAAAAGACGTGTTAGCAATCTAAAGCTTCTTGCCCGATGCTTGCATTTAACAAATTATAGTCATTCAATCTACTTAATTGTGACTGAATTTCTATTTTGTACTATTAGCCTTGATATTTTACTCACATACCATCTTATCCTAAATTTTAAATTACTAATAGAATCCAACACCAACAAAAATGAGACATACCATCTTAACTAGTTAAACATTGAGGCTACAAAATTATTCTTTTCACAGAAGCAAGCAAAGTCCTGGTTTCTCAAAATTTGATCGAAAAAAATGATCAATTGGATTAATTTTTTAGTGGATCTGAACTTGTATGTCCAAAAATTGTTGATGGTAGCGGAGATCGGACAGCTGCATCATTTGGTCAGCCACCCCTGCCGACTGGCTGGCCATGTCGCTAGATGGACCCAACAATAAAAATGTGTTATATATACAAAAATGTGTTAGTTATACACAAACGTGTCAATAAAAATTTCAAATGATGGGGCTACTATGTGCTCACTCTCTACGAGTCCTCAATTTTTAACATATAAAGAAGATACCCAATAAATATCTCATATTGAGATGGTCTACCAATGGAAAAATGGATATCTATAATAGTTATAGATATAAGTATCTCTAAGAGGAACAAACGTGGATAACTAATTCAAGTGACCTCATATTTCGCACACATGTTCAAAAAATTAGCATATCAAATTAGTAATAGGGCACAGGGGAATGAAGAAGCTGAGCAGTGCCAGTTTGACTCATTAAAAAAATTATCTCTGGATGTTGATGACATAGTAAGTCAAAGAGGTTCTAAGTCCAACAAAAACCAAAAAAGAATAAAAAAACCAGTGAATAACGAATCCAACTTAAATAACCCAGTCAAAAGGCGTCCTATGAGAATATCTAATTTCAGGTTAAAAGGGTATTAGGAGAAGAACAATAGTGCAAAAGATATAATCCCTCTATTCCGATGTGAGTTTTATTTTTCAACAAACAAGAAGTTTTTATAACACTTACCATGATACATAGGAAAGCAAAAAAGAAGCTTCAACCAGCCAACAACCAGAGTCAGTGTCATGTAACACAAGCTAGTGATCAATTTCTGATTGTCTCACAAAAGTCGATATATAATGGAAAATGATCATCATTATTTTTTTTTTTTTCTGGTTTTTGTTTTCCTTGTGTTACCGGTCCGTAAACATTCACTCATGATTATTCAAACAAGTAGAATTGGTTACATCGCAGCCCACAAAATCATAACCGAATTGATGATGGATTTCATATGTGAGATATAATTTTCAACACAAAATATTCAGTTACATTATTCTTTTTTTGTTCAATAGTGTGTAAAAATAAGTATGTCTAAAAATAAGTATATTAAATCTAGATTGTGCTGCAAACATTACTTATGCAATTTTTATTTACGTTTGGTTTTCAAGAATAACTTATTTGAATCAATTTTATTTCTGAATCGCATAATTGCATAAATAATTTAGCTCAACTATAGCTCCATTATCTACACACTAACTAATAATTGGATAAAAATTTATAGGACCAATTTGATGGAATTTCTTTCACTAGATGTTAGAATCCTAAACTGGTATAAACGTAAATACTCCTAAAATATTGCAATAATTCCTAATGACCCCTCAATAACATCGCGCGATGAACCACTCCAAAAAACCCCGCAGAAAAATACCAATAATGCCGCAATAACCCCCCTAATAACACTCCAAAAACCGCGCAAAGAACCGCTCTGATAACGCTGTGGTAACGCTTCAATAACCCCACAAAACAATTCCAATAAATGATTGAATAATGCCACAATAACCCTCCAATAAACCAGCATGGTGAACCGATCCAATAACCTCCGCAATTCCACTACAAAGGCCCCCGTAGAAAAACTCCAACAACGCTGCAATAACCACCCAATAACCATTCAATAACACCGCGTGAAGAACTGCTTCGATAAATCTGTGCTAGCGCTTCAATAACCCCGCAATACAATTTTAATAACTGATTCAATAACTCCCAATAACCCCCCAAAAACCCGCATGGTGAACCGCTCCAATAACCTACGTGGCTCCACTCCAAGAACCCCGCAGTAAAATTCCAATAATGCCGCAATAACCCCTAAAAAACCCTTCAATAACATCGCGCGAATAACTGCTTTGATAACGCCACGGTAACACTTCAATAAACCTACAAAACAATTCCAAAAACCACTTTAATAACACAGAAATAACCTCAAATAACACCTCGCAATGGACTGCTCCAATAACCTCGTAGAAAAACTCCAATAATGCCCCAATAACCCTTAAATAAAATTGTGTGAAGAACCTCTCCAATAACGCCACGAAAACGCTTCAATAAACACGCAAAACAATTCCAATAACATATTCAATAACGACATAAAAACCCCCCAATACCCCCGCACGGTGAACCGCTCCAATAGCGCTGCAGAAAAGCTCGAATAAAGTCGAAATAAAACCCCAATAACCCTTCAATAACACCGCGCGAATAACCCCTCCGATAATTTCGCAATAACATTTCAATATCCCCGCAAAACAATTCCAATAACCCCTTCAATAATGCCGCAATAACCCCGCAATAACCCTAAATAACCCCACGAGGTGAACCGCTCTAATAACCTCCGCAGCTCCACTTCAAAAACCCTCGAAGGAAAACTCTAATAAGCCCCCAATAATGTCGTAATAACCCTTCAATAACACCTCTTATTTAATAAAATGATAAAAAAAAGAATATGATTAAGAGATTTGTTAAAGCCAAGTCAAAGGCTGTTCGTGATTTCGGCTGTAGTTAAATTGAGGTATTTAGTGATTTATTTGAGAGTAAGATATTAGCAATGAACTCAATAACCTTGTAAACCAGCTTTAATAACCCTTTGATAACGTTGAAACCTAACCTTTAGAATTGGATGATAACAAAGATGTTATTGGTATCAAGGAATTGATGGCTAAGAAATTTACTAAAAGGAGTGGATTAGATGATGACGATGGCGATTACTAAATGGAGAAACCAGCATAAACTTCCAATGTAAGTAATGATGTCTTAGACTTCTCAAGTACAATGTGACTGGTGTCTGATTTCATTAAAGGAACAGTAGGGTAACATTATATTCTAGTGTTATTTCGGTGTTATTATAGTATTTTTTCAGTGTTTTTAGGACATTAACTCCAATAATGTCGAAATTACCACCAATAACCCCGCGCAGTGAACCGCTCTGATAAGCTTTGTGGTTCCACTCCAAAAACCCGTAGAAAAACTCAAATAACGCCTTAATACCCCCCAATAATCTTTCAATAAAATCGCACACCGCTCCGATAAGGTCATTGTAACGCTTCAATAAAGCCTATAAAACACGTCCAATAACCGCTTAAATAATGCTATAATAACTCCACAATAACATTCCAATAACCTCGTGTGGCGCTGTCGGTCGTCGAAATAGAAATCATGTCGCCCGCTTTAAAATAGAATTAATTTAATATATATAGTTTTGAAAAGTAATGTTTTAATTTTGAAAATACGATATCGAACCAATCTCATATATTCGATAGTTTAAATAAACGAGCACCACATCACACGTCATGCATCTACCCCACAGAATAGACACATTGCTTAATATGAAGCTTGATTTAAATAAACTATAGAAATTATGACATCCATTTTGATCTGTGAAAACGTTTATGCTGACCAACAAGTTCCTCTATCTAATATGAAAGGATTAGATAGGGTTTACATTAAGTTGGGTTCTTCAAGTTTCTTATAAGAGCAAGCTCTTATAATTAATTACATCTTAGATAACCGAAGTCATCTAAGAAAACTCTTGATTTATATCAGAGGTATTGTCTTCATTAACTTTAAAGTTTAGAGTTTTCAAGATCGGACATGGGGAAATTCAAATGGGAAGTTGGAACAATTGTTTTAGAATCCAAAGGAAGAAAGTAGGTATCGGCATATTTTTTAGGTTGTGTGTTTTATTTTTGAAAAGGGGGTCGCCTAACAGAAATTGTCGGCGAATTTTATATTTTAAATTTGATTTAAATATATATATATAATTTAGAAAGTAGCATTTGATTTTGAAAATGATTTTAAGTTTGAAAATTTTAAGATATGAAATCGAATTGATTTCACATCCCAAATAGTTCACATAAACGAGCACCGCACCACAAACCGTGTATCTATCCCGAAGAATAGACACACTGCTTGATAATGGGGCTCGATTAGATAAACTAGAAAGGTTTGTGACATCCGTTTGATCTCGCGAACCAATTTTATAAGCTGACAAGTTCCCAGCTTAATATAAATGAATTAAGCGAGGGTTTATATTACTGGGTTCTTAAAATTCCCTATAAAGGCAAGCCCCTATAGTTAATTACATCTTAAGTGACGGGAATCACCTAAGAAAACTCTCGATAATAATCAATAATTCTGCTCTCAAGAATTTCAAAGTTTAAGTTTTCAAAGGATTGAATTTTGGAATTTCAATAGGGAATGGATCAAGTTTGGAACATTTTGTTTTGGGAATTCAAAGGAAGAAAGGTAGGAGAAATCACAGATTCGAAGTGAACTTCGGTAATTTCCCGACTATCCTATTGTTTGGCTTGAATTTAGGAAAGTCCTAATGTTTATTTAGTATTTCAATCTTGCCAATTTTAATTAATTAGGACTTATACTCGTATGACATGATCATACAAATAGCCTCGAAGATGTGAGGGTTTATGTCGTATCGGACAACTACCTCGGAAGTCCTAAGACCGGTTAGGGCTTAATTTGCAATGCAAATGCCTAACAAAAGGTTGAGGGTTTATGTTGGACTAGACAAACTACCTCGAAATCCTATGGCTTGGTTATTTAATTCTAGGAAAGTTTAGCTGATGTAGAGTTGTTTTGCTGACGAAGATGGTCGTGCTGCCCACCATGCTCCAAGCTCCTTGTTGTTGCAGAGGTGTAGTTATAGAAGTCATAAATCAGGAGATGAGAGAAGTGTTCTGGTTTAGAGAAAATCTTAAAATCCAGGTGTTTTTTTTAATATCTTAATTAAACAAATCTTAAAGTTGATTATAACAACACCGGTTAAGATCTCACGGTTCCATCCTTTCGGCATCGTTATTTTTATCGGATTCACTTAGTCCAGATGAATTTGCTAAACTCAACTAAATGAGTTCCACACTTTCATTTAGACCGTGGGAAATCACGTTAGCAACACGTTGGTTACATCATCCAAGGTATTCCCGATCATCCAACAAGACGTTTTAATTTAGTTGTAGTTGTAGTTTTGTGTTTTGTTTGTGATTAAATTTTGAGTTGTTTTATATTTTGAAATGTTGTGGCGGTGAATTTTATTTTGCAATGACTTTTAATTTAGTTTTGGTTTAAGTTTTAGGGACTATCCTAAAGGTGTGGGTTTTCATGCAACAGTTGTTTATCATGCAAGAAAAGTAAGTGCGATGCGATTAAAGTAAATTGTAATAAGGTAAATTGCAATAAAATATAAGCGTACCTGGAGGGTCTTCCCGTCATCCCAAGCTGCACTTAAAACACAATTAGAATATTTAAGCAAGTTCCTAGGTAAAGCTAAGGGAAGGGTTATGGTTTTCTACCAAATTCCTAATCCTATAGCTAGTCATTTCCTATGACGTCTAGGTTCTTGTGTTTTGGTTTGAGGACGATTTTCTTCATCAAAGAACAATTAAGTTTAGTTGTTCTTGTAAGTATCTTATCATATTGAGGAAGTGCTTAAGAAGAATCTTAAACATCTTTTCAATACTGATAGGATTGCTTTAAGTCCAAAAGGATTTAATTAATCAGGTGAAGTAATCGTCCGAGGTTTAGTTAAGTTTTGTTGTTATCTTACTCAGTGAACTAGGACATTTGAATATCCTATAAGTAAGTAACATTTCATTTAATGTTCTATTTAGGAGTTATGATAACCAAAGCTTTCGAGGGCAAATTGGTGTTCAAATGGTTTGTGATTTAGTTTAATCTCAGTTAACGGGTTTAAATTTGGAATAGTGTTCAAGTTGCTTTATATTTATTTCTTCATGTCTTAGGTGATGTCATTTTTAATTTAATTTAACTTTAATTTAATTTAATTTGATTTAGTTTTAATTTTTTATTTAACTTATTTAATTTAAATTAATTTTAATTTTAACTTGATCTTATTTATTTTTTTTAAATTTAATTTAATTTAATTTAATTTAATTTAATTTAATATGATTTAATTTAATTTAATTTAATTTAATTATTATTTTGATTTTATTTTATTTAATTAATTTAATTTAATTTTAATTATATTTAATTCAATTTAATTTAATTTGTTCAATTTAATTTAATTTAATTTATTTAATTTAATTTAATTTAAATTAATTTAATTTGTTTAATTTAATTTAATTTAATCTTTAATTTAATTTTATTTTTAATTTTAATTTAATTGAAAATTAAAAAGAGTTTAATAATTTAACTTTTAATTTAATTTAATGATTAAGTCTTTTAACACTTTAAATCTTAGATTTGAATTATCATTTTAATTAGGAATTAAATATTATTGAGATGATTAATTTAGGGATTCTTAAATTAAAGAATAAATCTCTTCCTAATAATATCCCTATTTTAATAATTCCAATTTTATTATTCTTCCAAATTTAATCAATTATTTAATTAAAGTTTATTTCACTTATTTTAAATTATTTAATAGGTTTCTACCCTTTAAATATTTAAATTTCAATCATCCAAATCGATTAAGATCAAATATTTTACTCTTTAATTTTATTAAACCTAAAGTTTTAATTAAGGGTTAAATTTTTTAATTACCATTTTGCCCTTCAAGCCTAATAATTTCATAACTCACTAAATTGAGCTTAAATGAACTTGAAATTTTTATGTGACTTCACTCATATGTTAATAAAGACATGAGAGGAAAAAATGTGATTTTTCCGTATTTAATTTATTTATGTAATTATTTTTGGTGGAAAATAGGGATTTCCAATGAAAATTTAATAATATGTATCGAGGAAAGTTTAGTCCTTAAGAAAATTATGGGACATTCCGAATGACCAGAGAACCACTTGGACTAATTTTGGTGATTTTTTGAATTATATTATTTTTATTATAATTATTTTAAGTTTTGGAGTATTAATTAATTTAAAAATAAAGTAAAGGTTGAAAAATTAATTTTATATTTTTCAAAAATCTCTCCGATATCAGGAAATCGGAGAATCAAGTTTTACAATTTTTTTATTTTTCTTTGATTTATTAGAATTATTTTAGTGAAAATGCTAAAAAAATACATTTTTTAATTTTAAAATTACCTTAGGGCTTTAAAATTTAATATCTCATTAAATAGTACTTAAGAAAAATATGGGGTTTGTTCCTAAGTGCTTAAATTTTAAAATGTGACATTTTGGTGAATTTTATTATTTTTGTGATTTTTATTATTTTTTAATTATTAAAATATTAAAATAATACCAAAAAATCAACTTTTTTGAAAATCGAAATTTTAATTTTCTTAAATTCCTCTAATATCGTAGAGCCTCCAAAACCAATTTGGTAAATTTTTGAAAAGTATTTTGAAAGTTATGAATTTTTAAAGTTTAAATTGGATAAATGGCTTAATCAACCCATTTAAGTAGGGCTAACCAAGTCAATCGACTTCAAATTTTTATGGTGGGTTCCCCGATCCTAAAGGTCGATGGAGAATTGATTTCAAGTCAATTTGATGTATGATTAGCTCTAATTAATTAAGGAGCTATTTTGGGTGTTTAAGCCAATTAGGGTTATTTTAAGTGAATTAATTCAAAAGCTATTTTTCCTAAGATCCTCTGCAGTCGTAAGAAACATCACCAAATTTTCCTAGAATTTATTTCACAACATGCTAATTATTGGATTTAAAATACTCAAAACAAGAACATGAATTTGAAAAATCAATAACTTCTCATAGGATGGCCTCGACTTTGGAAAATTGCGGAATGTTCCCAAATCCGTAGGCTTCAAAAACCCTATGGTCTCATGCCATGGTGAATTTCCTATATGCATGGAGAATTAAAACAACGCAGAAGGGAAATAAATCATTAAAAATAAAATACTTGATGAAATTAAATGATTTCTTTTCCACATTATTCTCCTCTTTCACTGAGCAAGAGGGTATTTTTATTTTATTTTTCTGATTTTTCTACGCAAAGTTATGGATTTTTGAAGTTTAGGGAATTAAATAAATCAGAAAATACCCTAATTTTCTATTTATCCACGTGGCGCCGCGTCAACCTCGGCAGCCTCCGAAACGCCGCGCGGCGCTCTCCGATTCGACGCCGCCATCCGACTCGGCGCTCCGGGGCCCGCTGTATCGTTCCGTCTCCTCATCCGACGCGATCCTGGCCGTCCGTCCGCGCGTGTATTAAATGAACGGCATCCGTTCATCGTCCCCAAGCGTCCTCACCCGAGAGCCGTCCACACTAAATCCCTAATATCTCACTCAATACTTAACGGATTTTCGTGTTCTTGTGCCTCTATGGATTCGTCTTGAAGAGACGAACACATCTATACGGTGATCATGCATTGAAATTAAAGCATTTGAAATGGAGAATCTCCGAAGCTCGGGATGAAGAATTAGCTCATACCTTGCTCGTAGAAGTGTGGCTTCAATCCGAGGGTTGTGTCACCTTCGATCGGATCCCGACAAGCTCCGGATGAAGTCTCCCGGTCCGGTGAATCGCTCTAGCTATGAAAGTGACCACAGCCGATCACAAAGCTCGGAGGCCGGAACAACTCGGGTGGCTCGGAGATGGGGCTTTCGGCGGGAAACTTCTCCTCTTGGTCCAGTGAAGGTGTAGGACCGACCAACTTGAGGATTGGCTCACCGTGGCAAAGTGTCCTGGTTTTGGGTGAAATTTCGGTCGAGAAATCGGATTCGTCGAGTGGGGATTAGGGCAAATTAACACCTGGGATCAACTCGCTATAAGTATGGAGTAGAGTTTGGAACAATTTTGCGCAGTTTCGGCAAGGTTTAGTGCAACTCTTCTTCATGGCCGTGAGGGGGTCGGGTTTAAATAGAGGTGGCTGGAGAGCCTCACAGGGATGGCCAAGGGTTGGGATCGACCGCTTCCGGGCATGGGAAGAACAGCTATGGTGGCCATTGGGCATGGGGCAGCTCGACAAGGTGGAATTCCAAAGTCGGCTCACATGCGAGCTCTCGGGTGTGGTGTTTTCCGGCGACCAGTGGTGGCCGGCCGTGCACCGGTCACCATCTTGTTCGGGTGGGTCGGTAGTGGGGTTTAGTGTAGGCAATCGGCAAATGCCATGTGTAAAAGGCTTGGATTAGAATGGAATGGGAGAGGGCTCATTTTGGCTCAAATTGGTCAACCCATCCCTTTGGGCTAGGTGCACCACCCAAGGCTTGGTTTAGGCTGAAGGAAAAGTGATTTGGCTCAGCATAATCAGTAGGGTCAAGTCACCATCCAAGTACAATTAAGTTTAAGCATGGTTTAGTGGAGTCATGGAAGTGGTTAATCACTCTTAAGAGAATATGGAAAGGGCCTCCTCCTCTTGCCATCTTGGGTATGGTGAGGTGGAAAGTAGATTCCATGGCTCTCATGGCTCCCATGTGGCTCATGCATGGCTTCATGGCTCATCTTTGGCTTGGGAAAAGTTAAGTCAATTTCATGGAAATGGGTTTAAGAAAATTTTGGTATTTTGATGGGAATTTGTATGGTGCTTAACTTGGAATGGCTTCATGATGAGTTTTGAAACTTAGGGATTGATTTTAATTAAGGGTATGATGAGAAGAATTTGTCATATGGGCTTTAGCATGAAATTTGGGCTTTTAGGAAGGTTTAAGAAGGTGGGCTTTTGGTTTGAAAATAAATTTATGGATGGGAATTTTGTGAAGGATTGGACCAAACAAATGTTGTGTTTATTTCATAGATGTGTCATGAGTGATTTGAAGCAAATTGGGAGTGATTTGGGTTTGAATTGGGTTGAATTTGGGCTTCTTTGGTGAATGGGCCAATATAGGTCAAATTGGGCTAACTTGGGCCAATGTTGGGCTAGGGTTGAAATTGATGTAAAATAAATGTTGGGAAATGTTTGTGGGAGTGTTTCAAAGAGGTTTTGGCTTTGGTTGGGTTTTGATTTTGGGGTTTCGGCTTATTTGGGTTAGGTTTGGGTCATGGGTCCAAATTGGGCTTTAAGGCCAAAAGTGAAATTGGATCCAAATGTCAATCAAATTGGACTTGGATTTGGTCTAGATTGGTGTTGGGAATGTTGAATTGCAGTTTAGAATTGAATTGGACCAGAATTTGGGTCAATCGGGTAGGTTTGGTTTGACATCGGGTTCACTTGGGTTAAAATAGGTCAAATTGGGGGTTTTGATAAAAGTGGGGTAAATTGACAAAATTGGCCCATGGTGTAGTTGAACAAAATGAAATTGGGAATATTTGGGATTTTCTGAAATTTTTTGGGAATTTTTGGATTTTTGGGTCAAGAAGGGTATTTTGGGTATTTGGAGGGTATTGGGATGTATTTTTGGAATTTTTGGTATTTTTGGCTATGAATGATCAATTTGAGTAATGTGGGAATGTTTGGGATTGATTTTGAGAAATTTTGGGTAATTTAGGTGATTTGCAAATTTTGGGTAGTTTCGACGGTCTTCGGTAGATGTAGCGGGTGTAGGGTCCTGGGTCAAAAATCGAAAATTTGGAAAATTCAAGATTGGGTGAATATAAGTGAAATGAAATCATTTTGGTTGAGCCATGAAGCCATATCAAGCCCACATGAGTCATGAAGGGACTCATTTGAGGCATCCACTATGTTGTTCCTAACCATCTTAGCCAAGGGGTTAGGGGTTAGGGGTTAAGGACCATCCATGTGAATCACCTACATGAGTCAGGAGGTCAAGTTGGGTATGGGTGTGGTTTTAGGAGGTGTGTTAAAGTATAGTGTATAAGTGTAAGGTGTGTGTAAGTCAGCCCTCACTGCACCGAGGCCACCTGTAGGCATCCCAAGGCCAAAGAGTCATATAGGAACTCATCCTTTAAACTTCCACATTTGATTTCAACCCTCTAGGTGATTAGGGGTCTATAGTCAAGTTTGTGGAGTTTGCAAGGAGCTAAGAAGTGGTTTGAGTTCCTAAGTGGTGGGTCCCAATTCTAGTCCTCTAAGATAGTCAAAGGAAAAGCCTAAGGCTAGATCCTAAGTACTAAAAAAAAGAAGAGAAGACCTCATCAAAAATGAAGTCAATAGTAGGGAATGTCATGGATCATTAGGAGAACATCGGTGACTTCTCAAACTATCATATGGTTTAGCTTCAGTTTCGAAGAGAGATTATTTAATGTTTAATCATGTCAATTTTATTATATATGACTTACATTTGCATGATATTGATCATACAAATAACCTGGAAGATAGGATGATTTACGTCATATCAAATAAAGACCTTAAAATCCTAAGATGAGTTAGGGATTATATTGCAAAACAAAATTGCACAAAAGTCTAAAGATTAGTTGAGGATTTATGTCGCGCTAGGCAGACACGTTGATGTCCTATGGCTTGTTGTTTATTTCTAAGAAAATGTTTAGCTGATGAAGATCTGTTTTGCAGTTGTAGACTTGTTTTCTCTCTCGAAGATGTTCTTCTATACGTCCTCGTCGTGCTGCCTATGATGCATGATCCAAGCTCCTTGCTGAAGTAGCAGCCCTAATATCTAAGGTTCAAATGGTTCAAAGAGGTTTAGTGTGTACGTTCAGTTTTGTTGTTATTTTAGATGTCTTATGGGGAAGTTTAAGTTGATTAAGCAATACCAGTTATGATCCAACGTATCCCTCATTCCGACACCAATATTTTCTTTGGATCACTTAGTCTAAACAAGTTGTTAAACTCATGTAAACCAGGGAAATCTCGTTAGCAGCCGTAGGATACCTCCTCCGAGGGATTCTCGATCATCCAAAGAGGGTGTATTAAATTCAGTTCATTTTAGTGTTTTTGTTTTGTTTTGAAAAAGTATTTAACTTTTAAAATTATTTTCTGTGTTCTTAGTTTTGGTTTGACATGCAGGTTTATTTTGAGTTTTGCAGGTAAAGTAAACAAATGCGGGTAAGAAAATGCAGTAAAGTAAAAGGAAAGAAAATTGCATTGCAAAAATGTAAATGCGTACCTGTCATCTTCTCGCACTCTCGCTGAAATATTAGAACTTGCAGCATACATATACATATATAGTTTTGCGGGAAATTTAAATTAATTACCAAAAGACAGAAAAGAAAAGTAGTTAAAGGTGTGTCTACCAAGTCTTAGGTCATAACTTGGAAGATTCCTATTCATTTACTTTAGGGATGATTTTTCTTGAGCAAAAACATAATATGTTCAGTTGTCCTCCATGACATCTAAAAGACCATAAAGAAATACAAGGCATAACTCTACACCTCTTTTAAAATCCTTCGGAATGTCTCGAGTTCTTCTGAACTTATTTGTTGCTAAATCATTCATCCATTATCAAGTTATGATTCAATGAGTATATTTTAACCTGTTGCCAAATAAATCCTGATGTCTTAATTATCTCTATGAGTGGGCTAATTATTACTTGATATTTCATTTGTGAATGATGTGGGTGAAGATCTTTAAGGGCAAATTGACTTATTAAGGGACTTAGTCATTTCAATTAAAGTTGGGCTAGTAGTGTTTTTAAAGTGTTTTATTATTAACTATTCTTTCCTTTTCTAAACCTCATTATGCAAATTCGGATTAAGTCTAGCTCACTACTAAGCACTTGAGATTCTATGGGTAGATTTATAATTTTGCAAGAGAATATATCAAATGAGGTGTATTTAATCTTCATTGAAATATCATTGTTCAACCATTAATCTGGGGTTTTGAATTATTGGATTATAACCTTCCTGAATTAAACCTCTCATTTTAGAATCGTTCAACTCAGTTAACTTCCAAATAATAATAATTAGAGGAATTAGAATTTTACCCTTATTATGACAAAGTGGAGAATTGGTTTCTACCTCTTAATCTCTTATGTTTCAGTTATCTATAAATGTTAGTTATGATCATTTATTACTCATTTGCCTTCTAGTTAAGCCTAAACATTATTTAAGGCTTAAATTTTATAATTACCATTTTACCCTTTAAGGCCTATCACTTCATAATTTCCTAAATTAAACTCAAATGGCTTTGAAATTTTTATGTTACCCCACTCATGGGTCTATTAAAATATCAGATGAGAAAAATGTAATTTTCTGATTTTTATTTTATTTTTAGAATTATTTTTAATACAAAATAGGTATTTTTCAAGTTGATCCATGAACTTATCATCTGTCCTTAGAAAAATTATTGGAGATTCACCTAGGTCAGATGACCACTTAGACCAATTTTCATGATTTTTTTTAGTTTAATTTTAATTATTATAATTTATATTTGATTTTGAGTATTAATTAAATATAAAATATTTGTTTAATCTGAATATATTTTCTTAAATCCCTATGAGTTCAGGGAACTCAAAGAAACAAATTTCATATTATTATGATTTTTATTTTATTTATTGTGATTATTTTAATGAAAAATTAAGGAAAATCTTTTTTTAACCTTTTAAAAAAATTCATAACTTTACTTAGAAAATTGAGAAAAATATTATAATTGTTCTCAAGTGATCAAGAAACAATTTAGAACATTTTAGCGCATTTTGATTTTTTTGTGATTTTTATGACTTTTTTATTATTTTTAATTATTTTTAAATTAACAATTAGCTTAAAATGAAGTATTTATTTTAATATCCATTTTATTTTTCTTAAACTTCTCTGATCAATAGGAACTCCCAAAACCATTTTTCATAATTTTTTTAGTTATATTCTAATTATTTTAATACATAATACCACTTTATTTATAAAATCAAGTTTAGCGATCAAATCAATTCATATTAATTTCAATTTTTATAGGGGGTTTCTTTGACTGTTATCTTCAATGTGGGTTAATTTTTGTGACTTTTCCAATTATATTTTTTTTTCTTAAGTTTTAATGAGTTAAATACATAAAATAATATTTTAAATTATTTACATCCATTTTATATTTTTCCTAGGATATTCTGACCACAGTGAACGTACTAAACTTATTTTTGTATTTATCTGATTTATATTTTAATTTTTATAATTTTTTTAGTTAAAATAGAGGTGGTTTACCATGAAAATTAAGGATTTCATACTTAGAGGTATTCTCTGATCTTAGAAAAATCAGAGAAAACACCTAAGGTCATGAAGTTTAAACCCCCAAAATTTCAATTCAATGTGATTAATATTTACTTAATTATGATTTAAAGAACTTTCTGGGTATTTAATTAATTAAAAATAAAATACACGGTAAATAATTTTGATTTCTAGTTCACATCTCCTCTGTTCACCGAGCAACAGGATATCTTTCTTTTATTTTTAGCATTTATTTATATCAAGTTAAGACTTTTCAAAGTTTCTGAATTAAAATAAATAAAAATAACATATTTTCCTACTTATCCACGTCAACCTACGGCGCTCCGAACATTCCACACATCACCGTGCTAGTGGACGTTGTCATCTGAGTCAGCGATAACTCAGCCAGCGCTTTATGTTCAATCTCCTCGTCCGACTGCATCAGCGTCGTTCGTCCGATACACGCGCGATCGGACGATCCCTGGTCATCATCTTCATCCGGTGTAACCTGAGAGTTGTCCACCTTTTAGGCTTAAGATCTCTCACTACACTCAACCAAATCGTATGAGATTTGTTCCTACACCTTCATCTACTCAAGGCGAACCTATCTATATGGTTAATCAAGTATGAAACACGGGATTACTTCATAAATATCCAAACGGAGCTCGATTTGGGGGAAAATGACTTATACCTTGGTCTGAGAGGTGAGGCCTCAATTAGATGCTTGGAGAAGCTTCAGTGGAGTCCAACAGAGGTGCCTGAAGTGTTGCTTTCCTCTGGTGAATGGTCTGAGTAGAAGTTCCTCCTACAGGTAGAAAGGCTGAGGTGGAAGTCAGGTAATGAGGGCTCACAGGATGGGGCTTACAGTGGAAAGCTTCCTCTTTTGCGCTAAGGATGCTCAGGGACAGTTCAATTTGGAATTGGATCGAGTTTCAGAGTGTCATGTTTCTGGCCTAATTTTGGGTGAGAAAATTAGCCTCAGGCAGTGGGGGAGGTGGCTGGAAAATGACTTGACTGAGCTTAGGAAGGTTGCAGAAAGCTCTGGAATGATTTTGGCAGGGCTTCGCCAAGGTTCTGGATCTTCTCTTCTTTGGCCATGAGGGGGTGGTTCTTATAGCCATGGCCAAGGGATGAAGCTCAAGCTCTGATTGGCTGTTGCCAATGAGCTCTAGATGAGGGCTAACCGGCGCACACCCCCAATGGGAATTTGCCACAAGGGATTGTTCCAATTTGGAGTCAAATGCTTGGGGGAGGCTCTAGGTTTAAAGCTTTGTGGTGACTAGGCTGGCCGACCATGGCAGGGCTGGCGGCTAAGGTGGTCAGGGGAGTCAGGGAGAGTCTTAATTGTGATAATTTGGTGGCTTGACGGCTGATGGCAACTATCTATTTGGTTTAGCCAAATATGGGAAAAGATCCACTAATTCAAGAGAACCTTGGTCCATGGCTCATGTAGGTTGGGCTAGGTGGGTCTAGCTTGGTTCCTAGGGCTCAAATGTTGGATGGGTAGCCAATTTCAAGTGGTTTAGCCAATTTGAGGGTTTGGGTTCAAAATTGAGATTTTGGTTTCGACTTGGGTCAAGGTTGGGTTTGGGCTAGGAATTGAGTTAAGTGATTGATCAAATTGCTTGGATAATTGTCATGAAATGGTTTGGAAAAAGAAGTGGGTGGATTTAAATTGATTGGAATGTTCAATTTAATGGGATTTTGCATTTGGGTCAATTTGGAGCATTTGGGCAAGATTTAGGATTTGGGCTTGAAATTGGCTTTAATTGGGTTGGAATTTGGTTTCAAATGAGCTTGGGCATAATGAAATTTGATTATGATTTGAAATTGGGGACATTGGATTGATCATCAAGTTCAACTTGATGAATTTTGGGGATATGACCAAATTGAGGATTTTTGAATTGGGCTTGGAATTTGAGTTTGAATTTGGGTTCAATCAAGCTCCGATTTTGTTTTGATTGGGATCAAACATAGTGGATTTTGATTTAGAATTGAAATTGGAGAAGTTTGGAATCAATTTGGTGGAAATTGAGGGTGATTTGAGCATTTTGGACCTTTAGGGGCAATTTGGGAATTTTGGTCAAAATTGGTCAATTTGAGTGAAAATGGGGTCAAAAAGTGGTTCAAATTGATTTTGGGGGATATTTGGAGTGATTTTGGAAATTTTTGAAATTTTTGGGGTGTGAAGGATAGTTTGGTAATTTTAGTAATTTGAGGGTATTTTGGGAATTTTAGATACTTTTGAGTATTATGGGCAACTTAAGTGGTTTGGAATGATTTGATATGATTTTTTAAGAAAGTTTGGAAATTTGGTTAATTTTGAAAAATTTTGAAAAAACTAGGGTTTCAAGAGCAATTTGGTAATTTGATGAAAGTTTGGGGCTAAGAGGTTAAAGTTGGGGGTTTTGGTGAAATTGGGATCAATTAAGAATGCCCCTATTGAGCTGTGAGACCAAAGGAAATCTCATTTTGAATCCTCCATGTGTTGGTTTTAGCTAAACCCTAGCCTTAGGGCTAATAGTTTGGGAGACCACCCCCATGAGTTTCCACAGGAGTGGGGAACCAAGCTAAAGATATTGGTTTAGGATTTTGGGTTGTGAGTGGAAGTGAAAGGTTGTGTGTGTATGCAAGACTGACCAAGACCACATCACCCAGTGCTAAACCTAAGGCCAGGCAATCTTATGGGAATCTTCCATAAGCTCCCTCATATTTGGCTCTCATCCTACTAAGTGTTAGAGGTTAGAACAAAACATATGGAACTCTAGGAAAAGTAAAGAAGTGGTTAGAACTTCTAATAGGATAGGGCTCCATCACTAGTTTTCTAGGATAGTCAACAGGAAAGTCCTATAGCTAGATCCTAGGCTCCTAAGGAAAAGAGACTAGGCCTCAACAAAAGTGAGGTCAACAGGCGCGCAAAATTGAAAAACTTAGTGTTATTACGTGTGATTTGCGCGGCACGTGTTATTGCGCAGTTAAAGGAAGTGTTATTGTTTGTGTCTTGCAGTAGTATTGTGGTGTTATTGTAGAGTTTTACCACGATTTTGTATTAGTATTGAGCGGTTTTAAGCGATGTTATTATGTTAGTATTGTGGTGTTATTTTGGCAAAAATATGGTGTAGCAAGGGTTATTAAAGCGTTATTGGAATTATTTTAAAGCAATTATTAGAATTATTTTGCGAAGGTTATTGAAGCTTTATCACGGTGTTATCGGAGCGGTTCTTCGCGCAGTGTTATTGAAGGGTTATTTTGACGTTATTGGGGACTTACTGGAGTTGTTATACGGGGCTTACTGAAGCGGAATCATGGAAGTTATTGGAGCAGTTCACCACGCGGTGTTAATCAAGGGTTAGTCGTTAATGGAGGTAATACCTCAATAACACCGAAATAATACTCTAATAACACTGGAATATAATGTAACATTCTTGTTCCTTTAATGAAATCAGACACCTGTCATACTTAAGAAGTTCAAGGCATCATCACTTACATTTGAATTTTATGTTATTTCCTCCATTTAGCAAATCTCATCATCATCAACATCCAATCTGCCCCATCTAGTAATTTTTTTAGCCATCAATTCCTTGATACAAATCACATCTTCATCATAAACCAATTCTAAAGGATAAGTTTCAGCGTTACTGGGAAATTATTAAAGTCGGTTTACGGGGTTATTGAGTTCATTGCTGATCCTTACTTTCAAATGAATCGCCAACTTCCACAATCTCACTAATGTCAATATCACTAACAGTCTTAGACTTATCTTTAGCAAATGTCTTAATCATATTCCTTTTTTATCATTTTATTAAATAAGAGGTGTTACTGAAGGGTTATTGGGGTTTTATTGTGGACTTATTGGAGTTTTTCTACAGGAGTTTTTGGAGTGGACTTGCAGAGGTTATTGGAGTGGTTCACCGCGTGGAGTTATTGGAGATTATTTTGGCGATATTGAAGGAGATATTAGAATTGTTTTGTGGGGTTATTGAAGCTTTACCACGGTGTTATCGGAGCGATTTTTTGTGCGGTGTTATTGAAGGGTTATTGGGGGTTTATTGCAGCATTATTGGAGTTTTTCTGTGTAGTTATTAGAGCAGTTCACCGTGCGGGGTTATTGGAGGGTTATTGTGGTGTTATTTAATCATTTATTGGAATTATTTTGCGGGGTTATTGAAGAGTTACCGCGGCGTTATCAGAGCAGTTCTTATTAGGGGTTATTGGGACGTTATTGGAGTTTCTGCATAGTTATTGGAGCAGTCCGCCGCGTAGTGTTATTTAGGGTTATTGCGGTGTTATTGAAGTTGTTATTGGAATTGTTTTGCGGGATTATTGAAGCGTTACTGTGGCGCTATTGGAGTTGATCTTCGCACGGTGTTATTGAAGGGTTATTGGGGGTGATTGTAGCGTTATTGGAGGATACTTGGAGTGGAGTCAAGTAGGTTATTGAAGCAATTCGCCACGCTGGTTTTTGAGAGATTATTGAGGGGTTATTGAATCAGTATTAGAGGCAATGCCCCAATAACACCTAAATATTACCTCCAAAATAACACTGAATTTGATAGATTTGAACAAAATCAACTTCAAGTATATGTTATGCTATTTGAACATACTTCAAGGATGATTTTTATAAATCATTGATAAAATTACAAAACATATAAAAGACTTTCATCTAAGTTCGAGACAACATCAATTTATACATATCATAGACTATTTATGCTCTAAATTTGAGCATATCTTCCTGTCATCCTAATTTATCACTCCAATCACCTCTATTTATTTTTACCAATGTTTCCATATATTTACATATGAAAACATCACAGTCAACGCTATAGTTTTGCCCGAAATATCTTTGGCCATGACAATCCGTCATTTTTTTAAATCACTCCTAAAAGCTACCTCGCAAAATGTTTAATCTGCAAATTTTAATGTTGAATTAAATTGATGACAGCATAGACAATGAAAAAGATTGCTTCAAAAATTAATGATCTTCTGTTGAGTGTTCTTACAACGTCGCAGGTGATCGCCAAATGCATTATGTTGAATAAGGAGTCATACATTCTATATTTGTTATCCTTCAGCCCCAAAATAGTAGAGTACAATGTTGATTATTAATTATAGGTATTAAAATAAACTCTAAATTTTTAATTGATTCCTTCCTAATGTGCTCAACAAATCGTGTCAATTTTTTATCTATGTACAACTACATAAGAAAGCAATATCATTAAAGAACTTTTATCTTGCTAGATGTGTTCAAGTGTACTGCAAATGACTTGAAATTGAATATTTACCCAATGTAGTGGTGACACATAGAGGTGGGATCAATATAATTTGGGTGAATTGCACCTCTCTTTTTCAGTATCATTTTAAAACAATCGACATGCTCATTTGCTAACCAATCATTATTCAATGTATCTACAAGGCATTTTCGACATACTGAAATATGTCCCTCTTCAATTATAAGGTCATCCCTGCATTTGAAACATATAACTTTTGTGGCAAGTGAATACATAAGTTAGTGCAAAACACAAAAAAATGAGTGTACTTACACGGCAGTGTATTTGCTACAGCATAGATCGATTACTTCTTTTCCAGTATCATTTTAAAATAATCGACATGCTCATTTGTTAACCAATCATTATTCAACATATCTTGAAGGCTTATTCGACTTATTGAAACGTGTCCCTCTTCAATTATAAGGCCATCCTTGCATTTGAAACATATAACTTTTGTGACAGTTGAATACATAAGTTAGTACAGAACACAAAAAAATGAGAGAGTACTTACACGGCAGTGTAGTTGCTACGGCATAGATTAATTACTTTCAACATGTGAATTGGAATTTGATCTCTTGCAGGAAAATTGAAAAATAATGATGTTGGACAAACCTATAAAACCAAACACTCTTCATGAACAATGCCAGCATAAGAGTTATGAGACATAACAAGGGAAAGTTATATTTTATATCTTGTCAGGATAGTCATCTGCAATTTCATAGCTTGTGCCCTGCTGCTCTTCCTCCTTGTTTACATCTTTAACAACATCCATTATTTTCGAATCAACTATAAAACTTTCTTCTTCAGGTTCTGTAATGAACGATTCATCTACTTTACATATGATGTTACTTTAACATTGTTGTTGGCGGGGCACTAACAATGACAAAAGTATCCAATCCTTATGTTTTTATTTGTTGCTTTGAATTAGACTAATCCCTTATTATTTGTCCAGATTCAAAATGTACAGGATCTTTTATTACCTCCTGTGATTTTTCAATCTGTGCTAGTAAATCCTCTAATGAACATTTAGGATGTTCCTCCACTTCCTTTATTGCTTTTCTTTTCTTCTTCTCTATTGTAATGAATTGGGAACTTATTTTTCTCTTCCTTCTAATTTCTCTGCCATTAAAAATTTGGATTAAACTGCCTAGTGGGGATTCATGTATCTATTTCTTAACAAATTTCCCTTGAGGTTTATTTATTATTTTTTCTAAATTATTGACATCAAACTTTAAGTCTGCCTTTTTGTCATCTAAATTAGTAAAATAGGTATTCACGGATACTTGAAAGTCAAACAGAAATTTTTGCTGATCTCTAAGTATTTGGAATATTTCTTCTAATCCAATATTACTGCTTGTATGGGTATGTGTTAGTTGAAGGTTGTTTTGAATGGGAACTAGAGAATTAATCTCAAATGAATCGGATGAATGTGGTGTGGAGTAAGTTCATGTTGTGGGTTGATCTTGATAAGACTAGATCGCCCTTCAAATGGAGGGGTGAGTAAATGGTGCTTGTTATCTTTCAAATCCACAAAAAAAAATCATAAACCTATAATGAATTTCAGCCAAACAATGTCACAACCCAATAACAACATATTTGCACCTAAAGAAAACCAAAATAACACCACAATAACCCAAGAATAACACCAAAATAACTCAAAACTAACAACTGAATTGAAACCATTGAACACCACAATAAATAAAACATAACAACAAGAATAACACCATAATAACACTAGATATACGCAAAAATGACTGTAAAATAATACCTCAGTAAAAACTAAAACATAAATATCTTATTAACAACTAAATAACACAGTAAAAACATATAAATAATACCATCATAACATCTACAAGACAATACTATTAACTAGAATAAAAACAACACAATACAATAATAACAACTTGAAGGGTTTATGAGATAAATGACTTACCTGTGCAGGGTTAAGCCTCTTAAAGGCTAGATAAATCTATGTTGAGTTCCAGCTCACATTTATTGGCTACCTCAGCATGCGAGGTCTGGCCTGGAGAGCCGTAGAGACGACCAAAGATGTGTGCTCATAAAATTATAGCTATGTAAAACATAGATAATCATTATTTGCTATGAAAAAATAAATAAACTTTTGAAAGGTATGGAGAAGACACTAATTATTAGAAGATAAATAAAACCATTCATGTATCTCAATGGTTGATCCCTCTACTTTTAATGGAGCGGACATTCACTTGCTTAATGAGAAAGTCACATACCATAGTAGGCCAACTAAATAAAGAAAAATAATCTACATTTTCACTAATTGAGTAAAGTCATTTGGATATACTAAAATTGTTATATAAGGAAAAAAATTGACAACAAGAAATAGTTCATCAAAAGGAGTAGAACACTCCCCGAGTGAAACCTTCACTAGGTCACTCTTTATCTGTTTAGCATCCACACCACAGGAGGAAACTTTATTCCAACTTGTTGGTGATCCACTATTGGGCATGTCTATCAGCAAGGCAACTTGATCTGCATCAAATCTTATCTCTTTCCCTCTTAATTTGAATATCAATCGATCAAGATCTCAACATTTCAATATGTAAATAGTCAGGATATGATCTTGAGGATATTGAGGGAGTTCAAAAAATTAATTTAAATTCATTGCTTTCAATGTAGTCAAGTTCTCCTCAGAAATGGTAGGTCGGACATTTTCAAGAACATCTCTAACTGTCGATGGACGGCATCTACAATTCATAGCCTTTGTGTTCATAAACCTACATGAATACAACAACAAATTATCATTATAACACCAATAGAATACCAACAAATTATTTTAGAGTTATTTTGGGGTCATTTTGGAGTTATTTTGGATTTATTTTTGAGTTATTTTGATGTTATTTTGGGGTTATTTTAGTGTTATTATGGGGTTATTGAGTTATTTTGTAGTTTTTGTGTGGTTATTTTGGAGTAATTTTGGCATTATATTAGCTACATTTGGTTGTAACAGGGTATTATTGAATGCAAAAAAAAAAAAACAACCAAAAATACATGGATAAGTTTTGTTGGCCTTTAGCCACTTCTATGTCCTTCTTCGACTCTTTGGCCTCCTTTTATTGATCTTTCTTCACCATCTTCTTCGACTCTTCCAAATCTGCCTTCTTTGGCTCTTTCAACTGCATCTTCTTAAGATCTTCCAATTGCATATTCTTAGGATCATCCAACTCTATATTCTTAGTCGCTTCCATTGGTATCATGCTTAAAAGAAAAAAAAAATGACTGCATAAGTTCACACCGTAAACGCTAACCCCTCACAAACGCTTGTATCACACTAAACCTTAAGTTACAAGAGCCTTACATAAAGTGAAACTTTGCACAGACGAAATGTGAACCCTAGATCACTAGCACGCAATAATGGGAAACCCTAGCAGAAATGAAGATTGAAGCGGAAACCCTAGAACAGCGAAGTCGCAGAATGGGAAACCTTTTTCGATCCAAATGTCGTGTTTTACCTTTTCGGAGCATCGGGGTTGCTGCAGGTCGGGTCAGGCCGGATCAGGAGTAAAAAAGTTCATTTTTTTTAATATTCATGAGGTGGGCCGGTGTAGTACACGTGGAGGCATATTACTGGAGTCCGCACGCAGAGCTGCGTCTGGACTCCGAATGGAAAAAATTTTCAAGTTGATGACAACTTAATTTAACTTGGGTTTAAATTGCTGGAGCAAAAAGTATCAATATATGTTTAATAAGATAGTGATGTTCCAAGACATCACTAGAATAAATTTCTACTTTTCTATATTTTGAATCAGACAAACCGGCCAATCCAATCCGTTTCTAACTGAAACAGTGATTAATCACATTTAAATTTAACAAGGTAGTTGATGCAAAACCCGCTTCCTTTCCATTTGGCGCTTCGCTTTGCTTTTCTTTTCTGTCTGCCATTCTGATATCGCAGACATCGTCTTCTCATACCTGCAACCTAGACAAGCTTTAAGAAATTTACAAGATAGTCTGTTTTTTTTTTTTTTTTTTTTTTTTTTTTTTTTTTTTTTTTTTTTTGTGAAGCTGCACGAACTAATGTTCAAGTTGTTCATACGAAAATTATTGATGAAAAATAAATGCAAAAAATTAAATTGTTTTGATAGAATGTTCTGTAAAAGCTTTAATCAGCTAAACCTAAGTGCTATTATATTCCTAGCTTTTTACTTTATTCATATTTCTAAGGTTCCTCTGATGGATAAATGGATGAGTGATGGAAAATTAGATTGTTTTGTTACTTAATCATATATTGCACTTATCTCATGTGCAGACTGTGATCATTTTGACTGAATTTTTTTCCCTATAGTAATCCTAGGTAATTATAAACAAATATAAGTTGAAATTGAAAAGAAAAACAATTTGTTTCAATATTTCTAACATGACAAATGATTTTTGAAGGGCATTTACATACATAACACCTAATTCTTATTTATTTACATATGTAACACCTAAACTTCACTTTTTTACATTTATATCACCAAATCTTTCATGTCACATCAAAATATCACTATTTTAAGTTAAAAAAGGTGAAATGCACCTTTGCAGGCACAGGTAAGGTGACATAAATGTAAAAATTGATGTTTAGTTGTTAGAAATGTAAATAAATAGGAATTAAGTGGTATGTATGTAATGCTTCCTAGTTTTATAGGTCTAGTATGTATATAGTCTTTCATTTTCAGATGTCCAAATTTCTGTCAGGTTACATGACTAACAGAAGCTCTAAAACCCAAATTCTAATTCAAAACCGATAATCATCATCAATTTTAAATCTGAGAACTTGTAGATAAATTTCTCTTCGTCATATAGAGAGGCCATGAACATGGCTTGATTACGACATGATTTTGAAAACAAAAAACTTGCCTTATATTACAGATCTTTGTGATTTACATTCATACCAGCCAATTATAGAAAATACCTGTGAGAAAACTACAATGTATGCATGTAACTGAGAACTGCAAATTTTCTGTTAACAATAAGAACTTGAAATTTGAACCTGTTTGTAGTTGCAAGGGATGAGGTGAACAAATGAAAACAGCTGCAAATCTTATTCAGACAAAAGATTTAGTTGTATGGTTTACCTGTCATGAATGAGAAAAGAGATGATGAGCAACGAATGAAAATGAGATGTGCCTTCACCTGCATTGCAAGTTCAAATTTTCATCTGAGAAGCTGGTGGTTGAAGCAAACGATTCTCCCTTTCCAAATTATAAAGTCAAACATCTTTAACATTAAGAGAATCTTAAAATGTGCACAAGAAACTTTAACAAACACAAAATATTCACTCATTATACCCACCAATTGAGATATGGAAGATAAACAGATCACTGCCATTTCTATTACTGAGCTCAAATGAAGAAAGATAAAAAAGTGTTGATATTCCATTAATAGGCAAATATATCCCCCCACTTCAAACCAATCTGCAAACTACATGTGTAGCAGAAATCAACTAAAGACCAAGATCGAAGCAAGCATATGTACGTCCAATCAAAAGTGTTCTGCTTCATCCTTGTAAATAAATCATTTGAGACCAAAGCAAGAATGTCTTACGATCACATTTTCAAAAAATTTGCAACTATCACTTAACAAAATTGAATTGTGAAAAGTATAGTTCATATGTGTATCACTTCAACTATAATGCATGTCAATTAATCCAAAAAGAAAAATAGGATTGATGTAGCAGTGTGTTAATCAAAGTTTTCACAAAATAGTTTTAACAAAAAATTTCATGTGCGCTCCACATTAATTTGCTCATCATCAATGTAATCCCAATCAGTATCATCCAATCTCTCTCAGCATGCTGAAAAGCCTTATTCTTGACCTATCAACATATGTAAATTCTGAGACTTTTGAGGTAGAATCAACATCGAGAAATTCCGACTTGACTGGCTAATCAGCTTCTTGCAAGTGGTTTTGTGATGCCCCGAGAACCACAACGACCACATTTGTGAGCCATTTTACTCTTTTTATTTTAACTCTGTATAAAACTTTTTATTCTCCGCTTTCTCAACCTTCCTTTAAGTCTTGATGTATTTGGTGCTTAAATATGAATATTGTTGTCAGGTGGAATCCATTCACTTATTCCTGAAGGATGAAAATCGTACCATCATAGGTCATCCTATATTGGTGTTATATTGATAATGTCAAAAAGCTTCCAATGTCAGACATATGACTTGAATTTGAGAAGAAAAAAATAAATACTTGATTGTATGAAAATGCTCATCCACGCAGTTATGCCAGAATGTTGCATCGTTGTTGCTAATGAAGTAGATAACAGGAATACATAGTAGACCATTCACTTGACAATATCCACAACTGCACGTTTTCTATTCGACGTTAACTTCATATTGATATCCCTCGACTTTGACCGTGCATGCTGTTAAATGCTTAATAGTGAACCTTATCTTTCTTATAGTTAATCGTCTTATATACCTGACAGCTGCATTTACTACTTCACCTCTCCACTAACTTGATTTAAGCTTTTTTAACTCTTTCCTCCATTAGCATGCCTCTACTCATATCCACCAAATCCACAATATTTTTCTCCCTAGCTTCTCTAATCCATCAGTTCAAGGACTCTGATATGTTTCTAGTATTGGCTTGTTTCTTAATTTCATGTCAGAGTTGACATTTCACCTACTTTTTTGAAAGATTGACCATTTATGCATGAAGTTGTGGGCTAATTTCAAAATTTTCATTGAGTTCCACTTTGAATTTCTCTCTAGTATAGGCATTTGATGCTAACCAAATGTGTTAAATCACTCTATCATCCTAGAAATGGTGGTATTTCTTAATGTTCATCCATAAATAACGCATGAAAATTCTATATTTTGGATTTAAAAATACACGCTTTAATGCTTCAATCAAACATTTCTTCATGTCTAAGATAAAACCTAACAGTGCAACTTCAAACTCAAAATATATAGCCAAATTTCTCAGAAACTATTCCCAAAACATCTTTGACTTGGACTTGACTATTGCATGTGCAAAATTGTAAAAGGTCCATTACTCTCGTCCATGACATTTGTTGAAAGCAACAAACCTAAGTATCTAGATTTTAAGTGGCACGCATCAAGGCCCACGAGATGCCAGTAGCCAGCTAGGAACCCATCAATGCACACCTTGAAACTACATACACTCTCTCAAATATTTGATCAACACCACTGTACACAAAAATAATATGAGAACCAGGTTCCTTTTAATAAGCTCCACACATAATGTAGGAACGTACTTATAACTATCATCAACCGATTGAATATTTGATCGCACGCTAATTGTATGAATTTCCACAACTTCATATAGTGCAATGATAAGTCATACTTACTTTCTATGTCAGAGTTAATTTATTTTGGAGACATGTTTGGATAATTTTTTAACATATCTTGTATTTCATTAGCCACCCAACTATCTGTTCCCTGTTGTTACCAGCTATGTTGACGCTTGGGTAAATATGTGAAACTTTAATTTCCTTACTTCGAATGTTTGTTCGTGGGCAAGCTCTCACTCTCTATGAGCAACCACTATAAAAACAAATGAAAATAACTCTCTTTCTATCACTTGCCTTAAACTTTATTCAAAATTCTCAGCAATGACCAATGTCCGAAGAAATTGTCTCAAACTTATAAGAACATTAAACAAAGAGCAAACTTTTAAATAAATATTATAGTCATTTGACTCATTAACTATCCATCCATATATTCATCAAGTTCATATGTGCATCTACTAATTCTATGAGAGCTTAATTAATAGTACTCAATTACTTCACAACCTAGCGACATGATGAACTTTAAAGTATCTATACTGACAAATACAATAATTAAAAAGTTATAGAAGTTTTATATAATCGTAAGGAAAAGAAGCTACTAAACTAATTAAATTTGATCAAAATTTTGATGTTCATGGTGCAATATATGAAATATTCATATGAGAAAACTAACATTGTATGTCTAAGAGAAATAAACACTTGCAATATGAAGTACTGCTGATCAAACATATTAGTAAAATCTTCCTGTGGAACATTCTTCATCATCTAACTATGCTGTTCTTTTATCCATCTTGATCAACAACCTTTAATCATATCGAAAGATCCTTTTGTACATTCATTCTCTCCAGCATAATATAGATATACTAAACAAATTATAGATTGTAGAAGCCCTGGATAATCAATGGAAAAGAAATGTCCCATTACAACTATGATGAATCACATATAAAGCATTAAAAAAATGGTTCCTCTAATCCTAAAAATAATAGGAAGATACAAACCACTGAATTCATATGTATTAACATATCTAACACCTAATCAACCACCATATATAAGCATGAAAAAGTATATTTCACTTTTAAAAAGTTAAAATTATGGTATTATTGATGTGATATGAAAGATTTGGGTGATATAAACATAAAAAGTAAATTTTAGGTGTTAGATATGTAAAGACATAGGAAATAAGTGGAATGTATGTATATGTCACCTAAAAAATAACACTGAAAATCACACCATGTGAAGTTTAATGAGAGAACCATCTTCAAGCATGAATGAAACTGTTAGATAAAGAATAATAAATTGTATAAGCAATATATGAATGTGCTTTTCTCCGAGAGAGGGAGTAATAAAGGGAGAGGGAAAACATTTCACAAGGCTAACTAAGAAGAATGTACCTTCTATGACGCAGTACCTAATAAACCTCCCGATTCATCAAAGCTGCTCCAAAATAGAAATTCATACATCAGCTAAAGATAAAAATAAAGGAAAGCATATAAAAATTCAAATTTTATCTACACCAACCTTTTGTTAGTATATAATTTGTTGTCAATCAAAAGGTTGTGCTCAATCATTTGCTCGGTTCAGCACGATAAAATTATCAAGTAAAAGAGCTTTCTATTGAGAAACTGAAACAAAAATTCACATAATTATGTGACAGATTAACAGCCATAAACACATAAACAAAAAGAAATTACAAGATCAACGGTGCAAACTTAGTGCTCAGTGTGGTCCTAACTCATTGGCAAAGGCATCTATTTCTGTTTTTCTCAAATGCTCTCCGAATAAATGTGACACAACTCATTTAAAATCAAACTAAGTTAATGAAAAAAGTTATGCTAACTACAACTCGATTGTAAAAGTTCCGAAGATTTTAAATTCATCTAGAACGGAAAGGTTGAAGCTGGAAACCCAACACACTTTCTTTACAATCAAGAAGAATATTTTATCTAAAAAGAAGGGGAAGAAAATGATGGAACTCACCCGTGGCTCGATCAACAAATCGAGGAAATGTTGAGGATGATTTTAGGATTAAAATCAAGGGTTTCTGTTGGCGGCAAAAATAAGGAGCAGGGCTGTCGCATGTGAGGCTTTTTGATGAAGCAACTCTAGAAGGCTTTTATACCGAGTAACACTTCAGTGATGAGATGCGGAAATGGGGGCGACGGAGATAGCGCAGGAAGGAGACAGAGCTAGTTCCTACCATGGGAGGAAGATGGAGCCTTACGCTCGTAGATTGAGGCAAACAAGAGGGAGATGGAGACTGCGCTCGGTGGCTGAGCTGAGTAGGCGTAGGTTTAGGCTGGTTTATTTGAAATATTTAGGGGTCGTCTCCCAACATATTTACGTCGATTTATACACAGTATAAATTGAACCATGCTAGACATTGATTTTGCACAAAATAAATTTCGTGATTCTGTAAATTTGAATTTCTCATATTTCGGTTGTAAATTCTGTAAATTATAAATTTTATGAGTCATTGGATTTTACTTGGTGAGGCTTGGGATTTAAGTTCATGGGCTCCCGATTGGCTTCAATGGTCATAACTCCTTCTTAAATTATATTGCTCAAATTGACAAATAGTTTCATATGATTTATAAAATTTAGTAAATCCGTTGCCACACAGATTTCTAGCTTTAACTCTTTCAAGGTTTAGTAAATTTGGATTTACGGGATTTACTAAATCCTAATAACTTAAATAGCATCTATTGTCAGACAACCCTTTAAGGTTGGGTTGGTTAGTTTGTTATTTATGAAGTTTTTTATGGTGTGTAGGTAAAAATCAATTCTTTTAAATTTTTTGTGTTGTTTGACTGACTAACTTTTAACCAACACATCTTCCACTTACACTTCAATATTTTTCCTTAAAAAAAAAACAAAATACATTCATGAGATGCTGGTAGGCAGCCACAACATTTTTTAATCCTAAAAAATATTACATTATACCAACATACACCCTCATTAGTTATTAACGTTATTTTCTCTACATCGGCCAATGGCATCTTTATCTGGTAGTAGCTCAAAAAGTCATCCATAATGCTCATTATAGTGTAGTCGACCACTTAGTCCACCAACACATTGATCCTCAACTAGGGGTAGTTGTCCTTCAAGCATATAGTGCTTATGTAGCGAAGTCCAAACATATCCTCCACTTGTTGTTAGCCTTATACACCATCACAATGTCAGAGACCAATGTCCGGTATTGTACCTCTCGGATGTAAGCAGTTTCCTTTAGTTTTTGCACATCTTCTAAATTTCTTCTAGCTATAATCATTTATGAATACCTGATTTTCTACTTCATTAGTCAGGCGACTGGATTCACATTCAGGCGGTGGCAGGCGACGTCAGGCGGGATCTCTAACATCTCTATTGCTGACCAAACAAAGACATTTTGATGCTCTTAGAGGGTCCTGATCAACAAATCTTTATATCCTACATAGAAATTCTCACTTATAGGAAACATTTATTAGGCTCTCCGTTGACCATATGGATTTTAAGGTGGTCTCGCTAGTTCGAGACTCCCTTCACATATGTGTTATAGGTCGAGTGGCTCTTGTTCCACGCTCCTGACCTCACGAAGGTTTATTGACCTCATTTTTACCTGAGGTCTATCTTGTCCCTTACTTTCTCTAGATTCTAGGATCTAGCCTTAGGATTTTCTTAGTGAATTTTCTAGAATACTAGTAGTGGAACCAATACTAAGGTGGGACTTTAAATATCTATTCACTCCTTATAGTTTCATATTTGACTTCAAATCCTCAACCCTTGGTTGAGATAATTAAATCAAGTTATTAAAGCTTAAGTTGAGTTTCTATAAGCTTGAAAATGCCATAAGCTATGTTTTGGCTATAGAGACTTAGATCTTCTATTTAGTCACTCTCATTGGGCATGTTGCGCTTATCTTTTCAAATTCCATGAATAACTTTTTCTCTTGTTCATAAAAAACATATTAGGAATGAAGCTCATCTTGAAGGAGATAGGGTTTATCTTTTAGTAAAATTAAAGGTAAAATGAAAATCATCAATTAATGTTCAAAACACAAATAAAATTGAAATAAAACAAAATCAAATTCAATGAATCACAAAATGAAATTCAAGAAATTAAAATCACATGTAAAATTGGAATCAAATAAATAAAATCAAATGAAATCAAATGAAATCATTAAAAATCACAAACTATAAATGAAATAAAATCAAGTAAAATCAAAATTCACAAATATCAACAAATCAACCAAACTTAAAATCAAAGAAAATCAAATTCAAATAAAATCATCAAATTAACCTAAATTGAAACTAAAAATGAAAAGTTATTAAAACTTTATATTCACATATGTAGAATGGTGGAGGGAGAAGTGGCTAGACCACACATAGTAGTTTTGAAGTTTCTTACTTGCGATCAAATATGATATCAGGGAATTGTATATCACCTCGAGTGATGAAAATACTACCCTACAATGGATCTAATCCTGAAGTGATTTTTTCAATTCTTTGTGGGGCTACAAAACTAGTAATTCTTCTACCCTAAAAGGACATGATTTCGTTAAGTTCAGTTATCCCTAAAAAGACAAGCCTCCTTAATTAATTATATCTTAAGAAAACTCTGGATTAAAGAAGTGGCTAAATTTTTTTTGCGGAATATAGCGGTAGAATTTAAAAGGGAATGGGCCTAGTTTAGAACACTTATTATCAAAAGCCAACGAAAGAAAAGTTAGGAGCACTAAATACTGGAAGGTCTGTGATAACTTCATTCTATCCTATGATTGGGCTTCATAGTTTTAAAAGTGAAATGATGAATATTGTTTAAGTTGAATAAATTTTATAAAGTTAGGACATATATTTGACGAGACGAGCCATTATAAAAGCCTCAAAGAAGTTGGTATTGTGGCAATGTTGACAAAACTATCTCAGATCTACGTTAAGACCAGTTTTACCAATAAGGTAGAGGTTCAAACCTAACTAAAAGGGTGGGACTAATATGTTGCATTCATACATATGAATGAGACCCAACCCGACTCTTATGAACTTATAAACCTCTTGGAATAGGCTGTTAGCTAACACCTATAACGTTTTAAAATCATGAGTCCAGTCACATGGATGTTAAGAGTCGTAGATTGTTGTTATTGTAAAAGATGTGTTGGGACTTACAAACGGAAGCTGAAGATTGAGCGGCACGGGTTAATGTATTCTCCTCAATCAAGTATTCATCATTTTAAAATTTTAAATTTTATTATTTATGCAAAGATTGTACTAACTTGGTAGGACGAAAAATGATGATACAATTAATCGATACATGATTGATCAAGGAAAGTTCAATTAATTATGATTTTTTACAATAATTGAGACTCAAACTGTGAAGTACAAGTTGTGAAAGAGCTATGCAAGTTCATATATGATGCATGTTAGAAGGTCATTAAGGCTAATTAATACAAATGACAGATTCACTTCTTAAGAGCTGTGATCCTCACAGGTCGAATCCCCCCTTCTGTGTGATGCATGAAGGCCCAAAAAGATGAAGAGAATGTATAATATGATGCTTTTCAGACACACATGATTAACCTTAATCGCTAGGTTTTCAATTTGATTTTATTTAGGTTGATTAATATTAAATGCATGATGATGTTATGTCTATTGGGTGAGCATTTAAAAATATATTCACAAGTTGAGTTGAAATGTTTAAATTTTTGTTATTATTTGTGATTTTTGAAAGGTTAAGTTAAAATTATAGTTGTTTAGAAAATCTCTCATCTTAGAGCTTAACGTATTCCAGGTCTAACTAGGCATTCAAACACAGAAAAATCTAATAAAAAGAAAGTCTCTTTAACATGTTTTGGTATCAATTTTTGATGTCACGTGTGTATGGTGTTTACATGATTAGCTCGAGGCAACTTATAGCTCATTCATATCATCCCATAGCTCAAGACACCCATCAGAAACCTTTGGTACATGTTCAGGACACAAAACTAGGGTTTGTAATGATTCATCCTTACTTGGAAGAATCCACCAATGAACGGGCCTACTCAGAACATTGGATATGTTTGATGTCCATCCCGGTGCTCAGAGGTGCTTTTATATTTATTCAGAGCCTGCCCGAGATCAAGAGAAGTCACAGAACCCTCTTGCACACACTACGAAAAATTTCATCGTAAAGTGGTGTTAGTCTCGACCTTGAGAAAATTCATCGTAAAGTGACTCAGCTGAAGTTTTTCTCACTTCTTGCGGATTCTAGAGTATTCACAAGATTAGCAACTCATGTCAGAAAGATTCTCCCTCTTTCCATATACATAGTTGTGTTTATTATTCTGTGGGTCCCGGTGAATTTGTAGATTTTTGAAGCCACTAGGAGTAGTGCACTCTCTTCTTCTTAAGGGTTTTGCTTACATTTATAGTGACCAAGCTTCCTTTTTGTTGTAGCATAACTATTTTTGTCTTTTAGACATTGGACTTCAAATCCATGCATCAGTTTCCATGGTTAGCAACTTGATGCTATTATATCCTTTCCTGTACCCTCGACTGTTCAGTTTCAACATTGTCGTGTGCATCGATGTTGTTGTAATTTTGTTTGATTAGTTTTATTTGACCTTTCTCTCTTTGTGATCAATGTGTCTTTTTGCTTGGCAGACATGACAAACGAGAAGGTGGACATGATCGCCACTGCTGGAGGGAACATTGTTTCTTTTTCTCCTAGCATTTTCTGTGCTCCTAAGGGTGTCATAACTTTCAGTTCTTTCAAGCACCATGTTGGAATTCACATAGGTAATCCCATGTCTGTTGAGGAGTCTGCTTTATGCCCTCCCCTTCTAAAGGGGAGTCAAGCACATCAAGTTGTTTTTACTGCAGCAGCTCGCGTCGAGCCCGCCTCTTCTGCGAAGAAGAGGCCGGAGCCTGATAACAATGCGTCCCAACACCGTCAGTCTTTTCCAGGCTATCGTATTGTTCCTCCATGTTTTCGCGGATCTCCCTGCCTTTGACAGGTGAGTCTTCTCCTTGTATTGTTGTAGTTACTTTGGTCCCTGTCGGGGATCCAACACTTGTCACCCTATGTCTCTCTGAGGCTACTCCTGCTCCAAGGCTGGTTAAGAGGGCCCGAAAGACCGGGAACAGGTTGCTACAGATCCAACAGTAGTTTCCCAATGTTGTTCTAGTTTTGGCCAGAGTAGATTCTTTGATCCCCCTGGCTGAGAATTGGTTTGTTGTTCTTTCTGGCTGCTTGGTTCACGTTGCCACCAGAATTGCTAGGAGGTGTACACCGCCTCATGACATGGGCTCTCTTAAATCTGTTATTCAGGTTGACCTCTCTGTCACTATTCTTCTTATGAAGAAGATTTTTTGGGCAGTTTCCTACCTATGGGGAAAGGGACCAGTTTCGTGGGAGAAGTTCCTTGCTTGGATCTACCAATGGAAATGCAAAACACATGAAATGAGATTGGATTGCAGCCAATAATGGATCACATAGGGTAAGTGATGGAGAGGTGTACCAACGCTATATTGTGCGAGGCAACATGACGCCCACCTCCATTTGCACGACACTAAATGAGGAATCCCTCGCAAGGCGTATTCTCCGGGACCGAGAAGGCGACAACTAAGGAAATGTCTTCATCTTCTCTGTCGAAGGATTCATTTGTCCATCTGGATGAAATCATCAAGGAAAATGACAAGATTAGTACAATCTTAGCTTTCAGATTTTGGGCTAGAAAGAAAAGGAGTAGATTTTGCTCATTGGATTTGTAGGAAGAACACAAAGCACTTAATACTATGGGCTTCAACTAAGCATACAAAAATCATAACCTAAATCCTCTAACATCCAGACCTTGAGGCTCTAAGGATGATAAAACACAAGAGTTCAATAAATCTCACCGACATGGTGTTTAGTGACGTGTTTTCTTTGATTAACCATACTCTGATGATGTTAGGATGACGAAACCAGGTACCTCCTCCAAGATAGTGAAGAAGAAGCTTTCCTTCTTGGAGAGGATGATGAAGCCAAAGTTTTCCTTCTCCAAAGTGACGAAGAAGCTCTTCTCATTGGAGAGAATGAAGAGATTGTCGAATTTCTCCTTCTCCAAATACATGAAGAACTTCTTCTGTGCTCAACTCATAGGGAGTCTCCAGAGAGGAGGAAGATGACTGTGTAAGTAAAAGAAAATAAGAAGAAAGAGGGGAAGAGCATGGAAGAACCTTTTCCTTGACCTTCTCTTTGAGGAAGATGAAGGATTACTAAAAAATCCCCATGAAAGCTCCTTGCTCAAGCTTTCCCTTGCTCACTCTGCTCAATTGATCGCTAATGGCCAGGCTCCCCTTTTCTCCTCTGCCTTAGGAATATAACTTTTGTTCACAAGCCACCTTAACTCATTTGGAATGGGCTTAAGTTACCCCAATACCATTTTTAGGGTAAATGACCAAATAAAAGGAGTTAACTAGTGGTCTTGGTGGCGGTGCCAGCTAAAATCCTATGACCAGAGGGCAGAAATCACTAAATAGGTTGAACCAACGTAGCCACGCCAAATTCAGGCATGGTCATGACATCGTAGCAAGTGTCACGGATGAGGGGTTAATGTGGCCACGCCCAATACTCAACGTAATTATGTCATGTGCTCTATTTGGTAGACATGGTCAACGCCACCTTCTGGTGTGGTCACTCTAGTTGAGGGACTGTTGACCTCATTTTTGATGAGGTATTGTCTTTTCTCTCTTCTTAGTCCTTAGGATCTAGCCTTAGGCTTTTCCTTTGACTAATCCTAGAGGAATAGAAATGAGACCCACCACTTAGAAATTCCAAACACTTCTTGATTCCCTTCAAACCCCACATGTTTGATTGCAAACCCCAGTGCCACTTGGAGGGTTAAGACCAATATGTGGAGGTTTAAAGGATGAGTTTCCTATGGGACTCTTTGGCCTTAGGAGTACCCCGGATGGTACGGTCCAGTGAGGTTTAGCTTGCACACACCACACTCTCACACACATTCTAAACCTTAAACCCACCAAAATACCCCAATACCCTCCAAATAACCTCCAAATACCCAAAATACCCTTTTTAACCCAAAATTCCAAAAATTCCAAAAATTCCAAAAAATCCCCAGAAAATCCCAGAAAATCCCAAATATTACCAATTTCATTTTGTTCCACCACACCACAGCCCAATTTTGTCAGTTTAAACCGATTTCATCAAAAACCTCAATTTTGACCTAAGCCCGACCTAGGCTCCGATTTGACCCAAATTGACCCGACGCTAGCCATTTTCTTCTCAATTTAAATTTTAAACGCTTCGACACACTCCCCTAAACTGAATGCAACATTCGATCGCTACCAGTTCAACCTTGAATTTCAACCAAGTCTGATTTAATCGCGAAATCCTCAAATTTGACCCTTTTTTTACCTGTTTTGATAACGAGGTTGTCCAAACAACCCCAAATGATGAAATGGACTGCGCCGTTGCGTCCGGAACGTCGAAATTACCTACGAATGACACTAATTTTGATATCGTTCTGTGCGGGATTGATTTTTGTCCGAATCGGCGAAAATTTGAATAAAATGTTGTTTTAAATTAAAATAAAAAAAAGAAATGAAAAGCAAAAAAAAAACCTAAATCCCTAATTCTAAACCCACGACTCTCCCTCACGCCTCTTGCCCCCGCCCCCTTTCGTGATTCCTTCCTGTCGCGAGCCTCAGCCGAACCGAGCCTCTCCCCTCATCTCCTCTTCTTTGTCGCGGAGCTTCGGTCAAGGTCCCCTCCTCGTACGCGTGCTCTGCCTAAAGCTTCCTCCCCTGACAAAAGCTTCTCCACGCCTCCTGCTCTCTGCCGCGATTTTCTTGTCGCTTCCTCCCCTTATCGCCGATGGCTTCAACTCACCGCCCAGGTAAGCCAAAGTAAGTCTCTTCTCCTTCTTGGCCTATAAAAACCCCACTTGGGGAACTCTCTGGGGTTGGCCGAAATTTTGAGAGGAGGTGGAGGTGCTGCCGAATTTTCTCATGGTATATTTTGAAGCTGCTCTGGGTTTGCATAAGAAGTTCTTAGCCTAGTGAGCATTTAGAGGTAAGGATCCTACAATTTAGCCTTCTTCTTTGGTTTCATTTGTGGCGCATCTCATGCCATAGGAGTTATTATTGGCTCTTAACAAGAAGAATCATTCTTTTTTTTTTTTTGAGGGCTGATTTGAATCTGCTTAATGGTTACAAGCTGTTTATTGGGTTGCTAAAATCTGTGGAATTTCTTTACCTTCATGCCAACAAATTTCCATGACAGTAATCTTGCTAGCTTGATCCGTGAACACCTTGAGCCTTCAATGCTTAAGATTGAAATTTCAATTCATCAAACTGTATATTAAGCTGCTAGTCCTTTTAATTTTTTTTTTTTGAAAGTTTACATACGTAGTACTCTTCCTTGAATGTTTACATTTGATTAAAAAACAAAAGAAGAAGAAAAAAAAGTTACACGTTGCTCGAATTTCTGAGATTTACATACATATCACTGAAAATTCAAATGGCTGTTTTCTCTTCTGTATTTATGCCAATTTGAAAAGTTTTAAGAATGGTTTGCTGCTCTTCATCCTTGACGATTTAGAGGGGTGAACTAAAACCTGAGATTCTTTGTTTGCATTTCATGATTCTTTTTAAAGAAGGAGATTTCTTAATGATATGCACATCGGGACTAATATTAGTTGTGATTATAATTTTACTCTTCTTGTGTTGATCTGAGTACTTCAGAAAACTATAGTCTCGAATTACGTGGAAACTTAACGGAATGACCGCTCTTCTTTATGCAATATTTTCTGTTATCAAGTCTTCTTGAAAATTATTATTTTGTTCGGCTTGAAATTGAGGGGGTATTTAGTTTAACTCATGGAATTTGTGGACTAAATCATTAGCATATGATTGCTTTTCTTATGCTAACATTGATACCTTACAGGTTTCAATGCATTAAATCATATATTACTTGGCTATTATGCAGCCCCTCCCTTGCACCACTTAAGGGGCTCGGTTTTAGTATTTTAAATGTTTTGTGTTAGTGAGGTGTTGCCATGCAACAACTTTGCTTTAAGCATGATAAGCGTTCAAAGATCTCTAGTTACCCTTTTTAGCATTGCTACAACTCGGAATATGTTAAGCATGTATAGGAGTACTTGAGAATCCTCTTGCTAGCATGGTTTGAAAGTTGTTTTGAGGATTTGGGCTCTCTTAGCTAGCTCCCGAACTTAAACATGCATGCTTTATAAAACAAAAAAAAAAATCTTTGCTCCTCTTTCATATACAATATGTACATGCTTGGGATGGATGGAAACATTGGTTGTTACATATACATGCTTGCGGCATTTCTTTTTATTCAAATTGCAGGTGTGGAAAATTCTTTTTACGCCGTTATGCTGCCCGATTTTTCTTGGATGGTTTTGTTCTTTTTTATTTCATTTCTACTTCACTCCACTTTACTTTCCCTTCATGCGGCTGTTTTATGTTTCCCTTTTCTTTGCCATTTACTTCAGTGTCATGGGGATGGGTTTAGCACCACCCTAGAGGCCTAGGTCACTTCTCGAGCGTGGCGGCACTTTTAGGTCTTCCTTTAGGACGAGTGAGGATTGTCGGGAGTCCGGGGTGATTGACTTGAGATGATTGATTTTGAGAACCAATTCACCTTATTTTACGATTCTATGTTAGGTGAATTGTTTTCTCCTCTTTCTTTCCTTGACCTCTCGTCCCTAGTTTTCACCTTGTTTCTTGGCTCAAAGCACACACCTACAGGGGATGTGTAGGTGTGCACGGGGTTATATGTGGGGCCATCAAACAAGGCTGTAAGTGCGGTGGGGACATTGATAAGACTGCAAAAAGAAAAATTACGAGAATCATAGAATGGGGTCGCCTGACTCAGAGACTCTGTAGAGAGTAGACCAGGAACCACGGAACCGTTCGCCCGTCCTTGGGGTTTCTACTCGCCGAGCCTAAGGATGTTCGTAGTCCTAGTCCTATAGGGTAGTCGACTCCGTGGACTAAAAAATATTTTAAAAACAATAAAAATACATATGTTTGAAAAATACAAAATCACCTCCACTACTACACAGCCTACCTACCTACGGTTTTACTTGCATGCAAATAGAAAAAAAATGAAATGTGTGAAAAATTTATAAAGGTCCACGGTTGGCTATTCGAGTCGGATTAGGCCTGCCTTCGCGAGAAAGTTGGTTCTAGTAGTCAGCACTCAAGTCCGGATATTAGCACAGCTCTGAGTCCGTAACACCACCGCGCTTACGGGTCTTTCTTTCCAGATGCCCCATGGCTTTCTTACGGTTTGCCGTGAGTTTAGCGGGCCATCTGTGAGTTTCTTCCGGTGTTCTTTGCGGTTTTCTACGACTTTGTTTTGTTTTCGTTCGTGACTTTTCTCGGAGTTTTCTATGGACGTTCTTTTTATTTCTTTCTCTATTTTCTGGTTTTTCTCTCACGATTTTTTTCGTTTTCTCGCCGTCTTTCTTTCGTTTTTACTGTTAGGTTTTCTCACTTTGCTCCCTTTGTACGTACCGTAGTACTCCTGTTGAGCTAGGTTCTTGCCCACTACTTTTATTCTTGCTTTTTCCTGCGCTAACGACTCTTCTGCAGGAAATAAGAAAAATATGAAAATAATGATAAACAGGTAACAGTGCGTCGCGGATGAGCAAAGCATACGCTACCTCTGCAACACTGTCATTTACTTTATTTACTGTTATACCATGTTTACTTTTCAACATATATCCCTGCTAGGCTAGTTTGCTTACTTTCAGAACACATACTTGCTTAGCATGTTTTACTTGTCGTAGCATGTTATTCCTGCTTAGTTTAGCATGTTTCCTGCTTAGCTTAGCATACTCTGTTTGTGATAAGTGCTTTATGTTATTCACTATAGCAAGCTCCTGTTTACTGCTTTCTTTTGCTACACCTATCACCGTTATACACACTCACGCTTGCAATGAAAATGAAAACGATAATAATAATAATATGAAATAAAACGATTTGCATGTTCACTTTAACTTAAGATTTAAACCTAAACTGCAACTTTGCTACGACGTGGAGCACGGAGCACGACTTCGAGGGCAAGACGGCCCATCGTCAACAACGAAACCCTGTGTCGACATCAGCAAAACCATTCCTTAGTTTAAATAACAAGCCATAGGACTTCGAGGTAGTCTGCCTAGCGCGACATAAATCCTCACTTGTTCTCTTAGGCCTTGCTGTGCAATATAAGCCCTAACTCGCTTAGGATTCCAAGGTCGTCGTCCGATATGACGTAAATCCTCATACCTTTCAGGTTATTTGCATAACCAGGTGATTATGTAAATGCAATTCCTATTATTAATTGGTAGGATTGAAACTTAAATAAATTCATTTTCAAAATTCAAAGCCCAACAATAGGATAGTCGGGAAGTTGCCAAGATTCCTCTTGGATCCTCAGCTTCTCCTACTTCTCTTCCTTTATACTCCTAAAATAAACTGTTCCAAATTTGATCAATTCCCAATTGAAATTTCCAAAATCCAATTATTTGAAAACCTTAAACTTTGAAATTCTTGAGAGAAAAACCACTGATCATTATCGACAGTTTTCTTAAGTGATTCCCGTCACTTATGATGTAATTAACTATAGGGGCTTGCCCTTATAGGGAACTTTAAGAACCTGGGTAATATAAACCACCGCTTAATTCCTTTATATTAGCTGGGGAACTCTGTCGGCTTATAAAATTGGTTCGTAGACCAAACGGATGTCACAAATCTTCTAGTTTGTTTAATCGAGCCCCATCATCAAGCAGTGTGTCTACTCTCCGGGATGGAGATACAGTTTGTGGTGCGGTGCTCGTTTATATAAACTATTCGGGATGTGAGATCAGTTTGATTTCATATCTTAAAATTTTCAAATTTAAAATTATTTTCAAAATCAAATACTACTTTTCAAATTATTTATTTAAATTAAATTAAAAATTCGCCGACAATTTCTGTAGGCGACCTCTTTTTAAAAATACAACACTCAACCTAAAAATATGCCGACAGGGACATAAGTGCCTCTCTGGGATTTAGAGTGATCTCACTGAACTTGGACATTGTCACACAATTGTTTGGGCGTGGGCATGCCCAAAGTCATGGGCATGCTGGTCCCCACAAAAATTAGACTTCAGGAAAAGTTTGTCGAAGGGGTTTTAAGACGCATAGATAACTACAAAGTACCAAATACGAGCAAGACATGATTCTCAGACATCCGTAAAGGTCATAAATGTGTCCATGGAGCCCGAGAAGACGCTCCACATGTGTGTCACCAAGTAAAATGGTACTTTACAAAATTCGTCTATTCGGACCTTATGCTTAAGTTATCAACACATGTGGGGTAATTTCATCAGCAGTCCATGTCACGAGAATTTCTGTATCAGCAAGACATAGCCCCCATGACACGAGAACAAACATCAACATAGAGGACATGGAAAGTGATGCCAAGCTGGCAATGATGCCCCAGTGCACGACAATGGTGATGTAGGATCCAACTATTACGCCTGAAGCATACATTTAAAGATCTTATGGGCTCCTTGAACCATGCTAGGCCACATATGATCTTGGTATGGTCTCGTGTCACTTAAAAAGGACACCCTTATGTGCAGCATCAAAAATTGATGCCAACAGTGACTAATGGGAGAAAGGAGAAGCGAGAGAGAGATCATAATGTTCATCTAGAAGTGAATATGAGTCAAATATAGGGAGTGGAGGAGATGTGGTCAAAGGGAGGCATCAATTGGGGGGTTCTAAATCGAATGAGAGAGGTTGAATCAGTGGTGACATAGTTACACGCCTAGTCGTATCATTACACCACTCGCTCAGGTGAGGTGGGTAGTTAGGCCACCAAGTGGTGTGACCACACCGTCGGGGGGCGTGTTTACATCACCTTGAGGTTGAGGGGCCTTGGATTAGCCACGTCATTACTGGCACGGTTACGCCTACGTGTGGCTGTGCCACACCAAAATGTGGTGTGTTTGCATTGGTCATGATGAAAGTTTTGAGGCCTTTTTGGCTCATTTAGTCTGGTAATTATACCATCAAGAAATGTATTCCCATGAAAGACGAGTGAATGCTTTGGTCAAGAATTCATTAACAAAAAAGGAGGTCAACAAGTTCTTCATCAAAGCTCTTAAATCCCATGAGATTGGGGGCTGGTAGGGTGGCTTTTAGTGGCATCATTATTTGAGTTCTTAGAGGCTTTTAAATGAGATTTTTCCAAGGGAGATGTGGAAAAACAAAAGGTTTCTCAATACTTTGGAGGAGGTAAGTGTTCCCTTGGGCACCCTCTCAAATTCGTCGGTGGTTACAGATGTCTGACTAAGGGGCTGCTTGGTTGAGTGAATTAGTGTTATATTGTACTTTTTTTGCAGGAATTCGAGAAGATTATATGCTTGGTGTGAAGATTTATAAATACAATGTAAATTTTTAATGAATTTGAAGTTTATACCGTAGTTCATTTTGGCTAAATTTAATATTCGACTAATTTAGTTGAATTTGAATTACATTGTTCATGTACAATGTTATAGCCAAGTCTCTGTTATCCGTCACCTGATGCTGCCCGCTCGTTTGCCCCCACCCCACCCACCTTCCTCTTGCGACGTCTTCCTGCCACCTCCAACCAGCTCTCCGCCCTCTGCCGTTGTCGCCTCTGCCCTTCGTTGTCCGTCGCCACCGTTCACTGCTGTTCGCCGCTAGCCACCGCACCCGGACTCCGCTGCCCACTGAATGCCGCCGTCACCCCTGTCCGCTGCTATTGCCATTCGCTGCCCGCCGCTGCTGGCATCAGCCACCCATCAGCCGTAGTAGTTGCCCACTGCCTTCTGCCATTGCCTCCTGCCGCAGTGCACAACCATAGTCCGCCACTGGCCAACTGCTGACGCCGCCCGCCGCCCAAGTAAAAATATTATTTTCAATCTACTTCCAACAAAAAAATAAAATAAAATCATACATTTATTTTACAATGAATCAAACAACTCGAAAGTATTTTAAAAATAATATAATCTTAGTAATCTGAAAACTTTTTACATTGTATTTTATTTTTAGTAAACCAAACCACTCCTAAATGCATTTGAGGGAGTCCAAAGTATTAGATTCACAAATATATTAACCAATTTAATAAATATAATTATCACATGAACTAATGAATTTAATATATAAAATAAAATAAATTATAACTTATTTTATGATATGCAGAATTCATATAATATTTTTTTCTAAAAAAACTCTCATTTCTACATCATTTTATAGTTAGAAAATATATTTTTATCTAAACTTAAAAATATGATTTTTAAAAATATGATAAAATTATGAATATTAATAATGATAAACAAATAAATAATAAAGTTTATATTTTAAATAAATTATTATTTTTTTTATAGTATGTGTCATATAAACTATTTAAAAAATAAAAAAAATTTACATATCAAAATAATTTGAGAATTTTTTTTTTAAATAATAATTATCATTTTTATAAGAATAATCCACTCAAAATTATTAGAAGAGAAACTATTTTTCATTGAAAATAATTAAAAAAATTTTAAAAATATTTAATTGAGATTTCACGTTAAATTATCTTTACTCATTTCTAGTTGGAGAGGGTAAAGACAAAAAGAGGAGACGGCCTATCAGATTCATCGGATACATAAGGTCCTGATGGATTCCCAAAACTTTGGTGGGACCAAGGCAAGCGCCGGCCGGGGCATTAAGCCAATCTTAAAAAAAATTAATAATATAAATAAATAAATAAATAATAATAATAATAAACCACCAGCCACACTAGCGGCCACAGGCAAATCCCACTCCCTCATTCAGTCATTTCCACCATTAAAGCCCGAGGCATCAACCAGTGCAGAGAAAATGACGAGTTATTAAATTCCCATGGAGGATTCCCCTCCAGAAACGTTCTAGTAAAACTACTTGAAGACGTGAAGACGAAATGGCAGGGGAGGAGATGACTAAACAGATTAGTGGAAGGAGAAGAAGCACTAGAGCTGGTTCTAATCTGATTGCGAGCGTCAATGGTGGAGTCCTTCTCATGCTGGGCGCGGCTGCTGGAGCACTATTGGCGTCGGCGTTTGCCGCTAATCGGATTCGTGCCCATAAGAGGAGAAGAGGATTGAATACGGAGGGGATTCAGGTTGTTTTCGGCAGAAAGGCTCATTATGGTTTAGATTATCTTTATTTTCTAAAATTTATTTTCTCTGTGCTTTTCGATTTCTATCAGAGGGATTCTTGTGAGCATCTTGCTACCCATGAAGCAAAGGAGCTCGTGGTTAATGAAGAAGGGGCGGGGGATGAAGCTAATGGAGGGGAAGGAGTGGTTGAGGTTCTTGTTATGAAGGAATCAATTATCATATTATGCTTTAATTTAGCTGCTAAAAGCCATTCGAAAAAAGTTTTGGTTTTAAGATCTGTTATTTTCAGGTGATTTCACAGGAAAATTTCGATGCAAGTGTTCAAATTTCTCAGGTTGGTGAAACAGAAATAGATTTTTATTTGCTGGAAGAAAGGAAAGGAGAAGTTGTAGAGAGAAGTCCGGTAACAGATATGGAACTAGTTGATGGAGAATATGGAAAACTAGCTGGTTGTATAGACTCGATTGCAGATGTAATGATTTCTTCTTTCATTTATTTCTACCTGGTTTATTTTTCTTTGTTTAACTTGGAGTGATTGCTGGGTTAATTTTCACAGAATTGTATTTCTCTAGCGAATATCTGCGGCAATTTGAAAATTAACAGCAGTTTAGGAGAAACTCTATTAAGATACGATGATGATAAATTGGTGGCGGTTATTGTCAGAGAAAAGCGCAAAAGTTCATGCATAATTAACAAAGAAGATGATGAAGAAGATAGCAAAAGTGCTAACAAAGTGGAATGGAGTGAGAGGGAAGAAATTGAAGGAAAAAATAATACATCAAATTTTTACTCAGAGCAATCCAGATTGCGCGAGGTAATACCTTTAATCACCAATTAGATGTATGAAGTTCTTCCCAGATAGTTTGGTTAAAAATTAAATTATATATAAATGCTTTTCTTAATTGAAACTTGAAAAAATAAATGTTTTAGTTTTTGGTATTTTCATGTGAGGTGTCAAGTCATGTTAGTTTTTGAGTTTGGTGTTACATGGTATAGCTGAATCCTTTGTTAGCGTAGAAACACCAAATACTTGGTACTCAACCTAGAATTAATTTTTTGATTTGAATATGGTTTTGACGGCTAATCTATTTGATTTATTTTGAACCTCCATTGATTTCATCTTCTTAACATGTGTTGATGCTAGAGATGGCTATGATTTTGTTTTCGGTGGTCAGCGAATTAAGTGGTGTTGAATAATGAAGTGTCAGGTGCTCGGCAAGATGGGATAGAGGCACACTAAACTAGATCTTTATGTGGTGCTCACATTCTCCATTATTTGCACAAAACTTGGAGAGCTTTATGTCTGAGAATTGTGTTCTATTTTCAGTCATAATGGCTAGTAGCTGGTCAAATTGGGGGTTATGAATAAGGAATTCATTATTTTAATTTAAAATGAGACTTGGGAAATAGTTTCATCACATTCATTACAAAATGTTGTCATTTGCAAATGGGCTTTCACCTCAAAAGAATTCTTGTTGTCAATATCTAATGCTATGATGAAAAATTAGAGGCAAAGGGTTTGCATCAAAGACCAGTAAATGATCACACTGAGACATTTAGTACAAGTCTAAAACCAATTAGTATACAATTTGTCCATTGCATTTCTTTTTCTTATAACTATCCGATACTTAATTAGCTTATTGTTAATAGTGATCTCCTTCAAGTCACATTGGTAGAAACAATTGCCATGGTTCAACCCTTTAGGTTCATTGACATAACTCACAAATCATATGTATGCAAACTTCACAATGTTATCCATGGGCTTGGGAAAACTTTACAGACATGTTATGCTAAACTCGACACATTATTTATTGATCATATATTTAACAAATGTAAGTCTTAATTACTCCTTACTTATATATAATTAGATCTCTGTGCAAATATATTTTTGATAGTCAACTTCTAAAGTAGTTTCTCGATTATTGTGTATAATCAATTCAATTCTAGAGCATTATATGTCTCTAATTTACTTCCTCAATTATACAAAATTGACTCAAAATAGTTTCTTGGGAGTAATGTCTGAACAGTTTTTTATAGTTGAGGGCTTACATTTGAATCAATTCTTTTTCATAATTTCTAAGTAAATGGTTATATTGGTTTAATTTTGTATAATCAAGGAATTGGAGAAATATAATACTCTAAGTATAAAATGATAACATTTGAATAGTTGTAATACTATTTGGAGATTTAAACTATTATTTAGTGCAACCTAATTACTTTATTACCATTAGTAACAATGTTAGCTTCATAAAAAAGTTCAATACTCTCCTAAAAAATTTTCATTTAATGGTATGGGATCAATTCATTACTCCATATAAGTTGAGGATATTCTTGTTAATAAAGATTGGTATCATTTTAGCATACTAAATTACATTTGGGGTTTTCTTTAACACACCAACATGAAATAAGAAAAAAAATATAACTATTCCTCTCTTATCATCTTTGAGCTATGGTCAATTACCCTAACCCGAACGCATGTGGCTTCCCTTTCTTTCTCGTCCTTCGGTCTCGACTCTACCCAACACAACATGGGCGCGGTCTTCTTCCTTCAGTCTCTTTCTTTCTATGCATGTGAGGCTTGGCTTCCTCGTACTCACACGCGAAGAGCCTTGACTCTTTTGCTAGGTCTCGAGCTCTACTTCCTTCGTTCACACTCAACACTGCCTACTCATTTTCCTTCCTTAGGTTAGGACACGACGTCGCCTCCTACTTCGACTACACAAGTGCCAAATCCTCCTGACCCACAGTCAATAACTTCTTTCATTCTCTAAATTCTTCATTCTTCTTTCTTTTCTGTCTTTTTCCTTCTCTTGACCACTTTGTTCTCTCGCTCGCTCGTCCAATTTTGTTGGTTTAAAAAGGCATACGACTATTAAGTCGTAACTGAAGAGATATTTTATTCAATTATTATGGTTATTATTATTATGTTATTTTTATTTATATAACTTACAATTATTGCAATCTCACTTCCTTATAACCCGAACGCACGTGGCTACCCTAACCCGAACGCACGTGGCTTCCCTTTCTTTCTCGTCCTTCGGTCTCGATTCTACCCAACACAACATGTGCGCGGTCTTCTTCCTTCAGTCTCTTTCTTCCTTTGCATGTGAGGCTTGGCTTCCTCGTATTCACACGTGAAGTGCCTCGTCTCTTTTGCTAGGTCTTGAGCTCTACTTCCATCGTTCACACTCGACAATGCCTACTCATTTTCCTTCCTTTGGTTAGGACACGACGTCGCCTCCTACTTCGACTACGCAAGTGCCAAATCCTCCTGACCCACAGTCAATAACTTCTTTCATTCTTTAACTTCTTAATTCTTCTTTCTTTTCTGTCTTTTTCCTTCTCTCGACCACTATGTTCTCTCGCTCGTTCTTCCAGTTTTGTTGGTTTAAAAAGGCATACGACTGTTAAGTCGTAACTGAAGAGACATTTTATTCAATTATTACAGTTATTATTATTATGTTATTTTTTTTATATAACTTACAATTATTGCAATCTCACTTCCTTATAAAATTTTATCCTCAAAATTTGAAAAGATTTAATACAAATGCAAACATACCTCAAATAAAAATTTGCGGATATCTTTCTTGATTATCAAAAACTTTCTCCTCCCAAATAACATTATTCTCTGATTGGTGCTTCCATTAAATATTCACAATTGGAATCTCCATATTTCGAAGCTTTTTAACGTCATAATCTAGTATCTTTCCAGGCTCGTCTTTATAGGTAAAATCAGGCTGTATCTTCACCGCATCTACAACGATTCTATTAGACTCGTTAACAATATATTTCCTTAGTAAAGATATATGGAACTATTATACATGAGCTGATAAAATCAATCTATAAGCCACACATCCAATTCATTCCACAATTTCATAGGGGCTTATATATATGAGACTCAAAATTTCTGTTTTTCAAATTTTGCACACCTTTCAAAGGACAACTAGTAAGAAACAAACTTTTCACATTCAACTTCAATAGTGCTTGACATCATAGTATTTCCACAATTTGTCCTGCACTGCTTTTAATCTACCTCTGATTAGTCTAATCTTCTCAGTAGCATCATCAATTATGTCATCTCCGATGACTTTTCTTTTACCTGCTCAACCTAGCATAAAGGTGTTCTGCACTTTCCTAGCCAAAATCAACTCAATTTAAATAAAAAAAATCAAATATAAATGAATCAAGCAAAGTTAAATTTTAATCAAATCAAATTCACCAAAATCATGAATTTGAATTAACCAAAATACTAATCATTAGCTATAAAATTAAAGAAAATTTAAACATTCAAAATTCTATCAACACTTTAAAAATTAAAATTCACCTAAATCAAACTCATCTATACAAATCTTCATATGGAGTTATTCCAATACTAGCTTGGTAATTGTTATTAAGAGTAAATTTTACCGAAGGTACATGTGATTTCCATTCTCCACTAAAATCAAGGACACATAACCTTGGTAGAGTCTCTAAAGTCTAAGTAGTCCTTTCTGATTGGTCATCTGTCTTAGGGTGAAGGTTGTATTAAAAATAAATCTGGTGCCTAAAAATTCATGAATATTCTTTCACAGTCTGAAAGTAAATCTGTCATCTTTGTTGAAGATAATAAAATTTGACACTCCTTATAACCTTATAATTTGATCCACAGATAATTTGGCCAATCTCTTAGTTGAATCTATCTGTCTATTAGGCAAGAAATGGGTAGACCGTCAATTTGTCAACAATTTTCTCAAATAGCGTCGCATCCCTATCACGACTTAGGCAATCCAATCACAAAGTTCATATCATTCTCCTCTTATTTCTACTTTGTAATTGATAAATGCTATAACTAACCTCTACAATGCTGATGTTCTTCCTTCACTACCCGACATGCAGGACACTTTACCACAAGTTCTACCTAATTCTTAAATCCTAATTGCTAAAATATCTTTGAGATCTTAGTACATTTTATTACTCTATGATTGAATATCATGGCCAGATAAATGTATGTCCACTAGAATTTCCCTCTTTAGATTATCAACATATGGAACATAAATCTTGCATTTATATTTCAATAAGCCATCAAAGTCTAACACATAACTCTCCAAACTATCTGCCTTATACTGTTCCAGGATTTTTTGAACACTGCTACCTGATAAATCCCCAACTTTGTTTTCCAAAGGGATTGCATAGTTGACTGATTTAATTGAACCATAATATAATTGTTATAATTAATTATAGATAGCTTCAACTTCTTTGAATCTTTAGGTAATTACTCCGATTGAGTGAATAAATAATTCAAATTATCTGAATCCTTCCTACTCAATGCATTTGTCATCACATTTGCCTTTCGCATATAATACTAAATTTTAACATTGTAATCTTTAATATACTCTAATCATCTCCTCTGCCTCAGATTAAATTTTTTCTGAGTGAATATATACTTTAAACTCTGATGATCTGTAAATACTTCACATCTGACTCCATATATAGATAATGCATAAATATCTTAAGTGCAATTTGTTGACTTCGTTTTTGTCGAGGTTTAGCTTTCCTCCTAGGATTTAGGGTTCTAGCTTTAGGAGCTTCCCCGACGATCTTAGATTCCTAGCACTGGACCCACCTCGCTTTAGAATGCTTGAAACCACTTCGACACTCTTTTGGAGTCCCGGACGGAGTTCCTGACCTCTAGCTCACAGCAGGTAGGTTGGAATTAGCGTTAGGACTCCAAATTGAGTTCCTATAGGACCACTGGACCTTAGGATAGCCTCGTGCACATTTTTCGCACCACCGAGCACAAATTCCGAGCCACGACCTCGACGTCTTCAAATTCTCCGCAACGGATCAAGATCAAGGTCGGAATGCCAGAACGAGCGCCATCAAGGTCAGAATTTCGACGAGACCGAATTTGACATACTTTCGACTCGACTGGTGTCGAGGTTCTCTTAACGACCTCGGATCGCGAAATGGACTGCGCCGTTGCATCCGGAACGTCGAATTTGCTAGGAAAGGACGTATAACTTGTTATATTTTCGAGCGCGGGTTCGCGACTCGAAATTTGCCGTTATTTTATTAAAATAAATTTTATTTTCTTTTAAAATCCTATTAAAACCCTAAAATCCTATTTCCCTCACTCGTGCCTCACACATGAGGCCTCGCCTCTCTTTCTCGATCCCGAGCCGGGTGCCATCTTCTTCGGCGAGCCCTCGCCCCGGCTCCTCTCGCGCGGTTTCGACCCCGGTCCCTCGCCGTCCTCGCCGCTTCCCCGGCCCTCTGCCCGTGGCGGCGCTTTCGGCCTTCTCCGCCGCCACTCTCGCTCCCTCGTCGCCCCCTTTTCGGCCGACTTTTGTCGCCACCTCCTCCCGTCTCTCTTCTACTCTTGCCGAGACTCCCGGTAAGTCCGTGGCTTCTTCTTCTTTGGGCCGGCTATGTAAGCCTCATTTCGAGGAGTGGTCTAGGGTTGGTTGTTTTGGTTGGCTGGTTTTGAGTGTGCTGCCATTGCTTTTCTCTCCTCCTCCTCCCTCTTCTTCTTCTCTGCTACTCACGGTTCTTCCTGAGCTTAGTTTGAGTGAGGTAGGGGTGCTGTTGGCTCTGCTCCCTGAGGTTCTCGAGACTCGGCTGCTCGGTTTTGGAGCCTGAATCATGCCGTTTGTTCACTGTTGTTGAGTTGAGGTGTTGATTTGCTTAAGCTTTCACTGAGGTATGAGCTCCTCTAGCCCTAGCTTTTACCTTGAAGGCTATCTACACACTGCTTTTCTTAGTTAGATATGGTTTCATAGTTAATATGGCATGCTATGGCTCCTCTCTTTCATTTACTCATGTTAGCTTGATGTGGAGCATGGAATGGTTTATTTAGTTTTATATGCATGTGGAGCTTGCTTCTTGCTCCTTCTACTTCTTCTTTATTACAAAGGCATGTTATGGAAGAGTTTAAATTGATCTAAAGGAGCCTTACACTTACTTTAATTTGATATATATTGAGGCTCTATACTTGGATATGTTGGATGTATGGAAATGCTTATGCAAGCTTTATGTTTAGCTAAATTTTAAGCCACATCTTGGCTCGTTATAGTCCTACTTGAAAGCACATTTCGTTTCATTTTAAAAGGACTTGGGGGCGTTTTGGTTGGCTTTGTTCCTCGATTTTGGCTCCTCGCTCGTCTCTCGGTTTTGCTCCTATGACCGGCCGATTTCCTCGTTTTTGCGGTTTTCTCGATTTTGGATTGTTTCGAGCCCTACTTTGGCTCGGTTTTGTTCGGCTCCTCGTTGTCTCTCGGTTTTGCCCCTATGTCGGGACTCGTTTTGATTCAAATTTTAGGCTAGTTCGAGCCCTGTTTTTCTCTTGGTTTTGGGGTCGTTTCGACCCCCGTCGTCGCTCGGTTTTCTTTTCCTCGGTCTCTCGGGGTTCTTTTGAGCTAGTCTAGTTGGTGTGAGGGCCGTTTTGGCTTGTGGTCGGGTCGATTCTTACAGCCAGGTAGTGGCTTGGGTTTGGCTTGCTATGGTCGGATTTGGTTCTTATGGTAGGTATTCATCTAGGCCTTGGAGTTGGGCCGTGTTTTTTGGCTATATCGACTCGTGTTCGAGACTTGCTTTGGGTGTGGCCGAGGCTTGCTGAAGTTTTGTGCTCGGACTCAATCTCGGATATGTTTGGGCTTGAATTCGGGAGCCCCGGATGGCTCGTGCCGCACCCTTGTTCGGAGTTTGTAGGGCTTTCGGGTTTGTGTTTCTCACGGGCCATAGAGGGGCCGAATGGCTCGGTCACCTAGCGAATTTGATCCCGCGTGTTTGTGGTGAGTTGGAATCGATGTGAATGGCTTCTTAAGGCTTGTCCGTGAGCTTCTTTATGGTAACTCGAAATTGGGCGGAGGCTCTACTTCTTGTTGCCTCCTTTGCTGTGACCTTGGTCGTGGGCCTCTCCTTGCTCTTGTCTTGGCCGAGAGCCTTGGTGTGTGAGGTGATGGATATGGTGATGTTATTTTTGCCTCTTGCTACATTTACTTATGAAATTGGTTTGGAAGAATTTAAGAACATCTCTTATTTGCTTCAATTAATGCTCGAAGGTTAAATATCGAGGCTCGATTAAGAAAAGCATGTGAGCATGAGTTATAACAATCACTTGATAAATTGATGTTGATGTGTGGGCCTTTATTTCAGTACTTGCTTAAGGCCCGATTTTGTGGCATGAAATGAAAATTGGATTTTGAATTTAAAAATAGCAAGGTCTTGGAGTTTTGTGGTAGCACTCCTAGTTTAGTGGTCTAGAGCCTAGGACCCGAGCAGTGGCTTTCTCTTTTTTTATTTTCTTGATTTTACGATATTTGTTTGGGAAAAGGGGTGTGTTCCCTAGGAGTCTAGTTCTTATCCTCTCCGAGAGTGTCGAGGTGCCTTTAGGCCCTTTTTTTTTACAGGACATGTGAGGTCGGTTAGAATCCGGGGTGACTTACGTGTTTTCGATTATCGGAAATCGACTCACTTCTTTTCGAAATCGTGTTAAGTGAGCCGCTTTCCGTCCTCCTTTCCTCGACCTCTCGTCCCTGGATTTCACCTTGTTTCGGCTCAAAGCACATATCTACAGGGACGTGTAGGTGTGCACATATAACCTCCCGGGTTATATGTGGGGCCATCAAGCAAGGCTGTAAGTGCGGTGGGGACATTGATGAGACTGCAAAACGAGAAAAATTACGAGAGCCATAGAATGGGGCCGCCTGACTCAGAGACTCTGTAGAGAGTAGAGCGAGAATCACGGGACCGTTCGACCGTCCTCGGGGTTTCTACTACCGACAGCCTAATGTTCGTAGACCTAGTCCTATTGTGATAGTCAACCCGTGACCGAAATGTTTTAAAACAAAAAAATACATATGTTTGAAAAATACAAAATTACCTCCACTACTACACGACTTACTTACCTACGGCTTTTACTTGCATGCAAACCAAAAGTGAAATGTGTGAAAATTTATAAAGGTCCACTGGTCAGGCTATTCGAGTCGGATTAGGATCGCCTTCGCAGAAAGTCTGGCCTAGTAGTCAGCACTCAGTCCGGACATTAGCACAGCTTTGAGTCCGAAACACCACCGTGCTTACGGGTCTTTCTTTCCAGAGGCCCATGGCTTTCTTATGGTTCGCCATGAGTTTGGCGGGTCGTCTGTGGATTTCTCACTGTGCTTTTCGCAGTTTTCTACGGTTTTGTTTTGTTTCCGTTCGTGGTTTTTCTCAGAGTTTTCCACGGACGTTTCTTTCTTTCTTCCCGCTTTCTTAGCTTTTCTTCTCGCGATTTTCCTCGCTTTCTCGGCGTCTTCCTTCGTTTTTATCGTTGAGCTTTCGTACTTTACTTTCTTTGTACACACCGTAGTACTCACTCGCTAGGTTGTTTTCACTTACTACTTTTACTCCTGCTTCTTTTAGATCGACAGTCTCGTTGCAGGAAAAAATAATAATAAACAAGTAATACATAGCTGAGGATAAGCAAAGCATACGGTACTCCCTGTGATGCTTTACTTTCCTTATTGTTATACTCGTCTTGGACGTTTTACTTTTCAACTCATACTCGTGCTAGTCAGGCACATTTACTTTCGGTACATATACTTGCTAAGCATGTCTTACATTTCCGTACTTTCTCCTCGCTAAGCATGTTTATACTCGTTTAGTATGTTTCATCGTTTAGTTCTGCTATAACATGCTCTCGTTTATCGCTTCGTTACTACTCTCTGTCATCGTCGCACACACTCACTTGCAATAAAAAATAATAAACGACTCGTACGCTCATTTTAACTTAAGATTTTAAATCTAAATCGCGATTCCCGCTACGACGTGGAGCCTGGGAGCACGATGGCAACGACAACCATCTTCGTCGACAGAAATCCGTGTCGACATCAAAGAAAACCATCCTTTAGCTTAAATAACAAGCCGTAGGACTTCGAGGTAGTCCGCCTAGTGCGACATAAATCCTCACCTGTTCTTTTAGGCTTTTGCACAGCCCTCCTGTGCGATATAAGCCCTAATTCGCTTAGGTTTCCGATGTTGTCGTCTGATACGACGTAAGCCCTCCTATCTTTCGGGTAGTTTGCACAATCAGGATATCATCGCAAACGTAATTCCTATAATTAATTTGCAGGATTGAAATTAAAATAAATCCCTTTCCAAAATTTAAAGCCCAACCATAGGATAGTTTGGGACGTCCTCGAGGTCCTCTTCGAGATCTGTGACATCCCCTACCCTTCTTCCTTTGACTCCAGAAATAACTGTTCCTCTTTGCGCCTTTCATCTATTAGATTTCCTACTCCCAATTTCGTTGAAAACCCTACCTTTGACTTCGTGAAGATAGAAACCCGCGATCTAAATCGAAAGTTCTCTCAAGTGACTTCGGTCGTTTGAGGGGTAATTAACTATAGGGCTCGCTTCTATAGGGAGTTTTAAAGACCGAGATAATATAAACCCTATTTAATTCTTTCAGTATTAAATAGGGAATTATGTCGGTCCACATAAAGGTTCGTGGACCGTAACGGATGTCATGAATTTTGTGGTTTATTTGATCGAGCGATATTGTCGAATAGGGTGTCTATTCTTCGGAACAGATGCGTTATTCGCGATATTACGCTCGTTCATCCAAACTGCTAAACGAATGAGTTCCGTCATTTCTCATTCTAATATTTTAAAATTTAAAAATCTTATTTTCAAAACTAATATACATATATCCATCAAATAAATCTAAATAAAAGAGACGCAGCGCCTCCTTAAAGCGGCCGACACAATTATAGCTGTTTCGAATTCTAAATCATGTGTGGAATAGTTTCTTTCATGATTATTCAATTACCTTGAAGCATAGGCAATGACTCTTCCATGTTGCATAAGTACACAACCTAAACTTTTTAATGAGGCATCACTGAAAATCTGGAAACCCAGATGAACCTAAAAGAGTATTTAATAAAGGAGAAGACATTAAACAAGTCTTCAACTTGTGGAAAGCCACCTTATAACTGTTTGAACATTCAATGTTCACTGCCTCAAAGACAATCTGGATAATCGCATAACAATATGTGAAAGTACATCTACAAGTCTACTGTAATAAGTAATAACTAGCGAGACCTAGAAACATTCTATCCTTAGTAATAGTAGTAGGACTTGACCAATCTGCAATCTCCTTGATCTTATTCTGATCCACAAATATATCATTTTCCCTGATAATATGCCCAAAAAATGCCACACTTGAAAGCAAAAATTCACATTTAGAAAATTTAACTTACAATTTATTCACCTTCAACTTGCTAAACAGCATGTAGATGATCTGTATTGTTGGCTTCATCTCTCGAATACATCCAGATATTGTCTATGAATATTATCATTGTTGTATCCAAAAACAGCCTGAAGGCCCTATTCATCAGATCTATAAAAACTGATAGACTTCACCACAAATTTATAGTTCCTATATCTGATCCTGAAAGTTGTCTTCACTATACTTTCCTCTTTAATTCTCAACTGGCAATAACCTGATCTTAAATCAATCTTTGAAAATGCAATTCTCTTCCAATAGATCAGAAAAGTCATTAATCATCGACAGTAGATATTTGTTTTTACTTGCAAGCTTATTCAACTCTCTGTAGTCGATGCACATTCGAATGCTTACATCATTCCTCTTCATTACCAGAGCTCCTCGAGGCGAGATACTAGGCCTGCTGAACCCCTTATGTGATAACTCGAGCAATTAATTTTTTTAACATCCGCAACTCCTTACTTGTCATTATGCAGTGTGCCTTGGATACTGGCTCAGAGCATGATAATAGCTCAATAGTCAAATTTAGCTCTTGCACAAGCGGTAGCCCCGATAAATTGTATAAAAATACATTTGAATATTCCCCTACAACTAAAATATCACTCAATGACTTCACTTTCTTAGAGGTATTTGTCACATGAGCAAGAAAACCTTGGTTTAATGATTCAACAATTTAAAAGCTTTCAAATAGATAATTATCCTGTATGCCAATTCTCTATCACTACAAAATTTGACTCACGCCTCTCCAAGTATATTTTTCTGACAATTTTTAGACAATCAATCCATGCCTAAAATTACCTTAGATGATGTGAATATAAGCAAGAAACGACTGTGGGGATTGAGGTTCTAATTAGAAAACCTGATGTACTAAGCCAAAACTAAAAGTAATTGTTAGAAATTCATATGAGATGCATGAAACAACACAAGAAAACTGTTCCAAAGCTGGAACAAACTGAAAAGTAGAACCTAGCAGTAAAATAGATGGATGAAGATAAACCTTGACCCAATGCTTAACGCAAACAAGAAAGTTGGTATAAGATCTTCACTCTAAGCGTGACGTGGGAAAAAACTTTGGTACAATGGTAGACGCCACAAATGGGGTGGAAATCCACTTGATAAGTTGGGGAAGAACTCCTTGGGCAATGACCAAGAGTTTAGTTGGAATCTTAAGGAAACCGTGGGAGACCCAAATTCAAGTTTTGCCAAAATCCAAAAGTCTCTTTTCTCATTTGAATAAGGCATATATATAGGCTAAATCTTACTGTTTTCGCCATTCTTTTTCTCTCTTTTTTTATTTTAAAAGGAGTCGCCAGCTTGTCGATCGTCGTATACTTCCCCTATTCGAATAAATCTCCCTCCCGAATCAAATAAGTGATTCGAAGAGGAGAGGAACCGATTAAGGCAGGGACATACGACAAAGTCGACAAACAAGAGAAAAGAAAACATGGAGAGTCTACGTGCGATAAACCTCGCGAGGATAAGTCGAAGCATGTCCGCCCAAACAAGATCGGACAGAGGCACCTCGAACCAATATCCGCGAAAGAAGTATCTACGTAGACTACCCATAACCGGAGAGTCAAGTGTATGTACACGTTCGGGGTCGAGAGCACTCCTGCAGGAACGCATTCCTACTCGGTTAATTACATCTTGGGGATACCCAAGAATACTCTCGATAAAAGCGAGTTTCGCTTTATATTATCATGACACTGGGTATAGGCAATCAAAGGGAGATTATTCCGTGTGGGAAAGTCTCGACGCTTCAAAGCTCTCGCTAAGCCATCGTGCGCAGAGTGAGTCTCTCACATCCCAAATGGGGTAGCGGCTCATCAAAGATACGAAACCCACAGAATAACCTAAATCATCTTGACGGGGTATCCCAACACGTCAAAACACGTCCAGGCCGTAAGGGCAAAGGACAAATCGTCGTATCCCAAATGGGCGGCGACTCACTCCAAGATCGGGCCGTCAAAATGATATCAAAGAAGTCAAGGAGCGAAAGGGCTCAACAGGGGTAGTTAAAGGAAGGAAAGAGTAATCCTAAAGGGGTAGAGGTAGCCAAGTCGAGGTACCATAGACCCGTCATCCAAAGCAGTAGGACCCTAAGTCTACCCGAAAGTGAAGGTAGTCGACCCAACACATCCTGAGATCCCCGGTCAGCAATCCAATAATTGCATTATCCACGGTAGCCTACAAGGTCAAAGGAAGGAAACTCTATCCCTATGACTATGAGTCGGAGCTCCAAGAGGTGGGTCTCACACCCGCCAAAGTCGGCAAGGATGCCTCGGAAAGGAGAGAAAGGGAGGTTCGGGCTACAAAGCCGCAAACGCTCCAAACAAAAGGACTTACACCCCGTCCGGGCCGGGGAGCCTTCTAACACCCTAGGCGCACTGTAGCCACCTATAAAGGTATGCTTGAGGCCGACGATGGAGAAGCACAGTGACTCCTCCTCGGGACATGCAAATATGAATGCAACTATCTCAGAGCGGTCCCTAAGTAATGTGGAGGCCCTATTGATAGCCATGCAATGCAACCCATTTAAAATCCTGCCGAAGGCCATGCAAGAAAGTAAAAGTGCATATTTTAAAATCTTGAATATTTTAATCCTAAAATTCATTTATCTTGAATATTTTATTAGGATTTTTAACATATAAAGTTTACAATTTTAGGGTCCTTAAAGAGCACTAAATGATATCGCGAAATCCCGCATCACGTAAAGAAACAAGGAAAACACATGCGGCATGCGAAAATGTAATAAAAGCAAGAAAGAAAACACTTCATAATAAAATAAAAGAGGTCAAAATGCTCACTGGACCGACAACATAATCCAGAAAAGAAAAATGCGTGCGGACTCCGCATATACATGCCCGGCTCTAATTCTATACATCAATATGAAATGCGGAATTAAGATACGGGGCACGAGCATCCGCTCCTAGTCCCTCCACGTGGTTCCCGCGCAAAACGCCTCGGAACCCGTGTCCGTATCTTATTTCTCGCTACGAGACTCTCCTAGACTCTAAAAGTACAAAGGAAAATAAAAAGACTCAATCCCGCATGAAAACAAGTATTAGCGGGAAAGCTCACATGCAAATGACGTATAACGAGCCATGCTTTATAAATGGGGAGCTAATAAGACCCGCAAACAAAATGTCGAAATCATCACTTGCTCCCCCATAGCGGCATTCGTGTATGTGTATAAATAAGCATGGCTCCTCGGAAAAGCGCCCTAACACACTACCATACATATGAAGCATACAGATCACATCACGGTGCAAAATGCGGAAGAAAGATATCCGGCTAGTGGCAACCAATCCATCAAAGAACAATAGCCGAGCATCAAAAGACTACCTGAAGAACCTAAGTCCTAATTCCAAGACACCATCTAACGAAAGTGCACAAACCTAATGCCTAAGTGCAGGGTAAGTCCGGGTATAAGTATGACTTTGACGGGGCCGCCATACCGGCCCCGACCTAAAGATCCGAAGGATCTAAAGGGCGTCACGAAGAGGGTGGACACAAGTTAGATCCAATGGATCCTTAGCACGATCATACTTGTGTCGATCCCGATGACTTAACTCGCATCGCTCGTTAGGCTCAACCCAATGAAGAATGCTCGTTAAGGCATCGCGACCAGACACAAGGTCACTCTCCTAACGAGTAGGACAAGCCATCGAGGAATGGGTAAGCGAACGATCATGCAAGAAGCTCACATTGTGATTGCTCGACTGAAGTACGAAACAATCATAACGGGCGCCCAAAAGGGCAAACAAACACATCATGCAAAATGCAAGGATGCTACATGCAAAGAGAATGCACCAAAGTGGTGATGGTGAGTATACCATAAAGGCAGTGACTCGAAAAGAGCGGGCATGCCGTGAAGGCAGCGGCCCAAAGGATGGGTATGCCAAGGAGGCAAGTGACTCGAAGGTGGGCATGCCGTAGTGGCGACGGCCCGTAGGTGGGCATGCCTTAGCGGCAGCGGCCCGAGCAAATGAGTATGCCGAGGAGGCAAGGACTTGGAGGTGGAATAATTCTCACTAAGGAGAATCATAAAAGTGCGGTGCAAATGCAATCGCAAATGCAAATGCAAAAAAAAATAGAATAAGGTGCAACATGCAACCAGACCAACATGCACATGCCATAAAACATGCAATAAAATGCAAAAGCATACAAACATGAGTGATCGGTCGACCGGACCGTGGTGGCTGGTCAGACCAAAGAAATGGGTGGATTATTTCGGGGTAACCAATCCGACCCTAAAGGATAGGTGATCGACTTGGGACAGTCGATCGAACCCAACTGAGGATCGGGGATCGGCCCAGATGCTCGATCAACCCGAAGTGCTCATGCGAACATGCATACAATGCAACAAATGACCACATGCAAAAATGCAACAAGATGATCCATGCACATGCGATGAAACCCAAACGGTCGACGACACGTCGAACTCGTCCTAACGACCTCACATAGGTACCTAGGGTTGACGCACTTGGATCTGCGGCATCGACGCCTCCAGTTTTGGCGTGGCTATGTAGAGGGTTTCCCGCTCCGATTTCTCGTAGGGGAAACTCTTTACCGTTCGTAGGGCGGACTAGCTACAAAGCTTTTTCCGCTCTACGAACACCCCGATCTTATAGGACGGACTAGCTACAAAGCTTTTCCCGTCCTCTAAGATCGAACTCAACTAATCCCTCCAAGGGAGATTAGGAGCGCCAAAATCGTGGGAAATTGAGATTCCAACCCAGCAGGATTAAGATCTAAAGCTCAGAACAGGGAAAATCGCTAGGCTACGAATAGGAATTGGCCAACACACAAGATTCTTAACCTATGGCTCACTCTAGGTAAATTAACGATCCATCACATAGGCGGCTCGACCGGTCGACACATGTCGTCCGGCACTTCCACCCCACGTGGGCGATCGAACCCACAAGCCTAGACAGGACTAAACCTAGGGTCGGCTAAGGGATAAGAAAATCTCACCGCCGCGAAGGTTGAAGACGCGTTCTCTTTATGCTGAAGAAGAGCCCTCGATTCCGGCGAACCGCCGGTGTTCGGTCCGTGCGCCAGCGCACCTCGCAATAAATCATGCAACGAGGAAAATACGACGCAATGAGGGCAAGAGGTATGCAAAGTATCCAAAATAAATAATTTTAACTTGGGAAAATATAGCCGACAAATATACCTTAGCGAAGGGGTCGCTCGACAACGGCGGAGGGGAAACCATGAGGTAAAAGAAGTCCGCACTTCCTCGAACAGCGACAACGTTCGCTGCCCATCGATCGTGAAATGCTCCGGCGAAGTCTCCGGTCGCCGGGAGGATAGGACGGCGAGGTTGAGGGGTTAGCTCATCGATGGTGCACACCGGGAGCGAAAAAAAAATGCGGAGAGCCCAAAAATTCGACGCTCTCCTCGTCGATTTTCCCCGGCATAAATGCGATGCCGGCAAGGAGGAAAAGTGGTGGTCCGGTGATGCAGCTGGTGAGAAAATAAGGCCGAGAGAAGAAAAGAAGACGACGGTGGCGGCGGTCGGCTGCAGAAGAGAGGACTCAAGCTTCGACTCCGGCGGGCGCCGTCGACGTCAGGAGTTACACCGGCGAGAGAGGTCGGCGAAGGGAGGAGGCTCGGCCTCCCCGAAGGAGCGACAGTGGCTTTGTCCAGCGGCTGGAGTGGAGGAAGGACGTCGGCGACCTTCGCCAGCGATGAAAGGGCTTCGGCGGTGAGCTCCGACGGCGAAGAGGAGGGATGCGAGCAGTGACAGCGGGATGGAGAGATAGGGTTCGCGAAATCGGGGTTGGCGGCTGCTGTTTCGCGATAGATCTGAGAGGGAGAGAGGTTTTTTTTTTTATCATATAATATATAATATATAATATATAATATATAATATAATAAAAATAATATTATAATTATCCTCCGCGAATATTTAGTCCGTACACGTGCTCGCAGCGAAGTGGATGTCCCTCTTGGCTAAAATCGACGTTCCGGACGCAATGGTGCAGTCCGTTTCGTCATTCGGGGTCGTTCGGGCCACTTTTTGAGCAAATGGGCCAAAAAAGAATAATTCGCATATTTTAAGCTCGCCCGCCACGTCGTAGCAAAATGAACGTCCTCCGTAGGTAAAATCGACGTTCCGACACATCGTGCGATCCGTTTCGTCGTCCGAGTCGTTCGAGTGACTTTCGACGATCGACTAAAAACGATAATTTGCACAATTTTTACCCCTCCCGCAAAGTTCGCAAAGAAATAAGCGTCCTCCCTGTGTAATATCAATGTCCCGGACACACTCGCGTGGTCCGTTTCATCGTTTGAGGTCATCCGAACAAGCTCGGCCGTGGATGGACCAATTTGAGCAAATTTTGGCCGCGACGCGTGAAGTAACACTTGTCGGCCTGACCAAAACCATCTGACGTACAAAATGTCGACCGGCCTTCGCCTAAGCGAAAGCCAAAGTCTAACAGAATGACCCGGTTGTGTGCCCTCAACACACACTGAAAGGTCCCAAATGGATGTCTGGAGCTACGGGTGACTTATTTGCATAAAGTATGATCCCGATGCGCTCGAGCGGACCTCCCACACATGTGATATATAAAATAATAAAAAAATGACGCCAACACTTACAAGTAAGAAAGAGAAGATAAATATCTTCTAAAGCAAAATAAAAAAAAACTACATCAAGTTGGCATGTCAGCTATTATTAAACCGCAATAAAAAGACAAAATATCCATCCATAATAGTATGACTTCTTTATCTTTGGGCATGAATTAAGTTGACAAATCTTCGTGACTCTTCCTCCTTAGACCTCCATGAATTGACTTGAGTCCAAGTTTCCTGGACTAATCCATTAAGAGTTTCTTTCAACATCTTTGCAGAACATCTAGTAATTGGCCCACATGAAACTTGAATTAAATCTTCTCTTGAAATCGTGTCATTGCCATCCATGCTATCATTTGCATCATTAGATGCCACCATAAGTAACAAAATCAATCGTGCATCAAAAAATTTTCCACCACACATAACTTCACCTGACATAATTGATTAATTTTCATAGAAGCATCGTTTAGCATTCTAATAGATAATATCACAAACATTAAGATGTTATTCATTTACATCACTTTAACCAATTCCTCAGCTATAAAAGAATATAATGCTCCCAAATCAAACAATAGTCTTATTGATCTATTATGAAGATATATGATACCTGTGATAACTTCATAGAAGTCCTTAGCTTCCTGTTATGAAAGTGCATAAACCCTAGGCTGAACATTCTGCTGGGTCTGACCTGGATTTGGCATTGATTCTGAAGATTCGACTGCCCTCAGCCTGCCAAATCTACTTTGTGGTGGTGCAACAATTTCCTTAAATTTTTTTGGAGCCCTCTATCCTAATCTAGGGCAATTCTTCACCACGTATCATAGTTGGAGTCACAAAAAATAAGTGTTAGATCCAAAAAAGCGCTCACCCTTATGAGCCCTCCCACACTTGTTACACTTCCTGCTTCAGTTTAGCTATCAAAACCATTGGATCTGACATTCTTAGCACTTGGTACTTTTTGACTGGAATGACTTCTTGCCCTAAAAGCCTTGAGGAAACCTGAATCCCTCCAAATTAGTCCTCTTTTGGAAGTCCCTCCTCCGAGTAGCTTCTAAATCTAATTCGGTCTTCCGGGCCTCTCCACCAAATATAATAATTATTGATCCCAAGAGAAATTAGTGACTGTTTAATCATATCCTTTAGCATAGATAAAAAAATGTAACATTTCTCCTCCGCATTTAGAATCAATGAGTTGCATACCATGGAAGCATAGTGAACTCTTCCTCGTACTGCATTATCAAGCAATCATCTTGTACCACCACCAACAACAACTACAATAACAAAGCCTTAATCCCACTATGTGGGGTCTGCCACTCGAATCCTTCTTCTCCATTGCATCCTATTAGTGTCATATTTTCATTTAGTTCTAATAAATTAAGATCATTTTTTATACTAAGCCAAAGTCTTCCTAGGTCTACCTCTTCCTTTCTTAACAAGTCAAATCTAAAGCATCTACTCTCCTAATCACATCATCAGATAGTCGACGTTTAATGTGACCAAACATCTAAGACTACTCTCTCTAATTTTGTCCGTCACTGGAGCTACATCAACCATATCACAAATATATTCATTTCGCATATTGTCTCTAAGTGTAAAGCCACTCATCCACCTAATCATTCTCATCTCGGCAGCACTTAACTTAGTATTATGCTTCTCTTTTAAAGGCCAAAATTCAGCACCATAGCATTGCAGGTCTCACTACCATTTTATAAAATTTTCTTTTCAGTCTAAGCGGTACTTTTCTATCACACAAAAGACCCGAAGCATTCCTCCACTTCAACCAACCGGCTTGAATTCTACTATTAACATCCTATATCACCATCGCTTTGAGCAACAGACCTGAGATATCTAAATCGTTCACACCTTTTGATAATTTGATCACCTAAAGTTACACTATGTCACTAGAGCTACTACCACTAAAATTACATCCCATGTATTCAGTTCTAGTTCTACTCAAATGAAGGCCTTTAGACTCCAGTGTAGACCTCCATAAATGAAGTTTTTTCTGGGCTTTTTCTCTCATCTTGTCCACGAGAAGGATATCATCAGTAAAGAGCATACACAAAGGTACATCCTCCTGTAAATGTCCCGTGAGACCATCCATAACTTAAGCAAAAAGATATGGGCCTAAAACCGATCCCTGATGTAATCCAACAAAAATAGAAAAATAATTGGTTAATCCTCCATCAATTCGAACACAAGCAACAACTCTAGTATACATATCTTTAATGACTTGAATATAAGTCATATCAACATCTTTCTTCTCGAGATCTTTCCATAGGATATCTGTTGGAACTTTATCGTAAGCTTTTTTTAAATCAATAAAATCAAATGTTGATCCTTCTTATTATCTCTGAATTTCTCCATCAAACCTCTCAATAAATGTATAACTTCCATAGTAGACTTGCCTGACATAAACCCAAATTGATTATGAGACATTTTTGTAATACGTCTTAACTTATGTTCAATTACCCTCTCCCATAATTTTAAAGTATGAAACATCAACTTAATTCCTCTATAATTTGCACACTCTTGTGCATCTCTTTTATTCTTAAAAATGGCAACCAAAATACTCTTCCTCCACTCCTCAGGCATCTTTTTAGTTTTTAAAATAATATTAAAGAGTTTAGTAAGCCAAGAAACTCCCAAATCTCCTAAACATTTCCACATTTCAATTGGGATGTCATCAGGTCTTACAGACTTTCTATCTTTGATTTTCTTTAAAGCCTTCTCAACTTCTTTTTTACTAATGCGACGGTAAATATCTTTTTCTAAAAAAATCACTTTTTTTATTTTCATCTTTAATGCACTTTATTTTAGTTAACCTTTACTTATTTTCTCTTTATTTGTCTACTTTATATATATATATTTTTCACCCTCCTTGGTATCTAATTTATTATAAAGATCACTACAAGCAAATTTTTTAGTGTCAGATTGATTTTTTAGACTCCCTCTGGGTCGTTTGATATTTTTTTCAGTTCTCTAAGTTCATACATTTAAACCAATTTTCATAACATAACTTCTTTTCTTGTACATTATTATTTCACCACCAACTATTGTTATTTATATGAAAATTTTCTTTTGATTTTTCAAGTACATATTTTGCTACTTGTTTAATAGTATTTGTTACTTTATCTTAGATAACATTTGCTTCTTCAAGAACATCCCAAATTTTGAAATGATGAATTTTACTCATAAAAATAATTTTATTTTGTCTTTTAGGTTTCCCCATCTAAATCTACGATGATGAGTCATAATATTTTTTTTACAATTCTTCATCTTAAAATCTAGAACTAATAATCGATGTTTGGTACTTAACACCTCACTTGAAATAACATTTCAATCTTTACAATCTCGATGATCTCTTCTTCTTATAAGAAAATAATCAATTTGTGTTTATTAGATTCATTCTTATAAGTAATAAGATGCTCATTTCTTTTCTTGAATAAAATATTAGTAATAACAAAATCATACACTAAAACAAAGTCTAAAATGGCTCTACTTTTTCATTAATCACTCAAACTGTTACCACCATAAACATTTCTGAAATCTTCTACCAGTTTACTGACATGTCCATTTAAATCTCCTTCAATAAAAATTTTTTCTTCAAGAGGTATTATTTGTATTAAGCCTTCTAAGTCATTTCAGAATTTATCTTTAGACTCTATATCTAAATCTATTTGAGGAGTATAAACACTTATAATATCAAAAATCTTATTATCTTAAGGGCTATAATTCTATCCCCAACTCTATTAATTTTTACAACATTATCTTTCAAACTCTTATCGACAAGTACATTTACACCATTTCTAGTTCGACTCTTATCAGGATACCAAAGTTTAAAATCTAAGTTATCAATCTCCTTAGTCTTTTCTCCAACCCATTTTGTTTTTTGAATACAGAAGTTATTAATCATTCTATAAATCATAATTTCAACTAATTCCATTAATTTATCATTGAGAGTACCTACATTCCAAGATCCTATCCTATTATTATTTTCATGAACTAACTTTTATACCCGCATCCATTCGTGATGTGGGAACTCTAGCTTATTTGAGATTATACCCGGACGCCAGTGTAGCAGCCCTTACACACTTTTCACTGTATTAAGACCATACAACACGTTGCTTTTAGGGGACGCTCTAGCTCTTACAAAATGATTAAAAGGATTAATGTCATGAGTTTTTGACAAGTTTTACGCTGGCTGTCATCTACCTAACGTAAGCCTCAACTTTTCACATCCGGGCTTAAGACCGACAATGACAGTGTTAAACTTGTCCTGCATCTATCTCCTAGCTAATTGACTATTCATCCCACTATACCAAGTGATTGGCTCTACCCCTAAATTTCTCTTGTAACTGCCCTCGCCGCCATGTCTCTCCTTCTCTCTCTAAGACAAAAAATGACTTAGTGTAACTCTCCTTTTCCGGTAGATAAGATAATCCATCTGAAGACCTTTTCACTCTCAACAGTTAGTTCTCAACTTCCACTAAACTTCCTCCTTTAGAAAAGGGAGGTGTCGTCTTATCCCGAAATAACTTCAAATACTTGTCCATCGGGCCTCCCTCACTAGAACTGGCCTGAGTCTGAGAGTTATTAATCATATGAGTTACTGCAGTCATTATCTCAACATCTGTTTTCACAATAATATGTGAAGGTGTGTCAATTTCTATCGCATCATATTGAACTTCATTCCATTGATTTTTCATATTCCTGAAATAACATGAGAAAAAAATATAATTATACACAACTTAACCCTTTATTAATATTATTTATTAAATTAATTTAATCAACCTAATGATTTTCTTTTATTATGATCCAACCGATTTTTTCTGATATCACTTTTATCACGACCCGGTCTGATAGTTTAGAATTAACAAAGTCAAGAACTATAGCCGGACGATATTAACATTTTATTACTTTACATATATTTTTATAACTTTCAATTTATAAACAAACCACTAAGAAATCATAATATATACTATGTAAATTTAAATCATCTAGAAACAACAATAAAATTTGCAAGTAAAACAATATCTCAACCCAACACATAATAATAACACTACTCAAAACTAAAATATACAATAATTACAACAACACAACATAATACTTATTAGTTGAGTCCTCATGTATAGTAAATCACTCTTATCAAACAAATCAATTAAGATTTTATTCTTAAAAAAATAATTAGATTCAAGGATAAGTTTTTACGATTTAGTGAATAGTTTTAATTTTATTATGCATTAAATTAATATGCAAATGCTATGCATGAATTACCAAAATAAATATAGTTCATTACTTATTGAAACTATAAGATTTCATTTTAGTTTAATCAATCCCATTTCAATTTAAGTATTTACCATTTTTAACTTTTCTAAGAAATCATATCAGGATTACCGTCATACCTGAAGGTATTGTTAAAATTATACTCGTAGATACCATCAGAATTTTGCACCTAAAGATTTCATTTTCATTTTCATTTTTGAGCACGTATATATCGCATCCCCTGCAAGTACCATATGAGGGTAATCTTGAATGACTTAAGCCTTTAAGTTTCATTTTCTTTAAATTACTTCTCTTAAAGGACATTAAACAATCATTTTCTATTTTTCTATCTAATTCATTTTAATAATTCTCTTAGAACATGCATACATGATACAACATTCGGATCATTATTAAAACAATCGTCTTAAATATTAAAGCAAGTCTTTATTTAATAAAACATTAATTTAATACATATAAGAAAATATATACTCATCTTTAATGCCTCAACTTTCCTCTTCTCCCTGCAAACTAAGCTTTTAAAGCGTAAATCATTTTTAATTAAACCTATTATTAATAATTTAATACATAATTTATATGTTAGATTAATTAATTAAAAATAAATAAATCCTAACATTTACCTCAGTTATCTCTATCTCTTTTGCACAAATATTGACCTCTATCTCTCTCTAATTAGAGACTTTAATAGTTATGATCATGATATTAGATACACTTACAATTAATATTTAAATAATACACTTAAATAAATAATATTTTCATTAAGTAAATTAAGTTAAAGTATTAAACTTAACTTTGAGCTTTGGTCAATTACCCTAATCCACACACACGTGGCTTCACATTCTTTGACCTCTTCCTTTGGTCTTGGCTCAACCTAGCACAATACACGCGTGGTCTTTTTCCTTTGGACTCCTTCCTCTGCGCGCGAGACTCGACTTCCTCACATGCACGCATGCAGAGACTTGTCTCCTCTGTTAGGACTTAAGCACTACTTCCCTTGCATGCACCTGACCACCCTCCTTCCCCTTCCTTCTCTTTCCTTCGATTAAGGCACAACATTGCCTTCTCGTTCGGCTATGCAAGTACGCAGCCTCCCATGCCCACAATTGATGACTTTTTTCATTCTCTATGCATTTGCTTCTTCTTTTTCCTTTTCCATCGTTTTTTTGGCTTCAACCTTCTCTCAATCACTATGTTCTCAATCACTCTTCTAGTTTCGTTGCTATGAAAAGGGCATATGAAGAGACACTTTTATTCAATTATTATTATTATTATTGTTATTATTATTATTATTATTATTATTATTATTATTATTATTATTATTGTATTTTTATTTTTAAATACTTATAACTTGTAGTTCTTACACTTTAATACCTTGGCACTTATTAGAGTGCATTTATAGAGCCACTAGTGCTAGTAATTTTTTTGTTAACTCATTTTTTGAAGATGATTTAAAGCTTGGGAGATTCAAAATATTTGGAGTGTTTGTTTATTCTGTAAGAAAGATTTTTGAAGTAACTTCAAATATATAGAAATAATTACAAGTCAATCATGCAATATAAATGACTAGAATGTACCTTTAATTCGATACCTTTCTATAATATTTTTTAATTTAAAAAGAAGAAATTCATGGTTATTTCTTTTAATTCTTTGACCCTGATTAATTTAATTTTAGTTGTATATTTGACTCATCCGACTAGAGTAAACATTATTTTGAAGGTAGTTGGTCAAGCACAACATGTCATTTGTTTATCATGTCACCGATACATGACACTCTTTGGTTAGGCCAAATGAGCTAGAGATGTCATATGAATTTATGGCTGATTTATAATGTCATGATTTGGCTCGGGGATTGGAATTAATTAAGACAGAAACAGACGGTCAAACGGTCGAAATAAAATCTCTACTATTCTTATTCTATCCCTAATAATTTAATATTCGAAAATTCATGAAAGAGCCACTAAAGAAAATATTTAAATTAACAAGTAGAAATGTTTACCTTTTCGTTTGTTGTTTTCGTCTTCTATACATTTTTGAACATTTTCTATTTATCTTGTCCAAATACTTAAACTTAAAAAATATTAAAATGACATAATGAGTTATCTAAGACAACCCAAGAGTAATTATACTACTAAACTACTGTAACCCAAGAAAAAGAATTCAATATGCATGCTGGTCTTTTATATCTATATAAGAAATCTTATAATATGTCAGTCTTTTATATTTTATGAGAAATTTGATAATATGCCAATGCATGTATCAATGTTAGTTTTAAATGAAAATACTCAAAATTTCTATATGCATGTACTTTATCTTTACTCTTATTTTATACCATTTAAGTACACATTTATATATGTGAGGATTATTGTCAACAAAACATAACACACCTTTTGGTTGATATTATATCGCCGTCTCTCGTCGGTACAGCGGTTAGTGATGTAAACATCACAATTGTCTGGGGTGGAAAGACCCTTACTTGCCTCGTGCCCGATATTATTTCGTCGACATAACAGTTAGTAATGTAAACATCATAATTGTCTGGGAAGGTAAGCTTTCATATACTTGCCCTTGACTGATACTATCTCGTTAGCACAGAGGTTAGTGATCTAAACATAATAATTGTCTAGGGTGGTAAAAAAACTCAACGTGCATGAGTATACTGGCTTCCTTTGTCTATACCATTAAGAGTGAACTCTTCTGAACATTCACATACAAGTATTTATATATATATATTATTCCATTCTTCATAAATATCTTCATGCATCTAATAACATGCATACTTATTCTTATTTTGTTGTGCAACTATCATCATGCATATCTCTTACATCATGCATATCTCTTTCTATCGTGCTTATAATGCACATTTTTCTTATCATGCTTATCTTGTATATCATGTATATCAAACATGTATCATGTATATTATATATATTTTTAATGCATATCTTATATATTTTATCGTCCCACATATATTCTTATTCTAGCAATATGAGGAATCTTACTAAACTAGAGCATACATGAAGCAAAACATATATTTTGAAATAAAGAATATGACTGACACATAAATTTAATTACTCATTTTGGTTTTCACGCTATTCTTAAAATTTGGTAACTAGTTGAATTTGCAATAACTTTTATGTGGAACATAACAACCTGTAAAACAATATTAAACTTTAAGATTTAAGCAATTTCTATTAATCAAATTCTTCTTCTTAAATTAGCATAGTATTGTTTATTTGACATTGATGGAGTAGCTGTACGATAAGCTTTACATGCTTGCCTCGAACTTTTCGCCTCAGTTAACCAACCTAAAATCTTAAGTGACTTGAGAACTCAAGATATCTTAGCTCATAAAGTGATTTAACCGAAAAGTTATTTTTTTACTCAAACGGGCTTCTCGGCAACCCAACCCTTCTCCGAAGCTGCCAAAACTTCTTCATTCCTTCCCCTTCAAATTTTGTGCCAAAGCTCCTACAAAAACTCACAAACCACCTTCAACATTTCCAACACAAAATCGGCGCCTCGACGGCTACCAGGAATGAAAAAGATGCACAATTATTAACAAATCTCAAAGTGGAAGCAAGTGAAAGGAAATGAAAGTCCAATATGTCCTAAAATCTATTTCACGTCTTTCGATTTCGTCCTGAAACTCATATTCACGGCCTATGGCTCTCGATTGCGCGTTCGGCCTTCTTGTTCGCATCTTGTTACAGTAGAAGGGCGTTGAAACTTTTCGGGATTTGCCTATTGCGTGATCGAACAAGGAGGCAGAGGTTTTGTACGAGTCAAACTGAGAGGTGGGAGAGTGATATTGAGAGATGGAAGGGATTTTGAAAACTTTAGAAACCGTTTGACCAAAACCCTCGAATAAATTAGCCTGAGGCTGGTTGGGAATAACAATGCGGTAATTGGGAGGGATTAATTAAGGGTTAATTATATCTAATTAACTTATAACTTCTAGTTTTTATATGTTTAAATCCATTAATAATTTGTATATAATCTTATATATTAAAAATTGTTCATTTTCAAGCATAGAATTTTATAAAATTGATTTGATTGAAATCTGAAGGATCTGAAATTTGTGGTGTATTTTAACTTTGTCAAAATTTTTATCCTATTTTACAAAACTGATTTTTAAAATCTCATCTCCTTATAAAATTTTATTCTCAAAATTCATGAACACCACATTACCTATGTATATTATATGATTAATAATAAAGTGATTATGGAAGTCTGTTTCTAATGAAGTGGCAACTAAAACATATGTAATAAATTATACATTTGATAAATCCAACATAATACTCAAAAGACAATTCATTCATCGAACTCTATGCATCAGCATCAACATCAGCAACAACATGCTCTTCGGGTTCCTGGTGAGTTAATGAATAAACCCTTGGGCGAATATTCTTCCATGGTAGCTCCCGACTAGTCATGGTGTCACCTTTTATTATCCTCTACCGACCACTTCTAAAAGTAGATCTTTCCTTAAAATTCCTTTGAGATGTATCCCTTCTTGGGTGAGCATCTGTTGTGAATCTCTAAACAATATTAGGGCAATTTATTCTTTGATGTCCAGGCTGTCTGTATAAGTGACACACATTCAAACCAAATAAACATTTATCATGATTTTGCTTTTAGACTTAACATAAGGCTGTATGGTGCCACTGGCAGCCTGACTAATTACTCCACTAATATATGGCTTCATCTTCTTCCCAATAGACTCTCCTCCTAAACAAACTGTTGGTGTCACTTCTTCCCAACTCTTCCTATTGTGAATATCTACACGCTTCCGAGTTTACTGAAAATCAATCTCCACCCGCATAGCCCTCTCCACTAGAATTGAATAGTCTTAAATTCCAAGTGGCTCTAGTGGCTACCTATTTGAATCTTTTAATACAGAAATAAATATTTGGTATTTATCCTTTGCATTTGCAACGAGCTATGGTGCATCTCGATAGTATGGTGAACTTCGCTTCGTACTGTATAATCGATCGATTTCGTTGTACCAACCTAATGAATTTTTCTTTTATGTCTTCTAGCCGACAGTGGTACAAACCAATCATTGTAGGTTTTCATAAACTCGTCCCACTGCATTAAGTGGCTGGTTCTGCCTCCAAACTTCTCCTGCATTTCTCCTTGCCACACTCTTTCGGCTTCCCCTTCAAAAGAAAAAGTGCCAAGGGTAACTCTCCTCTCCAGTGGATATATCATACCATCAATAATCTTTTTCACTCTCAATAGCCAGTTTCAGCCTCCACTGGCCCATTTGCTACAAAGAACAAATGTTATCTCTTATCTTATAAGAGCTTCAAATACTTATCCATTGCTCCATTGCAACTCACTTAAGATTATAATTCTTAATCAATTGAGTCATTTCATTCATCACATTAGAGAATGCACCAACATTGACTGTGATATTCTGGGGTACAAATGATTCTGCATTCTCATTTTTGATTTCTTCCGGATCATCCATAATTCTAAAATAACAATCATATAATTTAATTAAACTCAATTAAAATTTTTAATTTATATCATTTATGACTTAATCCAATTATCATATTGTCTCTTTCATTAAGATTTAAATTATTTAATCTAAACCGCTTGATCTGATACCATATTTTTCACGTCTCGGTCCATAGCTTGAAATTAATCAAAAGAGGAATAGACACTCGGATGTTCAAAATAAAGTCACAACTATTCTAATTTTATTACTAACAGTTTAATATTTAAAAATTCATGAAAGAGACAATACAAAAAGAAAATTAACAAGTAGAAATGTGTACATTTCCTTTTTTTATTCTCATCTTCTATAAAAATTTGATCCCTTCTATTCATTTTGTTCAAATGCTTAAACCTAAAAAAATATTAAAAGAACATGATGAGTTATCTAAAGATAACCCGGGAGTAATCACACTTCTAAACTATAATAACTCAAGGAAAAAAATTAATATGCATGTTGGCTTTTATATATTTTTTGCTTTAGTTATGAATGGTCTTACTGGACATTTACAGGAGGATGTAACTTTGTGTATGCTTTTTGCTGATGATATCCTTCTCGTGGATAAGATGAGAGTAGAATCCTAGGAAAAAATTGAATTATGGAGGTCGGCATTGGAGTCTAAAGGCCTTCGTTTAAGTAGAATTAAAACTGAATATATGGAATGTAATTTTAGTAGTAGTAGCTCTATTGACAGAAGTGTAACTTTGAGTGATCATATTATTAAAAGGTGTGAATGATTTAGATATATCGGGTCTATTCTTCAAAGTGATGATGATATAGATGGGAACATTAAAAATAGAATTCAAGTTGGTTGGTTGAAGTGGAGGAATGCTTCAGGCCTTTTGTGTGATAGAAAAGTACCGCTTAGACTGAAAGGGAAATTTTGTAAGATGGTGGTAAGCCCTGCAATGCTCTGTGGCGCTGAATGTTGGCCTTTAAAAGAGAAGCATGATACTAAGTTAGGTGTTGACGAGATGAGAATGATTAGGTGGATGAGTGGCTTTACACTTAGAGACAAAATGTGAAATGAATATATCCGTGATAAAGTTGGTGTAGCTCCAGCGGCGGACAAAATTAGAGGGTTTGGTCACATTAAACGTCGACCATCTGATGATCCGATTAGGAGAGTAGATGTTTTAATTTAACTTATCTTAGGAAAGGCAGAGGTAGACCTATGAAGACTTGGGCCTATTGTATAAAAAATGATCTTAATTTATTAGAATTAAATGAAAGTATGACACTAAATAGGACGCAATGGAGAAAAAAGATTCATGCAGCCGACCCCACTTAAGGCCCGTTTGGCTCCGCGATAGGAGAGCGGTGCGGCGGCTGGCCGCGAATTGCAGCCATTTGGGACGACTTCCCGAGTGCTGCAGAATGCTATTTTAGCTAAACGAGTTCCGCAGATTGAACCCCCGGCCTCCGTTTGAGTAATGGATTTTTTCCGAGTTACCCCTTCGTCGCGCCCGCCCCACTTCTCCCTCTGTTTGACGCTGAATCCCTCGCGCTAGTCTACAGTTCGACGAAGCCATCCCTCCCTGTCGGTGATCACTATCTGTGGCCGGTGAAGCATGAGGCAGTTGCAGCCAAAGGAGTTGCCCTTTTTTCCCAGCACTCCTGCCATTGTTTAGCCATTCTCGCCTTTTATAAAACTTTTCCTGTAATTGCTTTGCTATGGCTCCTGCAAATCTCATATTTATCTATGTTAATTGTGCATTTCAACTCTCTTTCTCTCTCTAACTCCCACACTATTTTTGATACTTCTGTGTATTAGAGCATTTCAGATTTTGGATATATGGTATGATTCATTACAGCAAGCACTATAGATGGACTTCATTTTTGTGATGGTTTAAGATTTTTTATTGAAGAAACTCGCTACAGTTAATTAGGCCGACTTTCATAATTCGATATTAATTTTCTTAAGATAAAACATTACTTTAATAATAAGCACATGCACATAGGAAACTGAAATATAAAACATGACTTTAAGATAAACATTACTATGATAGCTTCACAGCAAACAACACAAGAGCAAAATTATCATTTATCCGTAAACGATTCCACACATACTGTTTTCGCACAACCGCAACAAATAACCAGTCGATTGTCCCCAGTAGCAATTTCCCCTCAGAAGCCTTCCCCATTAACAGTTTCCTGAAGCAGCTAAGTTCAGCAATTGAAAAGTTCGAGAAGCTGCAATCTGTGCCAAACAACCCTTAGTGAGATTCAGGTTTTGTTGTTGTTGGCTTTTATATCATTATAAGAAATCTTATAATATGCTAGTCTTTTATATTTCTATAAGAAATCTGATAATATGCTAATGCATGTATCAATGATCTTTTTTAAATGAAAAATACTAAAATATTCTATATGCATTTACTTTATCGTTACTATTGATTTATACTCTTTATATACACATTTTTCTCTGTGAGGATCATCGTCAACAAAACCTAACACACTCTTGGTCGATATTATCCCGTCGTCTCTCGTCGGCATAGCGGTCAGCGATTTAAACTTCACAAATGTCTAAGGTGACAGATCCTTACCTATCTCCTGGGTGATATTATCTTGTCGGCATAGTGGTTAGCAATGTAAATATCACAATTGTTTAGGGAAGTAAGATCTCATCTACTAGCCTCTGACCAATATTATTCTGTCAGAATAGCAGTTAGTGATCTAACCATCACAATTATTTGGGGTGAGAAAATTTCTATGCGCGTGGGTACACTGTTGTCCTCTATTTTTACTATTAAGGGATGAACCCATCATCTGAACATGCATATACAAGCATTTATATATATATTATTTCATTCGTTAGGGACATCTTCATTGCATCTAATAACATGCATATTTACTCCTACTTTGTTGTGCAACTATCATCATGTATATCTTATATCATTCATATCTCTATCTCATGTTTATCTCGTACATCATACATTTTTCTTTCTATCGTGCTTATCATGCATATCTTTCCTATCATGCTTATCTTGCACATCTTGTATGTCATAAAGATCATGCATCTCATGCATATCTTATATATCTTATATGTTTATGTATATTTTTCTTATCTAACAATATGAATAATCTAACTAAATTATAGCATACATTGAGTGAAAGATACATTTTGAAATAAATGAAATTATTGAAATTAAAAATATAATTGTTCACCTCAGTTGCCTCACTAAACTCTTTATCTTTGGTAACTAGTTGGATGTTGCAATAACTTTTATGTTGATCTTAATAACCTATAAAACATAATATTAAACTTTAATATTTAAGCAATCTCTGTTAATAGAATTATTCTTCTTAAATTTGTATATAATTATTTATCTAAAATTGACGAAGCCACTGTACGACATGATTCCACACACTGGCCTCGATTTCACCGCCTCAAGCAACCAACCTGAAATCTTAAATGACTTAGAAACTTAGGATATCTTAGCTCATAAAGTGATTTAACCAAAAAAATTACTTATTTACCTAAAATATTGTTCTCCACAACCCAATTCTTCTCCAAATCTGCCAAAATCTTCTTCCTTCTTCCTATCTTCTCAATCTTTCCTTCTCTTTCGATGATTTTGTGCCAAAGCCCCTACGGAAACTTGCATACCACCCGCGACATTTCCGACAGAAGATCAATGCCTCTGATGGCTATCGGAAATGTAAAAGATGCAAAATTTTTGGCAAATCTCAAAATGGAAGCTAGAGGAAGAGGAAGGAAATGAAAGTTTCAAATGTCGTTAAAATCAGTTTCATACCTTTCAATTTCATCCCGAAACTCGGATTGATGACCTGCGGTTCTCGGTCGTATGCGCATTCTACTCTGGACCCTGTTCGATCAAATCCCTGGAATAAAATAGCGTGAAAAGAGGTTGTGAATGGATTGAATGATATAAAAATCAGAACTTACAAGTTAATTAAATTCAATTAACCCTTAAATAATCCTTCCTATTACCGCATTAAATATAGTATTTGATATCAAATTGGTCGTTTTCAAGCATAAAATTTTATTAAATTGATTCGATTTAATTTAAGGGATCCGAAATATAGGATACAGTTTAAAGTTGCCAAAAATTTTACCTGATTTAACAAATTTAGTTATTACATGTAAAATAATGGATCACTATTAATATTATGATTATTGATAATTTTATTGCTTATGTTATTTAATTAAGCTATTTGATTTCACGATATAACATTATAGACATTGATTGAACTTTAAAAATGAGCCTGGCACGTGGCAGTTGAGCTAGTAATAGCTTGTATAAGTGGGACCCAGGTACTGAGATGGCTCCTTCTCATGGGTTCTTGGAGTAGGATTGGTTGTTTGGGTTAACTTAAACAAATTTAGCTATTAGGTGTTACGGTTTAGTGTTGCATGCTGGCCGATGAACTGCCACCATTTTCTAATAAAATCAATTACAATAGTGGTGTCAAAGGGCTCATAGCTTTCTTATTTGACGGTAAACTGTTCCAAGGGCCTCATAGCTGATGATGAGAGGCATAGGTGGTGGTCAGATGGTGATCAACCTTGAGCACCTGAATTCTTCATCTTCCAGTTTTTTCCTTAGGCTTAGCTTTATTAATTTATAATCACTACAGAAAACAGATATGAATTACTAATATAGGAAAAAAAATAAAATAAAAAATAAAGGGAGCCTGACCATGAGTTGGTATAATGTTTGCCAAGTGGGTAAATCAATTGTAGTGCTTTCTATTTCTAAAAGTTTTATCTTCATATATTTTAATGTGGCATTAGGATTCACTGGACATGTCCTTATGAAATGTCTTTAACCGTACTTGAGAACTCTTCTTTTGAGAAGTGAGGAAATATTATTAAATTCGATTCCTCTCAACTTTTCATGGTAACTACATACATATCAAATTTAATAATACATGTCAATTTTGGATGGTTGAATTTAAAATCATCTCAAAATTAAAAAAAAGTTTCATCCATCCACCCATCCATCTAAATTGATTTAAAGGTTTAATTTACAGCGTGTTAAGGACAACTTTATATTACAAACCACAGTCATGTTTTATTTTTTTTCTTGCTGCAACTTTTTTTGATGTATTTTCAAATGTTTATGTGATGAGAATGAGCTTTTCACAGTCATCACTGGAATACAACATTCATTAAAAATTGGTTTGATTTTTCCTGAAGGAAAAAAAAATCCATAATATTTACATCAATTTTAAAAAACTCTTAATTTTGCCACAATAATTTCACAACTAATTTTACAGATAACTGCATTCATTCCAAATGGACCTTTAGTAACTATCAATGTACAATTACCATGATAATAATTGAAGAGGATCCAAATCCCACTAAACAAACGTGGTGGTGGTTATTGATGATTACAGAGAAATACTCTTCTATGCATGTCAAAATGTGAAATTCCTTGAGAATTTATGGAAACAAACTTCTAATATATTGCTCTTCAACTTGTCTCAGGAGAATTCAGGCAAGCATCTTCATCATGGTGAAGCACCGGACAGTATTGTGGATGAAGAAGAGGCTGGAGGAGCTATCACATGGGAACGAAGGGTTCAGGTGATTTTTTGGAAGAAATTTTTATCTTATCATGCTATAGTTTTACCGTTAAAGGCCATAAAAATTATGTTTATCATCTGTTATTTCTAGGTAAATACCTCTGATGATCTTCATTGAAATCTTGAATTTTTTGATTTTGTTAAGGGGGAGTTAGATATTTATCTTGATGATAAAGTCGTAAAAGGAAGCTTGGCAAAAGATAATGAGCTAGTGGATGAAGTACAAGGAGAACTAGCAAAGGTAATCATGTCTTGATTTTTTATTATTTTCATTTTCTTTATTTCTAATTTGTTTTTCATTATTTTTTATGTGATAGTAATATGTGACTTATCCTCCACAGATTGGTTCTTCTCCAGCGAATGTATACAACAGGTTGGGGATTGATACCAATGCGGGAAAAGTTCAATTAAGGCATGATGATGAACAATTGGTGGCTATTATCGTCAACAAAGAGATTGAAAACCCATTTATAAATAGAAAAGAAGATGAAGAAGATAGAAAAAAGCCTTACATTGAGGAGGGAGCTGAGAGGGAGGAATTAGAAGGAAAAATCACTCATTCAAACCTCAATATGGAAGAACTTTGTTTACCTGAGGTAAGTACCATATGGATAAAGTAATTTAATTTTTCTAATTGCTAATTATGTAGACTACTGGTTAATAAATCGAGGCAGTATTTTTTGTCCAATGAGTAAATTACATTTTTTATGGGCAAGGCAGCCATGGTAAAGTACCTAAGTTATTTTATGAAGGTGAGGTAATGAACCGATGGTTTTGGAATTTTAGAAGTGTGTGATGCTCAGCCAAGGGTGGGTGTAGGGTTTTCCCAAGATAGATAGGGCTATGACTATATCAAAGTGGAGACTTGAATTAGAATTAAGAAAAAAATTATTGTCCAGTGCTATGGCTATATAAATATTATTTGAATACGTGATTTGTAAATTATTCTGGAAGTCTAGCTTTTGATTGAAGTTATAATTAAGTCTCCGATTGGTTATTAATTATAAGTAATTATAATGAATTCATCAAAGGCTAAGCTAAGTAAAAAAAATATGGAAAAGTGATGATAGAAGGCAATTTTATTAATTCAAATTTGAATGATTTTCTCAAAGATACCAATGGTTAATCAATAATATTTAAATCAAAATTGAAAAAATAATGATTAAAGAACTTGTCTAGTTAATCTGAAGTCAAAGCCAAGTGTGAAATGAGCTAATCATAAATCACAGGAATCAAACTCTGGATCAAAATAAAAATTCAAGTCAAGATGAATTTGAATTTTGGAAGGATATTGATATCAATGATTATGAAAATGCAAGCTTAAGCAGCATCATTAATTGTGGGTGTTCCCTTGTAGATGGGAGGGCTAATCAACCGGAGGCGCATCTTCTTCTAAAATGTTTCACCATATAAACCCCTATTTATTATTAGGAGGAATATGGTTAATCAAACCTAATCTGCCTCATAAAAATTTATTCTCATATTCTCATCTCATCGAGGCTTGATGTGGGGGTTATTTTTCCTAAGCAATTAATTTGTTAGCTCAATGAGTGCGAGCAATATAATCACAGGATGCCATATATTTGAGAGCCTCCTAGAGCAGGGCTCTTCACTAAATAAATTTTCTCCCATAAATTGAAGCTCAATGTGAAGTTAATGCCCTCTTTCCAGTTCTTTGGAGTACCATCTATCATAGGGAACTTTTTGTTTGATTGCAATACCCTTTTTGTTTGGCTTTCCAAAGTTTGTACAAACCCAAAAGAGTAATGCCATAAACCTATTATCCTTGAGGCCAGGGCAAATTAGATCTTCAATGTCTCCTTGCTTTTTGTGGAACATCAATGAAAAGAGAACGGTCAGCCTATTTAATGCATTTCAACATGTCTGTGTCTAGAGCAAAAAACTGTGTTATTATCTTGTTTATTTCTTTCATCCATGCCTTCTCTTTTGTTTCATCCCATCATGGCTTACTAAATAATTTGAATGATATGCTCTTTGATTTTGCAATGAGAATAATTAAAGTTATTGCCCACTTTATTCTCATCATAGCTCTTTTCAATTTACTTGCCGCTCCTTTTATCTAGTTTTGCAACCTGAAATCTTGCTTAATTGCTTATTATCAATTTCAATAAAATTGAAACTTGAGAATACTGTAGAAAATAACTCAAATTTCCTACCAATTATATCATGCAGCCTCACAATATTCTACACGACAACATTCTTTTTATTCTAAGAAAAATCCTAAACTATAGCGTGCCTTTGGAGTTTCATAAATTCTCTAATCTTTGCTTCAAATGTTTTCACTGAGCTTAATTCTCCTCATTATCTTTATATGGCGGAATGGAGATTTAAGAATTAAATTGAACCTGCAGATAGAATTGTTCAAAACCATTTTTTGTACATTCATAACATGGGCTTAAATAGTGTATTGCAATGTTTTACAAATAAATCCCTAGACTTTTTCAATATTCCCTTTTCACCAATAAAACCCTAAATAAGTCCAGTTCTCAACGCACCCCCTCAAGATGGGAAAAAGATATCCACTAAGCCCATCTTGTCACATAACCTAAAAAAATCTGATGAACTAAGTATTTTAGTGAGACAATCAACCAACTGCTTTCTAGTGGAGCCCATTATTCAGCTTTTCCTTGATGACAAATATATTAATCTCCACATGTTTGGTTTTATTGTGCTGCACTAGGTTGTTGACAATGCTGATTGCCAATTTGTTGTCGCACCACAACTTCATTTGAGTTCCTTTGTCCTCCTTGAGCTCGACCAACAAGTCAGTCAGCCACATCATCTTGGCAACTCATAAGGCCATGAACCTATACCCTGCCTCTGTTGTTGACCTTACTAGAGACTGTTTCATGCTCTTCCAAGAGATCAAGTTGGCCTCTACGAACACGCATTATTCTGAGGTGGATCTTTTGTCATCTGCACAATTTGCCCTGTCAGCTTCACAAAAGCCCTCAATGTCTACATGCCTATTCTTCCTGAAGATCAACTCCTACCCTGTTGCACTCTTCACTTACGTCAAAAACTAATACACTTCCTCAATATGATCTTTTCTTGGATCATGCCTGTAACAGCTCACTACTCTCATTACAAAAGAAATATCGTGTTGAGTGCGGCACATATAGATCAGAAGACCCACCAATTCTTGATACCTCTCACGATCAACTGGTTCTTCTGTCTTAGCACTTAGCTTGGCTTTCTAGTCAATTGGAAGACTGCAGGTTTGCACCCAACATGCCTACTTCTGTGCATAGATCCAGTACATATTTTCTCTGGGACATTACTATCCCATCAGATTCACGTGTCACTTCAATCTCAAAAAAGTATCTGAGTTGCCCAAGATTCCTCATCTCAAATTCATTGCCCACTCTTACCACTAGTTGGGTAATTTATGCCTCATTATCACCATTGAAAAAGATGTCATCAGCGTATTGTGTTGTGACTTTTATGACATGAAAAGAATACTGTATGGTCTGCATTGATCTGCTAATATCCCTTGCCCACCACAGCCTTTCTAAACTTGTCAAACCAGGCTTGAGGAGGCTGTATCAAGCCATACATTGAATTCCTGAGCCTACACACATTGCTTACAGTCTAGATTGTATCGAATCCTGATAGTATCTCTTTATAGACCTCTTGCAGTAACTCACCATAAAGTAATGCATTCTTCACATCAAGTTTGCGTAATCTCCACCCATCATTAATTATCAGAGAAACCAGTGTCCCCACTATACTCACTTTTGTTATTGGTGCAAAGGTTTCATCATATTAATGTCAGGTGTCTAACTGTACTCTTTTGCCACTAGTCGTGCTTTGTACCGCTCCACCTTCCTTTGTGAGATTTGCTCCAGTGTGAAGATCCCCCAACAACTTTTTCCCCTGCTTGTAGTGGCATTATCTCCCATGCTCTATTTTTATTGGAGCTTTAAGCTCTTTATGCTTAGTCTCTTTCTATTGAGGATCCTCCTTAGCAACCTGCTAACACTTCAGTATAAGACCTGCTAACACTTCAGTATAGAGACAGTGTCTTAAGATGTAAGGAATGCTCCATGTAAGGGTGATATGTTAGATATGAAACAAAATTAGCAATATCATGTTCTCAACCAAAACGATTGGTAGGATATTCAACAATGCTGTGAGATTTCCTCCTTAAAATTACGGAGAATAAGAGAAGAAGGATAAACTATATCACTTAAGAGTTACGAGTCAAAGGCGGATGGTGTACATTTTTGAAGAGTTGGGAAAGAACGGGACAAAGGACTAGCTGACACAAGTGGCACTGTAGGCACCGTTCCATTATTTGGCTTCTTTCTTCGTGTATATGCCGTTAGCTCACCTTCAACATAAATCCCACCATTTTTGGGTTCACTCTCTTCATTTTTCAGTTCATCAACTGATTCATATCACATCATAGGACAAGAGATTGCTCCCACGTGTACCAATCTCTCACCATTGCTACGAAGGGTTGGTGTATTATGGTTTCTAAATGACACATCCATGCTCACAAATAGTCTCTTTAGGCTCTAGCCGACATACCCCTTCTAGGTAGTAGAATAATCTACAAACACACATTTCACAGATCTGGGATCTAGTTTTGTAATGATGGTCTATATTATCCATCACAATAGATACACATCCAAACATCTTTATTGGGAGGATCACACTATTATCTCCTTTCAACATTTGATAAGAAGACTTCCAATCCAATACCCTCGAGGGCATCCTGTTGATCAAGTGAGCAACTGTCAAAATGGATTGTCCCATAAGTGCTTTTGGATATTCATTGCGATCATCATGCTTCGAGTTACCTCTAGAAGGCGTCAGTAGAAATAATATCTCATCTGAAATACTAGAAAGATGTTGCACGAATTGTTTGCTATAATGCTCGCATTGTCTTTGTTGGTTATGATTCTGTTGTTAATGGTATTAATACGTTGTTAGAGAAGATGGCTAACATCATTGAATTTCCTCCTTGCAATACTCATTATGCCATGATATATGAAAAATGATTCATAACTCAAGTATGTTCGCTTTTCTGGTGGAGCTAGAATAAGACTTTAAAGGTTTAACTTTGGATAAGTTGTGTGTAGAGGATGACCATGCAATTTACAAAAAAACCAGCTCCGTTAAAATTTATGAATTTGTAATTTTTTACTCTTAGTGAGGCAATTAGGTTCTACCAAGGTAAATAAAGCTACAACTTAGTAGTTAGTGGAACTTGGGTTACTTTTTATGCTAAATTTGTGACCCTAATTTTCTTGGGTCGTGCTTATTGTGATCATACAGATTGAGGCTTAAGAAGAATACTGTGAGCACAATGATTAAAAGTTACAACCATTAGATAAACTTATAAGTCTTTAGATTGCAATCCAGATATTATTGTTTTATTGATTCTCTTTTAATTATTTCTTTTAAAGAGATCTTACTAAAACTATAAATACCTTTCTTTTATGTTGTGCAAAACACTCTCCACTTGTAATATCTTATTTGATATAGTGAATTCTTCCCTATTAGTGGTTTTTCTCATCTTGGGTTTTTCACGTAAAATATTTGTTTTCTTTCATTTGTTTATTTTATTGTTTGTTGCATCGATTAACTTCAATTTATAATAAGTGATAAGTTTTGATTTCGATTATGGTAACAGTAAAGTGTGACATCCTTCTTTTTAGACTGCAACACCAGCTTTTCTCTTTGGCAAGTAATGCTTGGGTTTAGAAAGATTTCTGTCATGAATGCTAGAGGAGAAGCAACATAATGATCTAAATGTTCTTTTTTCAAATTTATCTTCATGTATCAAACCAAATTCTATAAGATGTTTTGAAGGACCGTTGCTACGTTGTGTTTCAAATTAGGGTAATTGTCACGATGAAAAGTTTGATCAGTAAGTTACACTTGAAGCAACATTTGCACTCTCATAGAATGATAGAAGGTATATCTGTTATAAATCACTTAACTATCATTAAGGAAATCATCTTTGATTTGTAACCCATGGAAGTTAAATATGATGGAGAATATTTGACATTAATCTTATTGTGCTCACTGCCTTTATTTTATACAATGTTTAGAATACCATCTTGTATGGGGCAAGAGAGTCACTTACTCTAGACAAAGTATATGATGCTTTTTTTTTCTGAAGAGAAGATGAAACAATTTGTTGATCAACATGTTGCTCAAAGAGAAGGCTTTATCGTTCGAGGTAAAACTTAAGAGATAAGTTTTGGTGCTGATACAAAGAATAGATTCAAATTCAGAAATAAAGATAAGAGCTGCAATTAATGTAAGAAAAAGGGGCACATCAAATCTTAATACTACAAATTGCAGAATAAAAATAATAAAGTATCTTCAAATTAGAAAGATAAACAATCAAATCATTTTGATGAAGCTAATGTTGTTGAAGAAGCTATTAATGATTGTGAACATCTAATTGTCTCCTACGGATAACCTTGTCATGCTTGGGTTCTTGATTCAACTCGCATGTTTCATATGTGTCCCAATAAGGTCGGTTTTCAACACATGATTAGTTTTCAAAGGGTACTATGTTAATGGGTAATAATGCTCAATGTAAAATAATCAATGTCAGAACTATTAGAATCAAGATGTTTGATAGAGCCATCTGAACACTTGGAGATGTGAAATGTGTTCCAGATCTGAAAAATAATCAACTTCTTTTGGTACTTTTATGCTAAAGGGTATAAGTACCTTGGTGAAGGTGACGTTTTGAATGTCGACAAAGGATCTCTTATTGTGATGAAGGGATAAAAGAAGGTTGGTGAACTATATGTCTTACAAGGCTCTACCTTGATAGTTGATGCAACAATTTTTATTTCTTCCATGTCAGAAGATGAAACAAACAGATTTTGTCATATGCGCCTTTGACATATGAGTGAGAATGAGATGGTTAAACTGGGCAAAAGGGGACTTCTAAATAGTCAAAGCATTACTAAATTGAAGTTTTGTGAACATTATGTATTTGAAAAACATAAAAGAGTCAAGTTCAATATTGATATTCACAATACTAATGAAATATAGAATACATACATTATCACCTCTAAGGACTATCTACAATGCCATCTAAAAATACCGTCAGATATTTGCTGACATTCATTGATGGTTTTTCCATAAAATTTTGGGTGCTCTTCTTGAAAGCAGAAGAGCGATATTTTTAATACATTTAAGGAATGGAGGCTAGAAAACAGATCAAATGACTTTACCATGATAATGGGTTGGAGTTCTGTTCATGAGGATTAATGCCTTCTACAAATCAAAAGGAATTATGTGAGACTTCACAGTCTGGCACACACCACAACAACATGATGTGGCAAAGGGAATGAACAGTTATATAATGGAGAAGGTTTGTTGCATACTCTTCAATATCAAACTACCCAAGTCATTGTAGGCTGAAGCTGCTTCTACAACTTGTTACTTAGTGAATGACTCTCTTTTTATTGCTATTGACAGGAAAACTCTATAAGAGATTTGGTCAAGTAAATCTACAAATTACTCTAAGTTATGAATTTTTAGTTGTCTCACTTATGAATGTATTGAATGATATGATCTCCATGCTTCTGAGTATGTATATGAAATGCAAGATATCACGTTGTCGGCCGCTTAAAATGCGATGCGCTTTGAGATTTTAATTTAATGTATATATATGTATGTATTGATTTTTGAAAATAAAATTTTAAGTTTTAAAATATGAGAATGAGAAAGGACGGATCTCATTCGTTTAGCGAGTTGAATGAACGAGCGTAATATCGCGAGTAACACATCTATTCCGAAGAATAGTACACCCTACTCGACAATATCGCTCGATCAAATAAACCACAAAATTCACGACATCCGGTTCCTAGTCGCGAACCTTTATGTGGACCGACAAATTCTCCTACTTAATACAAAAGAATTAAATAGGGTTTATATTATCTCGAGTCTTTAAAACTCCCTATGTATGCAGCTCATAGTTAATTACTCTCAAACGACCGAAGTCACCTGAGAGAACTCTCGATTTAGATCTCGGGTTTCTATCTTCACGAAGTCAAGAGGTAGGGTTTTCAACGAAATTTGGTAGTAGGAAATCCAATAGGTGAAAGGCGCAAGGAGGAACAGTTATTTCTGGAGTCAAAGGAAGAAGGGTAGGGGATGTCACAGATCTCGAGGAGAACCTCGAGGACGTCCCAGACTATCCTATGGTTGGGCTTTAAACTTTGGAAAGAGATTTATTTTAATTTCAATCCTGCAAATTAATTATAGGAATTACGTTTGCATAATGTCCGATTATGCAAACTACCCGAAAGACAGGAGAGCTTACGTCGTATCGACGACAACCTCGAAAACCTAGCCGAGTTAGGGCTTATATCGCACGACAGCGGTGCGTAAAAGCCTAAAAGACACAGGTGAGGATTTATCGCTGCGCTAAGCGAACTACCTCGAGTCCCAGGGCTCATATTTAAACTAAAGAATTGGTTTCATTGATGTCGACACGGTGTTTCATTGAAGAAGATGGTCGTGTCGCCCACCGTGCTCCAAGCTCACGTCGCAGACGAGGACCGCGATTTAGATTTAGAGTCTTAAGTTAAAGCTGAGACGTGCGAGTCATTTATTATTTTTATTGCAAGTGAGTGTGTGCAGAACCGTGGTATGAGTAGTAAAAGAAACAAGAAATGAGGAGCATGCTATGCTTATGCAGGAAGTAACATGCTTATAACGAGTGAAACACGCCGAGCGAGGAGAAAGATGACGAAATGTAAAACGTGCTTAGCGGAAGAAAGATACGGAAGTGTAGAAACACGCCAAGCAAAGTATACGTATCGAAAGAAACAACCTGGCATCAGGAATGATGTACTTGAAAAGTAGAATATGCTAAGCAGAGCATAACAAGAAGGAAAGTAAAGATCGTATCACATGAGATACCGTATGCTTGCTTTATCCTCATACATATGCTACTGCTTTATCGTTATTTTTTTTATTTTTTTATTTCACGATAGATTTGTCAGACTCAAAAGAAGCAGAGTAGAAGAAGTAGGTGAAAACAACCTAACTAAACAAGTGCTATATAGTGCTGACAAAGAAAAGAAAGTCCTGAAACTCAACAAGAAAACGGATGAAAACGCCGAGAAAGCGATGAAAATCACTGAAGTGAAAATAAGAAAGTCGGAAAGAAAGAAAAGAAACTTCCGTAGAAAACTCCGAGAAAGCTCAACAAACGAAAACAAACAAAACCGTAGAAACTGCAAAAGACCGCGAGAAACCCACGAGACGACCAGCTAAACTCATGGCGAACCATAAGAAAGCCATGGGCCTCTCGGAAAGAAAGACCAGTAAGCACGGTGGTGTTTCGGACTAAAGTCGTCGTTAATGTCCGGACTCGAGTGCCGACTACTAGACCGACTTTCTCGCGAATGCAGATCCTTATCCGACTCGAATAGCCTAACTGCGACCTTTATAAATTTTCACACATTTCATTTTTTTTTGTTTCATGCAAGCAAGATCATGAAGAAGAGGTCGCATGTAGAATGGAGGTAATTTCGTATTTTTCAAACGTGTATTTTTGTTTTAAAACATTTCAATCACGATTGAATTACCCTAATGGATTAGTGCTTACGAACATTGGGATCGTCTGCAGTAGAAACCCCAGGACGGCCGAACGGTTCCGTGATTCCCGCTCTACTCTGCGCAGTCTCCGAGTCGCGGCACCCATTCTATGATTCTCGTAATTTTCTCGTTTTGCAGCCTCATCAACGTCCCCACCGCACTTACAGACTGTTGATGGCCCCATATATAACCCAACGAGGTTATATATGCACACCTACTCGTCCCCCGTAGGTGTGTGCTTGAGCGTTAAACAAGCGTGAAACCAGTGACGAGAGGCCGAGGAAGGAAGATGGAAAGCGGCTCACTTAACACAATTTCAAAAGAAGTGAGTCGATTTCCAATAATCGTAAAACACGTAAGTCACCCTGGACTCCCGACCGACCTCACATGTCCTGAGAAAAGGACTAAAGGCACCTCGACGCTCTCGGAGAGGATGAGGACTAGACCCCTAGGGAACACACCCCTTTTCCCAAACAACAGCTGTAAAAGCATGACAAACAGGCAAAGACACTGACCAAGTCCTGGACTCTGGACCACTGCTCGGGATTCCTCCAAACTCCAAGTACCCACATCGATTTTCAATTCTCGAACACAAACCTCCCGTACGTTCTCCCACGGGCTCGGGACTCAAGTTATAGAAATAGGAGAATCAATAATCTTTTAATACATAAGAAAGAGAATGGACAAGCCATAAGCCACCAAATTAGCATCAATTCCACCAAATAGAATTTCCGAGACATATTTTAAGTGTCGTGCTCAATTTATTTCCCACAGGTAAGCTAGGAAGCTCCTCCAAATTCATTAAATCCATTCCATAGACAAGTGAAGCAAAGAGCAAAGCCACCATCACAATAACCAACCCAATAAGGCTCTCGGCCAGGGCTAAGAAAAAGAGCAAAGGCTCACGGCCTAAGTCACAACAGGGGAGGCATGCCAAGCCCCGCAAACTCAAACTACCACCATAAGCTCACTGGCCAAGCGCCCAACAAAAAGAGAGAAGGTAGAGTCTCCTCACAATTCATCATACCACAAATGAGGCCCACGGCCAAGCCCCAACAAACTATCCATACTAATTCAAATTCATCACAAATACATAGGAATAAATCCACTAGGTAACCAAATAATTCAGCCCCTCTCTAGCCCACGAGAAGCACAAACCCGAGCCCCACATAGACCCAAGCTCAAGCCCAAATGCATTCTAAATTGAGCCCAACATACAACTTCAGCAAGCCTCAACCGCACCCAAAGCAGAACTCAAGCCCGGGCCACTATGGCTAAGAACATAGCCCAACTCCAAGGCCTAAATGACCATCTACCACAGGAACCGAATCCAGCTCACACAAAGCCAAACCCGAGCCACTACATGGCTGAAGGAATCATCCCAGCCTCAAGGCAAAACAACCCCAATATCAGACCAACTCAGAAAACTCCAGGGACAAAAAAAGAGCAACAGCAGGGCTCAAACCAGCCCAAATTTAAATTAAAACAGTCCCAGCGCAAGATTAACACCGGAAGTGCCAAAAGAGCCAAAACCCCGCCACAGTGAGGCTGAAACAAACCCAGCTCTAAATCACAACAGCCCCCAACGTAATGGCAAAGCTAGAGAAAGCTAAAGTAGCCAACCTGAACCATAGCTAAGTTAGGGGCAAATCCAGCTTCGAATTAAACAGGAAAAACAACAAGATTAACAGAGAGCTGAGCCATATGAGGCTACAACCAAATCCCAAATCGAGTTTAGAATCGAAAGTACAGCAGGATTCAACCAAAACCGAGCCAAAGTAGGGCTCAAACGATTCAAAATCGAGAAAACCGCAAAAACAGGGAAAGCAACACAACGATAGTGGCAAACCGAGAGGCAACAGGAGCCCAAATTAAGGAACAAAGCCAACCAAAACGAGCTCCCAAACCCAAAATAGAAGCCAACAGGAACAGCCACCCCAAGCCTCCTTTAGAATAAAACAAATTTGCTTAAGAGTATAATGAGCCAAGATAAAATTTAAAATTCAGCTAAACATAAAGCCCAAGTAAGCACTTCCATATATCCAACATATCCCAACATAGAGCTTCAATGTATTTCAAATGCAAGTAAGTGTAAGGCTTCTTTAACTCAATTTAAACCCTTTCCTAACATGCTCTTTGGTAAAGAAGAGGTAAGAAGAGCAAAAAGCAAGCTCCACATGCATATAAAACCAAATAAACCATTCCATGCTCCACATCAAGTTAGAATGAGTAAAGAAGAGAGGGGAGCAATAGCATGCCACTTTAATCATGAAACCATGTCCATTTTAAAGAAAACGACATTTATATAGCCTCAAATATAAAAGCTAGAGCTAGGGGAATTCATATCTCAGTGAGAACTCAAGCAAACCCACACCACGCTCAACAACGTAAACAAACGGCGCAACCCGGACTCAAAACCGAGCAGCCAAGCTCCACGGACTTCAGAGAGCAAGACAACAGCGCCCCTCACCTCACTCACACACAAGCTCAAGAAGAACCGTGAGCAGCAGGGAAGAAGAAAAGAGAAAGGAGAGAAATGGAGCCTTCAAAACCAGGGTATCCAACCTCAGACCCTCCCCAAACGGGGCTTTAAATAGCAGAAACAGGGGGAGCCAACTGGAATCATCCAAAGCCAACCAAAACTCACCCACACGCTCACCCAGAGCCAACGGCTACAAGGGACGAACCCTACCTGGCGCCACAACCCACGCACGCAGGAGAAGCCTCGAGAGAGTAGAGAAGGGAAGCAGAGGGAAGCCATTGGGAAGGGAAGAGACTTCCCGAATTGCGTCGAACCACAGGTGCCGCAGCCCCCTAAGCACCGAAGAGGAAAGTTCAACGCGTCGAGAAAGAAGAGGCGCGTGGAACGTCCCCTCCCATGGCTTAAAGGGGAGAAGGGTTCGTACAGCGGGACGAGACTAGGCGAGGAGAAGAAGTCCAGTCGAAGCAGGCTAGGGCAGAGACGCACGAACCCACGGGAAGGAGAAGAAGAAGGCGCGGGTCGAACGAAATCGTGAGTAGGAAGTCGAATGAGGGATAGATGAAATAGGTTTTAAAAAATATATATATATTATTAATTTTATTAAAATCAAGCCCAAAATCGCAATTTCCGCTCCGCATGCGATCCTCGCAAATTAAATATCAATTTTAGGTGGAAACGACGTTCCGTACGCAACGACGCGAGCTCGTTTCGTCATCCGAGGCCGTTCGGCAACCTCGTCGACGATCGCGTCGAAAGTGCGCCAAATCCGACATTTTCGCACTCGACTCGACGTCGCTCGTTCCGGCTGTTCCGGCTCGATCTCGATCCGTCGCGGAGAATTCAAGCACGTCGAGCGCCGTGGCTCTAGTGACTTTGTGCTCGGTGGTGCGTAAAACGTGCACGAGCGCTATCCTAAGGTCCAAGTGGTCCCATAGGAACTCAATTCGAGTCCTAACGCTAATTCCAACCTACCCGCCGTAAGCTGGAGGTCGGAATTCCGTCCGGGCTCCAAAGAGTGTCGAAGTGGTTTCGAGCATTATAAAGCGAGATGGGTCCAGTGCTAGGAATCTAAGATCGTCGGGGAAGCTCCTAAAGCTAGAACCCTAAATCCTAGGAGAAAAGCTAAACCTCAACAAAAGCGAGGTCAACACACGTATGTTATGATGATCTGATTAGACTTAGGATGAGTGCTGGTGAGAGTTGGTATGACCAAATTTTCAGCCTCTGTCGCACTACAATTAACCCTACCAAGAGGTTAGTTGGGGTATCACAGTCAAGGACAAAGGAGACATATAGACATTAAAAGATCAACTTAACAGTGAGTTTGATGAAATATTTATGTGGTGTAAAGAAAATACTTGGCATGGAGATTCATCGAGATAAAAATGCAGGTAATTATTTCTAAATCATAAAAGGTACATCAAAAAGTTCTGTATTGATTTAATATGAAGATTGTCAAATATGTTAGCACTCTAATAGCTGCCCATTTCATTCTCATCAGCCTTGTGTTCACAATCCGATGATGAGATTGAATATATGTCTCGAGTTTCATATTCCAGTACAGTGGGATCTCTTATGTATGCTATGATATGATTTCGTTTAAATTTATCATATGCAGTCAGTGCAAATAGTAGATATATGAGTAATCCAGATAAAGAAGATTGTCAAGCAGCTCAGTGTATCCTTAGGGATCTATGTGGAACAAAAGATATTTGTTTGCAATTTGGGAGGACTACAAATAAAGTCATTGGCTATGTTGATTTAGATTTTATTGAAGATTTTGATAGAAATAGATCACTGACACGATGTGTGTTTACTATTGGTGGCTATGCGATAAGCTGGAAGGCTAATTTACATATAATAATGACACTACCTACAACTGAAGCTAAGTACATGACAATTACCAAAGCTTGCAAAGAAGCTCTCTGGTTGAATGGTCTATTTGAAGAGCTCAGTGAATATTTGAAGATAATCACACTGATTTGTGATAGTCAGAGTGTTATTTATCTCATCAAAGATTAAATGTTTCATAAGATAACTAAGCACATTGATGTTCATTATTGCTTTTGGTGATATTATTGTAAGTAATGTCAAAACCCAAGATAATCTTGCGGATATGATGATTAACGGACTTCCAATAGCCAAGTTTGAGCATTGCTTAGACTTGGCTGGAATTCATTCCTTATCATTAGAAGTTTGTGGAATAGGTGGAGAAAGCTCTATTCTATATTCTTTGGAAGTTTTTGTCAATTTGGAGATTGTTAAATTTGTGATCCGAATTCTGTAGGCTCCACTTTTCGTCTCATTAAAAAATTATGCTCGCGCAGATTGAGACTTTAGAAAAAAATTGTGAGCACATGAATGAAAGCTTTTAACCTTTAGATCAAACTTACAATATCCTTTAGATGGCAATCTGTATGCTATTATTTTTTTGGCTTTCTTTTAATTCTTTTGAAGGGGACTGAAATTATAAATACTCCTCTTCTATTTTGTGCAAAACACCTACACTTATAATCTCTTATTTGATATATTATATTCTTCTCTGCCCATGGTTTTTCCCATCTTGAGTTTTCCACGTAAAATCTGTGTTCTTTATTTTGTTTATTTTATTATTTGTTGTATTGAGTAATATCAATTTATAGCATTTTAACTAAACTATAATTAATTTTTTTGTAAATATGAAGGAAGCTTGACTGAGGTGACAGAATTTGAGAAAACTCGTCTCTTTCTTGATCCATCTGTTATGTATCTTGGAGGGTGACCAAGAAAAAGTGAGAGAAGAAAAAGAGAAAAGATAAGGGAAGAAATTTACAATTACCATTTTAAATCAATAATAGTTATGTCCCATTGGCTAACAACTTTGATATATACAAAGAAGGTTACAAAGTTAACCACATGATTAATAAATCATGCCAATTAACTCAAGATATATTACATTTATTTTATTTTTTTTCTTAAAGTTATAGGGTCAAGTTAGATAAGCAATTCATTCCAGTTTTACTTGATTTCTATTTGGCTCTTATTTGTTTTGTTTACCATTTTAGCATATGCATACTGCATAAAAATTTTATGAATTTGTTATGTTTGCTGAAAGTAGCCTTTCCTTTTACCAAAAAATATTTTACATAAGGCAAACTGCCTGCAAAATGCTTTCTATATCTTATGATTTTTTCACATATATTTTCTTATTTGCTTAAGGATCCACTGGATACAATTTCATTCACCTTATTTGATGATTCTTACAACAATAATCCTTGCAGAAGAAAGCTTGCCAAAATTTGGAAATGGTTAGAGCAGTAGAAGAAAGAAAATTTGAAGATGATTTAGTGGATGAAATGTACAATTCTATTCTAAAATTCGTTCTCTCTCCTTTTGGCGATCAAGATGAAATCAATTCATTAATGGAGGATATAAAGCCATTTTTCGGATCAAGTGGTGAAGCAAAAACGGCATTGGATATGACACAGGTATATTGTAGTATCAGCAGTCTTAAATAAATAAAAAAAGTAACATGAAAACAAATTTTTTCATCGTTTAATTTTTATTTTCAAATAGTATATTAAATCTCATGCAGTGTATTTCTCCTTTTTAAGAATGTTTCAGGCAAACACCTTATAATGGAAGACAAATTTGAACTGGAGAGTGGTTCTTTCAAAGATGTTTCGAGAGTAGATATTTTAAGTGTTGAACAAGAAAATGAGAATGAAGATCGATTTGATGAAAAAATGGTAGAGGGATCAAGAGATTTATGCGAGCATAGTGTAGCTCTTCCCCATGACTCAAGTGTAACAATAATTTCAGAACCTGAGGTAAGTAGCGGAAATGCAAAAGAATAATCTCCTCCTAATTATGTTTTTCACATAACTTCATAGAAAAAAAAAAGTCAAAATGGTTACCTAACTCTTTGTAGGGGGCTATTTTAGTCCTACATTTTATAAATGTGTCAATTTAATCCCCAGACTCTTCTAATATGGGCTTAAATAGTCACCAATGAGGAAAATTTTAACCCCCATTAAAACAGTATGAGGACTAATTTACCAATTTTATAAACTCTAGGAATAAAATAGCCCCATGTAAATAGCGAGGGGACTATTGTGGCACTTTACTATTAACTTTATGTCTATGTCAATTTAATTCTTATTTCTCTTCTTCAGGAAAATAGTTGTAAGGACATTATTATGGTGATGACTAAAGAGGATGTTCAATTGATAACTCATAGTTATGGTATTGTACATATTGAAGACGATAAAATGGAGCTCGAAGAAAGTTACTCCCCATTAGATGTTGAAGGGGTTGAGGGATCGATCGATGAAATTCAAGGAGCCAAGGTATCTACCATTGAGAATATTTATTTTATAATCTAATCTTTTCCAAATATTTTTGAAGCAAAAACCTCTGTAGTTTCTCCACCTTTAGAGCTGCATTGATGAATATTTAACTCATCTTGTCTAATTTGTTCCCCAAACAATTAATTTGGAAGTACTTATCCTCATGGTTTTTCTTCTATCAGACCTTCATTCATGACAACCAAACAATGTTTATGATAGAAGAGAATATTCAGCTGGAAAATAATATTCTTTGTGACCTTGATGATGCTATTCAAAAAGAGAAGACTGAAGAAAATCTGTCAAATGGATTCATAAAAAATATGGAATCTTCAGAAACTGAAGAGGATCTTAGAGAACATGAAGAATGCTCTTTAACTGAATCCAATACAGTTCAATTCTCATTGGAACATAATAATTTCATGGCATTCAATGAAAGTCCACTTATTCAATTCCAAGGGATAGAGCCAATTGAAGGAGAAGTGAAAGCACATTTAGAGGATTTGTTACCTCTTTCCCCAGAGTTGAATATGAAAATAGTTCAACCAATACAGGTTATAGTTTTGTAATGATCTCTTCAAACAATATTTCCTTTAGCGAAGCATCTAATGAGTGCTTGCTCCTCCATTTTCAGGAACATAAGCTCGACAACTGTGAGAAGACTCCTGATAGTAACCAAGAAATTTGGACTTTTTCAGATAAAGTAGAGAGGGAAGATGAAATAATTTCAGTTCCAGACCATGAACTTGAAATTAGGCAATTTATTGAAGCTCACAAAGATAATTTGGAGAGTGAAATTGAATACCCACAAATTTTATCAGTAGTTAATAAAGGTGATGGTGAAATTTACGAAGAATCCCAGGCTCAAATCGAAGAAGAAGAAGAAATTTTAAAGTTCTCTTGTAAACTTGTGGATAATGGAGGAAAGATGATGGCCGAATTGATTGATGCGGATAGGGAGAACCAATGTCAAGCAGAAGGCCATGGAAGTAATGTTTCATGTCAAGGAAAACAACAAATTGCAGTAAAGAAGGTAAAGGGAACAGATTACTTGTTCTTGTTAACCGCATTAGTAATAGTTTTTACATTTTTGATTTTTCTCTACACAAAAGATTTTATCAGCAGAACCACCATTTTGGAAAATTTTATCACAGGCTAAGCCTCCTGTTTTTATCAACAAATTTTGAGAGGTAATACGTGTAATGTTCTTTTTTTAAACTTCTACAGCAAGTAGTATAAAATGTGGTTGTGGAGTTGGTATTACAGTTTCCTCACTTCAAAAAAAGAGAGGAAATTTATGTACATACGACACAATTGTTATGTATTTACATATCTAACATCCAAAGTTTTATATTTACACAGATAACACTTTGTTGTCAGAATCCTATGCATAATTAAGAATTAGTATTTCACTTTTAAAAGATAGTGATATGATATTTTTTGCATTTTTTTCTATTTATTAAGTGACGGCTAATGTAGGAGAAATTGTTACATGCGGAGTACGCATGCAGCTCTGCGTATGTACTCCCCCAATAACTTTTGCAGTTCCGTATTTCGGGGTTATTAGGGGATTATTGTGAGGTTATTGGAGGTATTAACACTAATAACCTTTCAATAAACTCCCAAGACCCTCCAATAATCTCCGTAGTTCTACTTTTATATTTTTTTGTTGTTATTCGGGATTTTGTGAGGTTATTGGGGTAATAATGCCGAAATAACTCACTAAAAATCTCTCAATAACTTTTGTGGTTTCATTTCAATGGAGTTATTTGGGGGTTAATAGAGGGAGTACGAACGTAGAGTTGCATGCGTACTCCGTATGATATAGGCATCGAGATATATGTCTGGAATAAATTATGAAATTTTGTAGGATCGGCTTGCACGGCTGATCCTGCTTAAAAAATGAAAAAAACCTTCAAATTGTGAATGTTATGATTGAATTAGAATCTTACTAAGGATTCTTTTGGTACTTCAAGTTAGGAAAAATGCTTTAAATATATTTTATTATTAAATGCACTCATTTGGTTTTGGTATAGTTAAAGTTAAAGAAGGGTTTTAAATTTTGTTAAAATATTCGAATTCTCCCATGATTTTTTTCTTTATTAAAAAAATTAAAAATAAATTTATTAATTTCCAAAATAATATTTTTATCTACAAATAATCACGTAGGCCTAAGTTTTAATAAGTGTGTGCCAACTGTTCCTGCACACTTGTGTCTCAATAATACCAATTCCCCGCTCGACAGTGGGCTTAAACTCCAACCTGAAGGGACTTACAAACATGCCAGGAACATGACAAGTAAAAGCTTTATATATATATATATATATATATATATATATATATATATATATAGTCATTTTTGGTGAAATATGTGGATTCAGCATTGAGAGTGCTTCACATTGTTAAGGGTCAGTTTGGCATTAAAATTAATGGAAAATTTTTAATTTCTGACTGAATAAATTATACAATCTTTAAATTAAATCATTAATTTTTATATAGCATAATTCCAACGATTGAATGGTTAGAATGCATCGACGAACGCTTCATAAAAATGAAATCTGTCATTTCAGATACGCACATTTTCCTAACACTATTGTCCAGTAAAGAATAGACAAATAAAAATGAACACTTATATATTATAGGGAAGTCCGTCAAAAGTACAGAGGTAGATGGTTGGGTCCTCCAAAAAAAAAAAAAAAAAAAAAAAAAAAAAAAAAAAAAGATGAAAACTATAATAACAGGGGAAATTATTGTATACGGACAATGTAGTGCTGCGTTGTTGTCCGCAATAGTAACCAACGAATAACTTCCGAGATTGTGTATTTCGAGATTATTAAGAGGTTATTAGGAGATTATTGCGGCATTAATTCCAAAAATCTCCCAATAACCCCTTAATAAGGCCCCAAGGATTTCTGCGGTTTCACTTTTATATTTTTTATTTGTTATTCGGGGTTTTGTGAGGTTGTTGACGTATTAACTCAAATAACGCTGCAATAACTTTCTAATAATCATCCAACAATCTCCGCGATTCCATTTTGATGTTATTCATAGGGTTATTATGGTTTAATCGCTGGTTATTTGCGGACAACGTACGCAGCACTGCGTAAGTTATTCATATGCAATAATTTCCCCAATTACACGCCCCTAAGTTTCCAATCACATGGCATACAACACACTCAAAAAGATTCTCTAAAATGTTACATATCTACCCAAAATTAATATATATATATATATATATATATATACATATGTATATATGTTATAGTCATAATTTTAAGCGAAATGTACATACTTAGTACGTAATTCTTATGGATTTCCGTATCTCACACTCAGGTTTTCATATTTACACACAACACTATCGAAAATGTGTTCACTATTAAAATATGATAATTAGTGTTATTTTGATGTGATACAAAATAACTCAATGTTGTGCATGTAAATATGGTAGTTTGATGTGTGGTACATGAATTCATAGAAATTACGTGCTATGTATGTAAATGCCCCTAATTTTAAATAAACAATTTTTGATTTAGATAGTGCCCCTCAAGAAAAGTGAAAATTTTGTTAAATAAAATGATTATATTATCCTAGTAATGTAATAAACTTCAATAGATAAAAACAAAGACACATAAGGTAACAAAATTATTAACAAATAAAGTGTTAAGCATAAGGATATTCTAAGAAGTAGCTTTATCGTGATCCATTGTGGCTATTCCCTTTTTAACGAACCACCTCTCTAGTGTGTTGGTGTAGCTTTAACGTGATCTATTGTGGCTATTCCCTTTTTAAGGATATTCTAATGAATTGGGCTGAGGTCTCGTTCGTTAACGGAATTAACCAGACAAATCGCTCCACCAACTAAGAACGGCCATGCACCACCACCCATAGAATCAAGAAAGAGCTCTCAGTCTGTCAATCCTTACTATGTCTGGACCTGGTAAGATTTCCCGTGTTGAGTCAAATTAAGCCGCAGGCTCCACTCCTGGTGGTGCCCTTCCGTCAATTCCTTTAAGTTTCAGCCTTGCGACCATACTCCCCCCGGAACCCAAAAACTTTGATTTCTCACAAGGTGCCGGCGGAGTCCTAAAAGCAACATCCGCCGATCCCTGGTCGGCATCGTTTATGGTTGAGACTAGGACGGTATCTGATCGTCTTCGAGCCCCCAACTTTCGTTCTTGATTAATGAAAACATCCTTGGCAAATGCTTTCGCAGTGGTTCGTCTTTCATAAATCCAAGAATTTCACCTCTGACTATGAAATACGAATGCCCCCGACCGTCCCTCTTAATCATTACTCCGATCCCGAAGGCCAACACAATAGGACCGAAATCCTGTGGTGTTATCCCATGCTAATGTATCCAGAGCGTGGGCTTGCTTTGAGCACTCTAATTTCTTCAAAGTAACGGCGCCGGATGCATAACCCGGCCAGTTAAGGCCTGATAGTGTTTGGGTGAGCCCAATTCATTACGTTCCTAAGAAAGGAGGAGTGGCTGTTGATGTAAATGATCGAAATGAAATTATACTGACAAGACGAGTCACTGGTTGACGAATATGTATTGATTATAGAAAATTAAATGTCGCCACCATAAAAGATCACTTTCCTTTACCACTTTTAGACCAAATGCTAGACATACTTGCTGGACACAAGTACTAATAATTTCTTGATGGATTTACTAGTTATCATCAAATACCTATTGCTCCTGAGGATCAAGAGAAGACTACATTTACTAGCCCTTATAGAACTTTTACTTTTAGAAGAATGCCCTTTGGATTATGTAATGCACATGTTCAATCTCTTGGCTCTTATGTTAGCATTATGCATCCATAAGAAACCCGCATGGATTGTGTTGATATGTATATATGGTTTAAAAAACTATGACTCCACTATTGCATTTGAGGGGGAGACATTGTTCTTCCTTAACTCTCCATTATTATGTTTTTATTTATTTTGTTTTTTATCACGATGATTGAATTTCACGCCAATTGAATGAGGGTTTGTCTAAGAGAGTTTTTCCTCTAAATTCTACATGGTATTAGAGTTGGGGAAGAAACCTTAGATCTCTCTTGAGCCGTCATACCCAATATCTCTCTTCGTCGTCATAATCCTCCCTATAGCTTGCATACACTTTCTGACTCGTTGTTCCCTCAACATGCCGGATCGCAGCTGCTAATTAGGTTTTTACCGTCGGCATGCAATGAGACTTCCATCGATCTACCTCCCGTAAGCACTCGTGACTCCCACTATTTTATTATGTAGAGCTTCTCTCTCTAACAAAAATCATAATTTGGATTAAGCAATTTACTCGCTTTAGTGGAATTCATCAAAGCGTCTGTCAATTTCTCAGCCTCTATTTCTTGAAGGAAACTTACACTTCTTCTTTCTATACGAAATCAAATCCACCCAACTAGGTCTGAACTCTCTCTCTCTCTCTCTCAAGAAATCATATTCTCCCGCCTGCTAGAATTTTCTCTCTGGTAGAAATCCAAGACTTGTGTGTCACAAATAGGTCCAACCCTCATCTCTGAGAAAAAAATCCTGTGTCAGTGACAGTTTCTTTCTCTTGTGAAAATTCTATGTCGGAAAAATATAGTTTTTTATTCTAGTAAAAATCATGTGTTGATAACAGGCAGTTTCCCTCTCTAATGAAAATCCTGTGATGCCTAAATATGGCATGAAAGCTGAAACTTTTGAACCCGAATCTGGATTGTTGGTTCTACAACATCTAATGTCTATTCCCGCATCACCAATCCCAAATTACATGGTAATAATTTCCTCTAATGGTCTCAATATGTGTTCATGTACATCTATGATAAAGTAAAAAAATGATCAACTTACCGAAGAAAATAATGCACCAAACGTTACTGATCTTAAACATCAGCCATGGAAGTTTGAAGTTTACATGGTCATGTCATGGCCTGTCAACTCCATGGCCACAAAAAGTGGAGAAAACTTCATCCTATATAAAACGACAAATCAAATTTAGAATGCTGTAGTGGAAACCTATTCAAGTGCTGACAACACCTCTAAATATTATGACATTGAAACTAGATTACCAAAATTGTGACAGAGTGAGTTGAATGTTACACAATATTCTAGTAGTCTCTCAAAATATTTGTTCCAACTAGATATATATAAAACATACACATAGAGGTGCTCATAAGGCTCTGTCCTTTAAAAAAACTATTATTAAATAAAAAAGAATAACCAAGTTCCTTTTAAGACCAAACAAGGAACTAAATGAAGTTAGAAGAAGAATTATTAGACACAAACCTCTTCCCTTAATTCATAATGTATCGTTAAAGTATAAATGGAATAGATCAAGAAGAAACCCATGCTGGTAGGTAATGTCATTACATCAAATATTGATAACTCAGCTTTATACAAACAAATCTTCATAGGATAACAAATCAAAGAGAAATAGATCGTGGTGTGAATATTGCAAAAAACTTGGTCATTTGTAGGAGAAGTGCTAAAAAAATCTACAGATTGGAAGCCTAAAAAATCAATGTGGCGGGGAATTTTTTTATGTTTGTAGGCCACCATAGATCTCGAAAGAATTCCATCTAAATGATCTGATACGACATTCAAAGTATAATATACTATCTCGAAAGATAGAAATATTATTTTAAAATGAATCTAATCATTCGGATGAGGAAAATCTTTTGGATTTATGGATCTGCGGAACCTTGTTCTTTTTTATTATGGGGCCTCCCTCACAGTTAATTGTATCTTAAGAATTACTCTTGAAAAAATCTTGATTATAGCTATGTTAATTTCTCCTCTATTCATTAATGAAATGTTTATGGGATGATAGATTTAAAAACTTTGATAAAAGGACAAAATCAAATAGGTTGGCTTCACTTGAGTTTCAAAAATAATGTGACCCTTGGTGTTAAGCCTAAAATTTACAATCAAAGTGTTGATGTAGAGCTTGAATCAATTGATCAAGTTTGATAAATCGTTTGAATTTGATTGGATTGGGTCAGATTTAGAGTTGGGATTTGAACTAGTATGAATCAAGGTTGAATTAAATTTGAGATTTAATTGAGTTAGATTTGGTTTTGAACAGGTATAGATCAAATTAAGATAAATTTAGGAGATATTCTAATCTAAAGGGTAAGAATAGGGACTAAATTTCTAGATGGAGGTGAAGCCCTAACCTAAATACCTAACATAAATTTGAGAGTAATGCACTCGGTCAAGATGTTCATGACTTTGCATCATTCCGGATATATTGGTAGCATTAGACTAATAACCATTAGAATAATAAGAGTTCTCCCTTATCACCATAGCAATTACTGAAGGTATTCATTCCCGCTATAAAATTGGTTGTGAGTATCTTCGTTTGTAGTATGTGCTAATTCATTCTAGGACACACGCAAACTTTGGGGTTAGGTCAATTTGTTTTATAGGTCCCAGTCCTTAGTTCTAATCTATGAGTTTCTTGAAGTAACCTAAGGCTTCTTGACTGGACTACTATAGGATATGTGCATGAATTTATGTTTTCTTCTACGTTCACTACCCTGAGTATAGTTTGAAATTATCTTAAGGTGTGATTATAAAAAAATTAGAATTTTTTGATTTTAATTATTTTGGTGTTTGATAATTAATAGCAATTTCTTTTCTCCTAGAAATCATCAGTCAAGATGACAAATCAATATTTTTTTATGTGTTTTTGATTATTTTTGCCATTCTAAGTGAGGTTATGGTCAAATTGTCAATTATATATCGCTCTTCCATTTATGTTTTAGTTTACTTTCTAATCTTTTGTTCTTCCTTCCCAAGTTTTAAATGTGATTGAGAGACATATTTTGAAAAAAATAAAGCTAAGTTTCTAAATTTAAAATTCCCATCATAAAAATTTATTTGGATTTTTATTAAAGTAATACATGGTATTCCTTTCTAACAAAAATATTTTGATCTTTCTAAAAAAATATTTTTGACATTCAGATTTATTTGGGAATATAAGTTGATCATTATTATGAGTTTCCTAAATTAGGATAACCCAACGCTTATATACTTAAAAGTCTGAGGCTACGAAATTATACATTTTTGGGGAGAAACATATTCATTCATGGTCACTCAATCTAAGTGACTATATGTTGTGCTTAGGCTAAGCAAGTGAATGGATCATGATAAGTTTATATTTTTAATTCCTAAAGATTAAAGGTTTATGAGAAAATTATCTTTTGGTAAAGAATTTTGTTTTTTAAAGAAGGGATTTCTTTAATAACAAAGATTTGAAAATGTTTTAAGAATTTAATTGATGTTTTATAAGGAAAGTTTTCTCTTAAAAAACAAATTTTTTAAAGAAAATTCCTTTTAAGATTCAATATGTTTCTTTACAAGATATTTCAATAGAATGAATTATTTGAAAGAGATTTTTCTTTTGAAATGAAATTCTTTTCTAAGTATTAAAGAATAAACTTCCCTAGAGTATAAGTTTTTATGAGTGCTCATTCCAAATGAAGTCTTGAAGCATTGAAAATGGAACATTGTTTTTGAAAAGAGTATTCTTAAAAGAAACATAAAAAGATCTTGAAGAAGATTGAAACCCTTCGCCTTGAGCTTTTCTAAGTTTTAAAATATTATAAATTTAAAGCTCATTTAATTAAAGTATAAAAGTTTTTTTAATAATTTGATTAAAATTGAAAGAGGGTTTCATTTTAGAGTACTTTTAATTGGTGTTGAAAATCATTTCGATGAGTTATTAATTTGAAAAAGATTATAAGTTTTAGAGCACTTTTAATTGAAATAGAAAATCATTTTTATGAGCATTAAATCTTAAATGTCTTTTTAACTGAAGTAGAAGAGACTTTCCTTCAATGAGGTTTTTGAAAATATTTCTTTTCAAGGCACTTTTACTTTATTTTAGATAAAAATATTTAAATCTTTTAAAACTTTAAAATCATTTGCCAAGCTTTATTTCATTTCACTCAGTATAGAGAAATTTCATTTATCATCCATCAAATTGGACATTTCCGTTGTTCTATCTATAACTAAAAAGCAATAAATAAACATGCAGGTAATCTCACATGCAAGGAAAGAAGATAAACACATAAATCATGTAGTTTATCAACATCACAAAGATTCCAATAGTTTCTTGAGTTTACATTATATCACATTGATGAAAAGAAAAGACACCCATTCAAAACAACCTAAGCATGAGAAGATTAAATAATTATCCATAAGATAGTTTTTGTGTGACTTACACACTTATATATCATGTATACATTAACATATAACCTTAACACATATAGGTATAAAATTCATACATATATATATATATATATATATATAGGGGAGAAATTGTGACGAGTAAGGATTTATATGTAAATTTCAGTTTTGATGAGTAAGGATTAATATGAATTTTTTTGATAAAGTAAAGGTATATTAATATCAAACAAAGTGGCTTTGGCAAAAGCCCTAAGCAATCGATTTCAAGAATATAAACTAATCAATATATTAATTTCATGGTAGAACATCAAACATACATGAAAGAGTTCCATTAATGAAACACCCTATGTCACTTGCATGAAATATTATCACTTGCATGAACTAAAATTAAAACAACTTGATAGAATATAAATAAAAGGAAAGCCTTGTCATTTATACATGAAATATTTCAGTCATGCCTTAAAATTACTTGAAACTTGCATGGAACTTAGATTAAAACATCACTAGAACAAATAAAACGTAATAGAAAACATGAATGATTGAATGAATTAATATAAAATAGCATGATGGAATACAAATAAAAGGAAAACCCCATGAAATGTGAGAGGAATTTTGAAAGGATTTTGGAAGGAACATAATAAATTTTAAAATTTTGGCAAGCAAAAATGAAAAGCTTAAAATTCCATGGCTTAAAGTATAGTATACCTTTGCTTTTCTTGCTAAATTCCTTGAATTAGTTGAGGATCTTCTTTGGTTTATCTTTGTTTCCTTGCTCCTTGCTTAGATTTGGCATCTTAATGGAGATTTTTCAAATGGTGCTCACAATTTTGGAGGGTTGAAAAGAAGAAATAAAAAGGGGAAAATTATTGTGCACGGACACGGGACACAAAGCTACGTCCGAAGACCAATAAAATCTTACCATGTGTTTAAGTCGCGGTTCCACTAAAAAAAAACACTTTATTTTAATGCGTGGCCCAGTCTGAATCAGTCCATTGCTTCAAAATTTCATTGCAATTTTTTTGTAGTTATTAAATGTGTTATTGAGGTTTAGTGTGTTGTTATTTGAGTGATATTGCGGTGGTTATAGTGTTATTATGATTTTTTGGGGTGTTATTTGAGTGGTTTGATAGTTTTTTTGCAGGCTGATGTTATTGCGTTTTTTTTTTTTTTTTGTTTTATTGAAGTTTGTTGTGGTGTTATTTAAGTGACACTGCGACAGCTGTGGTGTTATTGTAATTTTTTTATGAAGTTATTAAGGTTATTTGGTGTTATTGCAACTTTTTGTGGAGTTATTTAGATTTATTTTTATATAAAACAACTATCATTTTAATTTTTATATACATACCACCCAATTCAAGTATCACATAAAAAATATATTTACATACATAACACCCAATTCTTATATCCCGTAAGAAATATATTTTCATTTTCGACGTTTAGATACATACCACCCAATCCTTATATCACATAAAAATACGATCATTTTAATTTTTATGTACATGCCACCCACTTCTTACATCATATAAGAAATATATTTTAATTTTAGACATTTACGTACATACCACCAAATTCTTGGATAACATAAAAGATATCATCATTTTAATTTTTACATCTATATCACATAATTCTTATATCACATAAGAAATATATTTTCATTTTAAGCATTTACTTTTATACCACTCAATTCTTGCGCCACATAAAAAATATAATTATGTATACATAAAACCGCAATAACATCATAATAACACTAGTCGAGAAATACAATAATACCGCAATAACATAACAGTAATATTGAAATAATACAAATTGAAAATACCACCATAGTCACCGTAATACCGCTCAAATAAAATCATAATAAATCTCAATTACATCAAAAAAACATCAATAACATCAGCTCGCAAAAAAAAAAAAAAACTGTTATCCGCTCAAATAACACCGCAAAAAACTGTAATAACACCACAGACGCCGCAATAACACTCAAATAATACCACAATAAACCTCAATAATATTTCAATAACTCCACAAAAAAACTGCAATACCACTCAACTAATACCATAATAAATCTCATTAACACTTCAATAACTCTACAAAAAATCACAATAACACCAAATAAATATAAAATACATAAATATATTTTTGTATGTGATACAGGAATTGGGTGGTATGTATGTAAATGCCCAATATGAAAATATATTTCTTATGCCATATAAGAATTGAGTAGTATGTATGTAAAAATTAAAATGATAGTATTTTTATGTGATACAAGAATTTGGTGGTATGTATGTAAATATATTTTTTTTGTGATTGAATAATTGGGTGGTTTGTATGTAAAAATTAAAATGATGATATTTTTTATGTGACACAAGAATTGGATGGTATGAATGTAAATGCCCATTAGAAAAAAATATTTATGTAATTTTCCAATTATTGTATTTACATACCAAAATGAAAATATGTAGAACATAAATATATTTTCATTTTGGGCATTTACATACCTATCACTCAATTCTTGTATTTACATATCTAGCACATATACTTTAATTTTTAAATTTATGTCACCAAAAATTTTTATATCACATAAAAAATACCATCAATTTAATTTTTAAATTGAAATAAAGCTCAATAATTCCAGAAAAAATCGAAATAATACAAAATAATCTCAATAACTCCATAAAAAAACTACAATCATACTACAACCGTTACAATACCACTCAAATAACACCACAATAAACCTCACTCAAATAACATTACAATAAACCTCAACAACACTTCACAAACTCACCAAAAAAACTGCAATACCAACAAATAACCTCAATAACTCAACAAAAAAACCCCAAGAACACATCAATAACACCAAAAAAATGTAATAACATCATAATAATGTTAGTCAAGAATAACACAACAAAGCTGCCACAATACACTCATATAAAACCAAAAGCACAACTCAATAATATCACAATTATACTGCAATAATACCGCAATAATAAAACAATAATACTTAAATAACATCATTTAAAAATACCACCACAGCTGCTGCAATATCACTTAAATAACATCACAATAAACCTCAATTACACTTTAATAACACTATAAAAGCTGTAATAACACCAGCCCACAAAAAAAAAAGGAAAAGAAAAAAAACTGCAATACCACTCAAATAAAACCACAAAAAAATGTAATAACATTATAGTCGTCATAATACCTCCCAAATAACACCACAATAAACTTCAATAACACTTCAATATCTCCATAAAAAATACACAATAATATCAAATAACATCACAATAAACCTGAATAACTTCACAGAAAACCGCAGTGATACCAAATAATCACAATGACAACAAATAACCTCAAATACTCCACAAAAAAACTGCAATAACAACACAACCGTCGTAATTTCATTCAAATAACGTCACAATAAATCTCAATAACACTTCAATAATACCACAAAAAATCACAATAACACTAGCCCGCAAAAAAAAAATGTTATACCACTCAAATAACACTACAAATAAATCGCAATAACATCACAGCCGTTGTAATGACACTCAAATAACACTATAATAAACCTTATATCTCAATAACTCCACAAAAAAAAATCGCAATGAAATGTCAAAGAAATGGACTTATTTGGGCCGGGTTACACTTAAAAATAAAGTTCTTTTTCATTGTTTATTCAGTGGCTTACACGTGGTGACACATGACAATATTTTATTGGACTCTGGACATAGCTTTGTGTTTGGTGTGTTGACATAATATTTTGTCATGAAAAAGAGGAGAATGAGAGGAGAAATGTTATTAGAATTGGATAGGAATATTTTTTTCTATTTTTTGGGAGTGTAAAACCTGCTGTAAGGGGAGTTATGACAGCTTTTTAGAGTAGTGGGGTTGGTTTTTGAAATTTAGTGGGGTTGGTTTTTGATGGTGAGGATGAAAAGAGTGGTTTTTAATTGAATTTGATGGCTATGATTCCTCCATAGGGTAGATCACCATTTTTAAGAATAAAGTATATAGATTGTTGAGGTGGCAAATCATAAATAAATAATTAATTATTTGATTAACCTAAGGGTATTTTTGTAAATAAGCCTAAAAATGAGTGTTTTAGTGTAAAATTACCAAGAAGAATTTGAAATTATATAAAGTTTTAAAGAGGATGAAACCAAGAATCCAATAGTTTAAATGGTTTGAAAGTTAGAGTTGTGTATCAAACTTTATGGCCTTTTGAAGTTCAGTAGTGGTTAATCAGGTGGTTATGGTGATTGTGGAGTTAATTTTTGACTAAAAATTTCACTTTGGTTAATTTGATGGATTCAAATGACATAAGTTACTTGGTTCAATTGGCTTTAACGAATTCAAGCTCTATAAAAAGATATCACTGGTCAAAGTGGCCCCCACCTTAGGAGAGAGAAAATGATCAATTTTGACCAAAAAATGTTATTAGAATAAAATGTTCTAAAATGTGTATTTGAAGTCTTATAAATTCTTTTATGAAAATTGGAGTCAATTTTAAGTCTTCTTGAAAGAAGTTTGGTCAAATTATTGTTTTATCTCTCATAATTATTATTTTCTCGCACTTAATTACCATTTGCTCAAAAAGTGTCCAAATAGGACCAATATTGAGCACCCAAGCACTCAATTGAAAGATTTTGATTAGATGGACACAATGGTGAAGCACATTTTCAAAAATATTGCTTCGTTGGAGTTTTTCTTATGGAAGACCAATTCATGCATGAAAAGCTTAGTAGATGACTCTACGTAAAAATTGTTTCAACTGATCATCAGATTAGTTTGTGTGTTTCTTATTACTTATAATAAGCTTTATGAATCCTTTAAAATGAGCTCCCGAGTCTTAAAATTATCTTTAGAGAGAAATCAATAATCCTAGGGTTTAGTTAGAGTCAGCTCAAGTGAAGTCTAGCTAGGCTTCAGACAATGAAAATTTGGTTAACCAAAAATGAGGTCAACGCAAATGTGATTGGAAAACTCAAGCAAACAAAACATTAAAGAAAGACAAACCTCAAGAAAATAACCCATTCAACAAAAAGCTCGTCAAAAGCTTCAAGGGAAATACTCTTTTCTTCTACTAGTCTTTAGAATATAAAGGTAGTCTTCCATCCGCTCTTGTTGCTCTCAACAAGATTACTTAGCCTTAGATATTGCACTTTGGAGCATTTGATCACATGATATGTGATCACTTTTTTCAGTCATTCCATTCTTATAATTACCATGTTGCAGTTAGAACCACATATATCTTCCTCGCACCGATGGAACAGAGAGAAAATGTGAAACTCACAAAGGATCTTATTCTTCAATTTATGATTTATGTTTCTAAACTTTAATGTAATTTACTATCTATCAGTAAACTCACTTGTTAATTATGTTACTAAATTTTAGCCTAATTTATGTAAATTTTTGTTGATTGACTCGAGAAAGTTAATAGGTAATGTTAATATGTACCATGGACTTTAGTTTATTAATAAGACTCTCACTTCAGAAGGACCATCTCATCATTCACAATCCTTTTTGTGAAGTGTTGTACCAAAATCTACTTTTCATGAGAGTTGAGTTATGTAATGGTAATTTTGCCTTAGGCATCCTAACTATTATTATATTGAAAAATTATATAATTATTTATTCACCAATAAAAAATATACCTCTTGTCAGTGTGAAACATGCTAACTTTATAAACATTCTAAAAAATTGTACCCAAGCTTAAATTCAAACCAACACATCTTTTTTACACGGTTTAGAGTGAAATCTTGGGGCCCTAAAAAAAAATTAAAAAAAAATAATGTGGCTTGATGGTTTGTGATCTTCGTTAATGATCGCACCAGGACCACTTGAAAGTTTCTTAAGAAGGAAAAATCGAAAACTATCAACATATTTGAAACTTTCCACAGCATGAACCTCACCCAACTTTAGAGTAAAGTTAAAATTCTCAAAATAAATAACTCAAAAGACTATTACTACTCCACTCTTTGTCCGGTTGACCTTCCAGAGTCCTCTGAAACTTAGGAAGTGATACGCTCTTTACACAATTTTGAAAGTAGATATCACTAATGATGACCAATATTGGCTTCGTCTCTTCTTAGATTACTAAGCTATAGAGTGGGTGGACCGGGTCCCCAATAGTTTTACCTAAGTGTACCAATTACGGTGCATTCAATGACATCCACTGCTCCAACAACGACCTATCATGTAATTGTTTAGATTGATTCTTCATCACCACCCCTATTGTGTTGATTTAGGTTGACATGCATTATTAATTCAATCTTTATTTATTTATTTATTTTGCAAATGATGCTACAGGACCATATGTGGCGGACAAATATCATTAGTTTATTGTAAGATCCTACTAAAGGCCTGCATATATTTTTTTTTCTTCTCATTTTTTACTTTGGGGTTTTCTAATGTAGTAAGGTCAAGGTGGGTGTGGTCCACCTTAGCGAATTATGAATTCATCATGGTAAACATAGATAGGCTCTATTGTATTACAAAGTGGTCTTCAAATGTGCATCCATTGGGTGTGTCTTAGGGTGTTCTCCTTTATAATAAGCTCAAGTTATTGTTGGAAAAAACAAATCATAGTCAAACAAGCCATGTTACCCAAATATTCTTCATCTAAACAAATTTTAGGGTAAATAGATAAAGTACAATACTTATATATATATATATATATATATATATATATATATATATATATATATATAAGTCTAAATAAACCCCAAAAAATAAATTAAAAATAAAGTCTTCCATAAACTATTTACATTATAAGCCGTAGCCTGTAGGATGTTTTTTTTTTTGGGCATTTTTTATCAGGCGGCTGTTATTTATTTATTTATTGTTTTTAAAAATCTTTTTAATTATTCCACCAGCCAAAACAAAGCTATAGCTTGATTTTAAGATAAACTTGGGCTTTTATTTTGGGCCCCTTTAGTAACTATTTGGGCTGAAATAATTAATAGGGTATAAGCAACGATAATCATACCTCTTGCAAGAATTAGTTAAGCAAAATTGGGAACTCATATTTTATAGAAATAAAAGAGGCGTTTGCAAAATTTATGATGATTTGGTACAGCTTTCAGAGTTGGTAACAAATATCTCAAATTAAACTTAATCAGTCAACCCATCTATTTTTCCCATTCTCATTGTTAAAGTCAGCCCCCCGCCCCCGTCCCCGTCCCGAGCATCACGTGCAAATATAGTAATTATACTTTTTAGATCAATTATTAAAAATATATTCATTACAACTTTAGAACTAAGTAGGAAAATATAAAAAGAAACAAGGGGGTATTTACATAAATACCACAAAATTCTTATATATTTACATATCTAACACCTAAACTTTCATACTTACACATAAAAAATATCATTATCATTAATTTTTTAAAAGAGAACATATTTTAATGCATAAATTTTTAATACTAAGATGTAGTAAATGTAAATATCAAACTTTATATGTTATCTATGTAAATACGTAAGAATTGTGAGGTATGTATCATGTATGTATGTATATTTCTCAAAAATGTTGCACAAATTTTAACTTCTTACCAAAGCATGGTTAATAAAAAAAATATGAATTGAAAATTCTAATCTTGGCTTATTCATACACTATAATTGCCTTGAATTGGAAAATCTAATAATAAAATATTTTAATAATATCTACAATTTTTGGGTTGTTATATTCTTCTATTCTTATTTTAAAAATTTATACATAAAATTACATATATATATATATATATATATATATATATATATATTATTTGTTGCAATTCTTGTTTATTTCTATGTGATACGTCCATTCAACTAATTGTTGAATTAGTATCCATAAATAAGTCTGATTTTATGTTATAAATACCATAGTACTTCTATAAATCACTACATACTCTTCTAGGAGATAGATTAAATAAACTAACCCATTTAATTTTCATAATTAGTTTCAAGTCATTACACATTAAAGTTCGTTTTAAATTATGTTATAACAATAAATATACATCAACTCTTCATATTTTAGTAAAAATTCTTGAGAGCATAACAAATTTATGATTATTACGTACAAAAATTCTTAAATCAATACAAAAAAATTACACAATATCCATATCAATTTATATGAACCAAAATATTATTTAAAGCATCTACATTTTAAGAAAAATGTCTTCATTTAATATATGAAATATTGTTTGGACCATGGAAAGCTGCACATTATTAATCACAGATTTCTTAAGTTTATTTCTACGTTTAACTTTATAAAAAGGTTATATCTTCATGAGAATTATAAAGTTTGAGTTACCTTAGACATACATTATTATAGATTACATGGCGATAATCTATTTACCTTCTTCACTTTCAAGCATTTAATTTGCATGATAAGTAGCTTTTAAGTGATGTAATATTAGTCATCTTAGAATGTCTTTGATTAGGACTATTATAACTTTGGTTTTCAACTTTAAAACTTAAAATACGATTTGTACAATTTCTAGTCAAATTGTGCCAATAATATTATGATAATAGTATGTTTTCGTCAATCTCGTGAACTTAAGATGTACTAGATTTTCTAGATAGGATTTTACCTAATTCACCAATAAATAGATATGGATGGTATCATAGCAATTAGGCATTCCTTGATTCAAAACATATTGATATTAATGTCCACAAACTTGATCTTGGATTCATGTTATCTACTTCTTATTCTATAATAATATACTTTTTGGTTTCTATGATTAAAACACACAATAAGTATTGATAGCATTAATAATATGGTTTAGGATCCAAGTCATTGATGCCTTTTTTCTAGCATATTGTTTGTTATATATACATAATTTTATTAAGGTCATATAATATTATAATGCATATATATTTTAAGAGACCTATGCACTCCATTTAATGCTTGACTTGATAACATGATGTTAAAAGAACTTACGTGAGTGTGCAGTGTATATAGTATATTTAGTGATAGGTCTAATTGAAACAAGATTATCTATTTGATTTGAAATTTTCAATTATTGTAGTCAAACTTTATCTTCCCTTTCTATTTTAGACATCTTCTCTTAGTAGAAAGGAATAATGCAAATATTTTCCTCCTTAGGCTTCATTAAGGGAGGAATCTATTTTTTTTTTCTTAGCTCTCGATCTATAAAGTTTGTCTAAACGACACAATTTATTGTTGCTAACAAGAAACTTCAAGTCTATTTAGGTTAAGTATATTATTAGTTAAAATAGGATTAAACGATACACCAATAAAATCCTAATCAATTATCTCATCACTTCATTTGCTTTTTTATTATTTTTATATATTCATATTATTTTTAAGCTATTTCATCATTAAAATTATTTTAAATATGCCCAACTTAAGCCTATATTAAATTTAATTGGAACACAAAAGTAATTCCTTAATAAAAAAAATACTTTATTGAGATATAATTAACCAATAGAGTTTTCTTCTTTTAGAATCTCCAATTGAAAAAAAAAATCATGTTTTAAATTAAATATTTTATGTCGATCAAATCTCTAAGGAAACATAAAAATTAATCCATGCTTCATACATTTCTCATGAGTTTATGTAAAGCAAGTTTTTTAGATATTTTTTAACATCTTAAACAATTATTCATGAAAATCATACAATTTTTTTTTTTAAAATTTATAACTCAAAAAACATTGAACGTTTACATATAAAATAAGCTCAAATAATTTTATTATTTTTTTATAATGCCAATCGTAAATTGTCTTTTTTTTTTCATTTTAATGCGTCTGATTAAGTATTACTAACCAATGCATCCTTTTTCGTTTATTCTATTGTCTCTAATAAATTATTTTTTAAGTAATCAAACTTTTACTAACTTTAGGATTCCGTGAATTTTTACACTATAACATTGATGTTTAAATTAATATAGACATGAAAATAAAAAAAAAGTGCCCTAATTTTAAAGAGAACTCTAGTTATGGGCCTTAAAAGAATCTGGCTACTTATTTTAAACAATAAAAGTCAATGCAATAAAGAAGTTGCAATATGATGTACTATTTTCGCAGAATGGCATCAACTGGTGGCTCATAAAATCTTATATTAGTTAAAGTATTTAAAAAGAACTTAGTTAAGACAATACCTAAAGCATACTTATATAACCCTTGAGATCTAAATAAAGTTGGAACGAGAGAGAGAGAGAGAGAGAGAGAGAGAGAGAGAGAGAGAGAGAGAGAGAGAGAGAGAGAGAGAGAGAGAGAGAGAGAAGTTTCTATTGATCTTATTATCTACTTAGAAGCTCAAAGAATGGTAAATATTTTCCACTAAAATTGCATTTTACCATACATTTATAAGATTTTTAAACATTACAAATAAAGCTATACATTAATCTATTAAAAGATCTAAATAAATGGATGTATAATAAGATGTGGACACAATAGTCATAAGCAAAGTAAGTAGAAATTGGCTAATGCTTTAGCTAGTACTTCGAAGGTTTTGGCGATCAAATAGATGGAGTCGCATCTCTGGTTAGCCAAGTTTTATTTGTGCCTCTAATGAGTGGCAGTTGAGTTAGGTAAATGCTCTTTGAGCTTTTAGCAATGACAGTGAGAGCCATGTACATCTCATCAATTTTAATAATTGAGAATAAAATATAGTCAATTATATTGAAGTGAAAAAATAAAAGCAATTAAGCAGGGAGAATAAAATTTTACATATAAATCAAAATTCATTCATAGAGTTATTGAATATTTTATTTCCAGAAAATCAATTACCCTAGGAAAGAAAATTGTTAGTACTTGAATTTGATCTCTTCAAAAAAGTATAGACCTAAATTGCCATGGGTTTAGAATGTGGCTTAAATTTATGAGCTTGAATTTAATTTTACACCAACATCTTAATATACAATAGTTAGATTTAGATACATACCACTTAATTTCTTACTACTTACATGTCTAATACTAAAAGCTTAATTTTTACAAAAATACCATCATATCTATGCATGAAAAGGGTTTGAAAGTGAAAATAATAATAATTTTGATGTGATATGAAAGATTTAGATGACATAAATGTAAAAAACATAAAGCAAAATAATTATATAAAAATTAGGTGGTATGCATGTAAAAGTCCCAAAAAATAGTAATAATAAAAAAGCCAACTCCTTTGAAATATTAAATCAAGTCTATGAAGTTAAGACAAAGTATAGTTTACTTCATAAATGCCTTTAAATGGACCTTAATTAAGAACCCTAATTAAAGCCACTCTTCTACCATGTAAGCAATGCCAGCGAAATTAACACGTGCGCGCTGCAGCTCAAGCAAAACCCTTCTTCGATGGCTACTCAGAGCAAATTTGCCACGCTGGGGAAAGTCAGCAAACTAAATTAATAGTAATTAAACGTGAATATATATGGGTGCATATAATTGTGGACTTTCATATACCTTATAATTATATATTTGGAAGAATTACATACATACCACACAATTTTTATTTATTTGCAAATCTAAAGCCTAAACTTCAGTTTTTACATACATACCACCTCACATAAGCATGAAAATATATATTTCATTTTTTCTAAAGTTAAAATTATGGTTTATGATAGGAAAGCTTCGGATAGTGTGTGTGTGTGTGTGTGTGTGTGTATATATATATATATATATATATATATATATATATATATAATATTTCAAAAGAAATCAGTATTTGGCAAAGGCCCAAGTATTAATTTTTTATGCTACATACTCTATAACTGTAGTGGACGACGTTACGTGTGTCTATATCTGTCGGGGATTAAACCCGTGACCTAAAGAAACTTATAGAGAATCCCACCAACCAACAGTCCAGAAATACACACACACACACACCAACCAACAGTCCAGAAATACCTTGATCTGTTAGTGGTGGGCATCGCTGTAGTCTCACTCGGTCGATAGTTACATCTCACTGCGCACGTGCTCTTCGAATTATGCGCACACGACGCGCCTCTATTAATTACCGATTTTTTATAAATAAATAAATAAATAAATTATATATATATATATATATATATATATATATATATATATATATATAATCTCTCTATGATGCAAGTTGCCTATATAATTTCTCCATACATTAAATTGGACTCCTAATATTCACCAGATGTATAACCCACGAGACAAAGCGTGGCCCCACCTTGAGCAGAATGAGTTCAAAAACATCTCCTGACGACGGTGGCAGTGGGCCCATCCCGCCAAGAAAATCAAGCCACTGCAAATGTTCCAGCCTAGCACCGGCGCCTCGGTGGACATGATTGAAGGTGGGCCCCATATTATTGCTGGCAACCCACATGGGCTGACCGCGGTGGGACCCGTACTCAGCAAATTTTCTCGTGGGACCCACACCACCATCGCCCAATCGCCTCTCGTTTTCCTATGGGTGGCGAATACAGCCCACAAACTTCCATTCCCCCGCACGTTGCACCCTCCCCCATCAGTCAGACAGCCACCAACCACTTGCCACCATTGGCAAATTTTTTTTTTTTGACCTGTATTTTCTTTTTTTAAATAAGCTGCCAATATGTCTGCTCACGCAAATAATGATTAGGGAATCTTTAAATTTAATGCTCATTAAGCATATCTTACAAAATACATAATAAATAGAATTAATAGTTTTGACTCTCTCTCTCAATAAATTATAGCCAATTATTTTCTCATTGGTGATATAGATAAAATACTTCATTTTTCATATTATGTATTTCACATCCAAATTTCAAAGATTACACAATCTAGTGCCTTATTGATAGAGTTAGCATCTACTACTATTGTTGAGCTCGTGTGCATCTCTAATTCATCCTCTTGTGTTGACAACGTCTCCTTTCTAATTCCGCGCACACAACTCTAGCTCACACTCTCATTCTCTTTCCCAAACTGTTAGCTCCAAGCATTGATTCCCTATCTTCCTCACCTCTCGTATGATTGTCGGTGTTCAACAGGATTGTCAAAAAAGTTATTTGTGAACAGTTTGTGTTCGACTCATTAACAAGATTTTATTCTATTCATTCATTAAGTAAATAACCGGAATGCTAATGATTTCTCTTGTGCTCGATTAATAAACAAGTCAAATACAAATAAATGTTTGTTCATTCGTGTTTGACTCTTTTTGGTTCAAAATAATTAAATAAAATAATATTTGTACGTATTTTTAAATTAAATTATTATACTAATGTACATCAAAATGTGTTCGAACGAATCCTAAAGAAAAATGATGGATTTCATAAGAGATGGCGTGTCATACTGGGATCCACCATATGATAAAAAAATCTCATGCTTAGCCAACCGGCTTATATATGCCAGAAGAAAGACAATCTCCATACGAACAAAATTCGACCGTTCTACCAAAAGTCTACCAACACAAGACTCCCACAAACGAGTTTGACAACTTTACTACTAGTTAGGTCGGGTGATTAAGCTAAACCGCCCATGCCGAAGCAGTCGGTTGAAGTTGATCGGCTTGCCGTTCAAGCATATGTTTTCAGGGGACAACTTAATCGACAGTGCCTCCAGGACACCAGCGAATGACCACACGACCCCAAAAAAACTAGGTGGAGGTCGTCATAGGCTACTGGACCCATCCGACTGGGCGCCTTTCCAGGCTCCTAGCCTTATATGTAAGTATTAACCAAAAACTCTGGTCGTATCTTTTAATACTAGGGTACACAATGTAATCGTACACTCCTATCCCTATAAATAAGGGATCTATTTCTTGAGCAAGGATTACAAGATTTTATTGTTCTATATTGTACTTTCGCTCTCTTTATTCCCCTCTCCCTCCTTTTCTGCTCTATTCCTTTGGTGTGTCTCTCGGACAAATTTTAGGTTCCACACCCTAAAAGGTGCAGTGAGCGCAGAATCATGTCATTAACAAGAAGAGGAACACACCAGTCACGGTGAGAGGAGACTTCCAAGAGAGATTAGCCAACAGTAGAGAAATAAGGGAAGTGATTGAAGAACTCATGCAAAGGAGAGTACGGGAGATGAGAACCCAATAATGGACCAGGTGTTAGGATATATTGTTGAAGTCCTTAGAGCCTTTACAGCATTGAAGCGGAGTCAGGCCCCCATGAGCAAACCCCTAAAAGGCAGCACCTGAGCCCAACGGTAGGAGAGTGAACCATGGTCTAAAGATAACCGAGTATTCACAGTATCAGGATATCATTGTATCATCACAAGTAGAGAGACAACAATTTGGATGCACTAAGGCCCCGCAGCAACCAGAGAACCCATTCTCCCACTTGATTTCGAGGGCGGAGCGCCCAAAAAAAATCAACTTCCAACTTTCGAGGCCTACAGAGGTCGGACCTGGTCGACCACTTCGCTTTATTTGATTCGGCCATGTGCTTGCTCAAGATCTTGAATGTGTTCAAGTGTTGTTTATTATTCACCTATTTGAGGTCATTAGACTTAAAGTGGCTCAACTCGCTTCCAGCTGAAAGCATCTACAACTTCACTAATTTTAAGAATTTTTATTAGCCCAATTTGCCAGTGCCTGGAAACTCACCAAAAGCGTTCAACCCTTGTGGCAACTCAAGCAAGGCCAATGAGAGCATGTGCTCATTAATTTCATACATCTAGAGGGAAATGTTGGAGGTAAAAGATCTCTGAATTGATGCGGCCCATGTTGCTCTTAAAGCAAGGCTTAAGATTCAAGAGATTTTCAAATGACCTTAGTCTGTATGACCCCTAAGAGTTGACGGTGCTGTAGGAAATGGTCAAAAAGTACAACCTAGAACATAAGTCCACCTCCAATGGAAAATCAAAAGAGTGCCAGGTATAGAAAAGTGCTTCCGCGATCAGCACGTCGAAGCTAAGGGAGGACTGTACGGCTTATTTTTAGGTTGTGTGTTTTATTTTGAAAAGGGGGTCGCTTAACAGAAATTGTCGGCGAATTTTAGATTTTAAATTTGATTTAAATATATATATATAATTTAGAAAGTAGCATTTGATTTTGAAAATAATTTTAAGTTTGAAAATTTTAAGATATGAAATCAAACCGATCTCACATCCCGAATAGTTTATATAAATGAGCACCGCATCACAGACCGTGTATCTATCTCGAAGAATAGACACACTCGTTTGGTGATGAGGCTCGATTAAATAAACTAGAAGATTTGTGACATCCGTTTGGTCTGCGAACCAATTTTATAAGCCGACAAATTCCCCTGCAAATTGGGAGTCTCAAAGGAAAAGTTCTATGTTAAAATTCCCTATAAGGGCAAGCCCCTATAGTTAATTACATCTTAAGTGACGGGAATCACCTAAGAAAACTCTCGATAATAATCAATAATGCCGCTCTCAAGAATTTCAAAGTTTAAGTTTTCGAGGGATTGAATTTTGGAATTTTAATAGGGAATGGATCAAATTTGGAAGATTTTATTTTGGGAATTCAAAGGAAGAAAGGTAGGAGAAATCACAGATTCGAAGCGAACTTCGGTAATTTCCCGACTATCCTATTGTTTGGCTTGAATTTAGAAAAGTCCTAATATTTATTTAATGTTTTGATCTTGCCAATTTTAATTAATTAGGACTTATATTTGTATGGTAAAATCATACAAGTAGCCTTGAAGATATGAGGGTTTATGTCGTACTAAACGACTACCTCGGAGTCCTAAGACCGGTTAGGGCTTAATTTACATGACATGATCATGCAAATGCCTAACGAAGAGTTGAGGATTTATGTTGCACTTAGGTAAACTACCTCGAAATCCTATGGTTTAGTTATTTAATTCTATGAAAGTTCCGCCGAAGTAGACTCGGGTTTTCATTGATGACGATGGCCGTGTCGCCCACCATGCTCCAAGCCTCCTTGTTGTTGCAGAGTTTTAGTTATAGAAGTCATAAATCAGGAGATGAGAGAAGTGTTTTGGTTTAGAGAAATTTCTTAATTTCCAAGTTTTTTTTATGTTTTATTTAAAACAAATCTTAAAGTTGATTATAACAACACCGGTTAAGATCCCACGGTTCCATCCTTCCGGCATCGTTATTTTTATCGGATTCACTTAGTCCAGATGAATTTGCTAAATTCAGCTGAATGAGTTCCACACTCTCATTTAGACCGTGGGAAATCCCATTAAGCAACACGTAGGTTACATCATCCGAGGTATTCCCGATCATCCAACGGGACGTCTTAATTTAGTTGTAATTGCGGTTTTGTGTTACTGTTTGTGATTAAATTTTGAGTTGTTTTATATTTTGAAATGTTGTGGCGGTGAATTTTATCTTGCAATGACTTTTAATTTAGTTTTGGTTTCGGCTTTAGGGACTATCCTAAAGGTGTGGGTTTTTATGCAACGAGTTGTTTATCATGCGAGAAAAGTAAGTGCGATGCGATTAAATAAATTGCGATAAGGTAAATTGCGATAAAATAAAAGCGTACTGGAGGGTCTTCCCGTCATCCCAAGTCGCACTTAAAACACAATTAGAATATTTAAGCAAGTTCTCTAGGTAAAGCTAAGGGAAGGGTTATGGTTTTCTACCAAATTCCTAATCCTATAGCTAGTCATTTCTCATGACGTCCAGGTTCTTGTGTTTTGGTTTGAGGACGATTTTCTTCATCGAAGAATAATTAAGTTCAATTGTTCTTATAAGTATCCTATCATATTGAGGAAGTGCTTAAGAAGAATCTTAAACATCTTCTCAATACTGATAGGATTGTTTTAAGTCCAAATGGATTTAATCATAAAAATGAATTAATCGTTCGGGAATTCAAGTTTTGTTATCTTGCTCAGTGAACTAGGACATTTGAATATCCTATAGGTGAAGTAACATTTCATTTAATGTTCAGTTTAGGAGTTATGACGAATAAAAGTTCTCGAGGCAAATTGGTGTTCAAATGGTTTGTGATTTAGTTTAATTTCAGTTATCGAATTTAAATTTGGAATAGTGTTCAAGTTGTTTTATTTTTAATTTCTTTATGTCTTAGGTGATGTTATTTTTAATTCAATTTAATTTAACTTTAATTTAATTTGATTTGGTTTGGTTTCAATTTTAATTTAATTTATTTAATTTAAATTAATTTTAATTTTAACTTGATTTTATTATTATTTTTAATTTAATTTAATTTAATTTAATTTAATTTAATATGATTTAATTTAATTTAATTTAATTTAATTTAATTATTTATTTTTTTAATTAATTTAATTTTTATTTAATTAATTTAATTTAATTTTAATTAAATTTAATTCAATTTAATTTAATTTGTTCAATTTAATTTAATTTAATTTATTTGATTTAATTTAATTTAAATTAATTTAATTTGTTTGAATTAATTTAATTTAATCTTTAATTTTATTTTATTTTTTATTTTAATTTAATTGAAAATTTAAAAAGAGTTTAATAATTCAATTTTTAATTTAATTTTAATGATTAAGTCCTTTAACATTTTAAAACTTAAATTTGAATTATCATTTTAATTAGGAATTAAATATTATTGAGATGATAAATTTAGGGACCCTTAGATTAGAGAACAAATCTCTTCCTAATAATATCCCTATTTTAATAATCCCAACTTTATTATTCTTCCAAATTTAATTAATTATTTAATTAAGGTTTATTTCAATTATTTTCAAATTGTTTAGTAGGTTTCTACCCCTTAATTATTTAAATTTCAATCATCCAAATCAGATTAAGATAAAATATTTTATTTGTTAATTTTATTAAACCTAAGGTTTTAATTAAGGGTTAAAATTTTAATTACCACTTTGCCCTTCAAGCTTAATAATTCCATAACTCACTAAATTGACCTCAAATGAACTTGAAATTTTTATGTGACTTCACTCATATGTCAATAAAGACATGAGAGGAGAAAATGTGATTTTTCTGTATTTAATTTATTTATGTAATTATTTTTGGTAGAAAATAGGGATTTCCAAGGAAAATTTAATAACATGACCAAGGGAAAGTTTCTGTCCTTAAGAAAATTATGGGACATTCCTGATGACCAGATGACCACTTGGACCAATTTTGGTGATTTTTTGAAAAGTATTTTGAAAGTTATGAATTTTTAAAGTTCAAATTGACTAAATGGCTTAATCAACCCATTTAGTAGGGCTAACCAAATCCAATTGACTTCAAATTTTTATTGTGAGCTCCTCTGATCCTAAAGGTCAGTGGAGAATTGATTTCAAGTCAATTTGATGTATGATCAGCTCTAATTAATTAGAGACCTATTTTGGGTGTTTAAGCCAATTAGGGTTATTTTAAATGAATTAGTTCAAAACCTATTTTTCCTAGGGTCCTCTGGTCATAAGAAACATTACCAAATTTTCCTAGAATTTATTTCACAACATGCTAATTATTAGATTTAAAATACTCAGAACAGTAACATGAATTTGAAAAATCAATAACTTCTCATAGGGATGGCCTCTGACTTTGGAAAATTCAGGGAATGTTCCCAAATTCAGAGGCTTCAAAAGCCCTATGGTCTCATGCCATGGTGAATTTCCTATATGTATGGAGAATTAAAATAATGCAGTGGGGAAATAAATCATTAAAAATAAAATACTTGATGAAATTAAATGATTTCTTTTCCACATTATTTTCCTCTATTCACTGAGCAAGAGGGTATTTTTATTTTACTTTTCTAATTTTTCTACACAAAGTTATGGATTTTTGAAGTTTAGGGAATTAAATAAATCAGAAAATACCCTAATTTTCTATTTATCCACGCGGCGCCGTGTCAACCTTGGCAGCTCCGAAATGCCGCGTGGCGCTCTCCGATTCGACGCCGCCATCCGACTCAGCGCTCCCGGGGCCCGCTGTATCGTTCCATTTCCTCATCTGGCGCGATCCTGGCCGTCCGTTCGCGCGTGTATTAAATGAAAGGCATCCGTTCATCGTCCCCAAGCGTCCTCACCCGAGAGCCGTCCACACTAAATCCCTAATATCTCACTCAATACTTAACGGATTTTCATGTTCTTGTGCTTCATGGATTCGTCTTCGAAGAGACGAACACATCTATACGGTGATCATGCATCGAAATTAAAGCATTTGAAATGGAGAATCTCCGGAAGCTCGGGATGAAGAATTAGCTCATACCTTTGCTCGGAGAAGTGTGGCTTCAATCCGAGGGTCGTGTCACCTTCGATCGGATCCCAACAAGTTCCGGATGAAGTCTCCCGGTCCAGTGAATCGCCTAGCTATGAAAGTGACCACGACCGATCACAAAGCTTGGAGGCCGGAACAACTCGGGTGGCCCGGAGATGGGGCTTTCGAGCTGGAAACTTCTCCTCTTGGTCCAGGTGAAGGTGTAGGACCGATCGATTTGAGGATTGGCTCACCGTGGCAAAGTGTCCCGGTTTTGGGTGAAATTTTAGCTGAGAAATCGGGTTCGTTGGTGGGGATTAGTGCCAAATCGACACCTGGGGATCAACCGCTTCTAAGTATGGAGTAGGGCTCGGAACAATTTTGGCGAGTTTCGGCAAGGTTTGTGCAACTCTCCTTCATGGCCGCGAGGGGTCGGGTTTAAATAGCAGGTGGTTGGAGAGCCTCACAGGGATGGCCAAGGGTCGGGATCAGCTGCTCTGGGCATGGGAAGAACAACCATGGTGGCCATCGGGCACAGGGCAGCTCGAGCAAGGTGGAATTCCAAAGTTCGGCTCCTCCCAAGGTCTCGGCCATGGTGTTTTCCGGTGACCCGAGCGGGCCGGCCGGCAGGCATGGGTCACCCTCGAGTCCAGATGGGTCGGGGCTGGAGGTTTGTGCGGTACTAATCGGCCATGGGCATGTGTAAAGGGTTTGAATCAAAGTGGAATGGGAAAGGGCTAGTTTTGGGTCTAAATGGGTCAACCCTTGGTTTTGGGTTAAGTCCACCTTCCAAGACCAATTTGGGCTGAAGGGAAAGTGATTTAGGCCAGCTTAATCAGTGGGGAAGGGTCACCATCCAAGTACAATTAAGCTTAAGCAAGAGTTAGGGGAGACATGGGAGTGGTTAATCACTCTTAAGAGAATCATTAAAGGGTCCCCTCTTCTTGCCATTTTGGGTATGGTGAAGTGTCCAAGGCTTTCATGGCTCACATGTGGCTCATGCATGGCTTCATGGCTCACCTTTGGCTCGGAAAAAGCTAAGTCAACTTTCATGAAAGAGGTTTTTAGGAATTTTGGTAATTTAGGAGTGATTTGATGGGATTTGGCACATGGCTTGATTTGGAATCATTTGATGATTTATTTGAACTTAGGGATGATTTTAATTAAGGGCATGATGAGAAGAATTTGTCATATGGGCTTTAGCATGAAGTTTGGGCTTTTAGGAAGGTTTAAGAAAGTGGGCTTTTGGTTTGAAAATAAATTTATGGATGGGAATTTTGTGAAGTATTGGGCCAAACAAATGTTATGTTTAGTTCATGGATGTGTCATGAGTGATTTGAAGCAAGTTGAGAGTGATTTGGGTTTGAATTGGGTTGAATTTGGGCTTCCTTGGTGAATAGGCCAATATAGGTCAAATTGGGCTAACTTGGGCCAATGTTGGGCTAGGGTTGAAATTGATGTAAAATAAATGTTGGGAAATGTTTATGGGAGTGTTTCAAAGAGGTTTTGGCTTTGTTTGGGTTTTGATTTTGGGGTTTGGGCTTATTTGGGTTAGGTTTGGGTTTAGGTCAAAATTGGGCTTTTTGGCTTTCGGGTTGAATTTGAGTGGCGTTTGGGTCTAAATTTTGGGTAAATCATGTTAGGGTTTTGTTTGTAGGGATGTTAAGGAAGTTTTAGAAAAGATTTGGGGTTAATTGGAGTTGAATTGGGTGAGTTTGGGTTAGGTTTGGGTCATGGGTCCAAATTGGGCTTTAAGGCCAAAAGTGAAATTGGATCCAAATGCCAATCAAATTGGACTTGGATTTGGTCTAAATTGGTGTTGAGAATGTTGAATTGAAGTTTAGAATTGAATTGGACCAGAATTTGGGTCAATTGGGTAGGTTTGGTTTGACATTGGGTTCACTTTGGGTTAAAATGGGTCAAATTGGGGGTTTTGATAAAAGTGGGATAAATTGACAAAATTGGTTCATGTTGTAGTTGAACAAAATGAAATTAGGAATATTTGGGATTTTCTGAAATTTTTTGGGAATTTTCTGAATTTTTGGATTTTTGGGTCAAGAGGGGTATTTTGGGTATTTGGAGGGTATTGGGAGGTATTTTTGGAATTTTTGGTATTTTTGGCTATGGATGATCAATTTGAGTGGTGAGGAAATGTTTGGGATTGGTTTTGAGGAATTTTGGGTAATTTAGGTGATTTTGCAAATTTTGGGTAGTTTGAGGGTTTTGGAGTAAGTTAGGCGAGTGTAGGGTCCCGGGAGTCAAAAATTGAAAATTTAGAAAATTGAAGCTTGGGTGAATGTAAGTGGAATGAAATAATTTTGGTTGAGCCATGAAGCCATATCAAGCCCACATGAGCCATGAAGGGACTCATTTGAGGCATCCACTATGTTGTTCCTAACCCTCTTGAGTCGAGGGCTTAGGGGTTAAGGACCATCCATGTGAATCACCTTTATGAGTCGGAGGTCAAGTTGGGTATAGGTGTGTTTTAGGAGGTGTGTGAAAGTGTAGTGTATGAGTGTAGTGTGTGTGTAAGTCAGCCCTTCACTGCACTGAGCCACCTGGTAGGCGGTCCCAAGGCCAAAGAGTCCTATAGGAACTCATCCTTTAAACTTCCACATTTGATCTCAACCCTCTAGGTGATTAGGGGTCTACAGTCAAGTTTGTGGAGTTTGCAGGGAGTTAAGAAGTGGTTTGAATTTCTAAGTGGTGGGTCCCAATTTTAGTCCTCTAAGATAGTCAAAGGAAAAGCTAAAAAGAAGAAGAGAAGACCTCATCAAAAATGAGGTCAACAAGGACCATAGACCACTTGATAGGTGTTGATATGAAGACAATCAATTTTTTTGTGGCCATAGAGAGTCCAGTCGATACAACAGTTGGGAGGTTAGGCAAGGAATCGTGATCCACGACCTGCCCGATACTATGATAGGCTAACACAGTGTTACGAGCAACCGTGCAGTGAGTTGAGGGCCTACGGGATACCTCGTTAAGGGTATCAATGGCGAAGATTGTCAACACAATATAGAACAAGGGTAATTCAAGGAAGCCACACTAATGAGAGTCAGAGGTTTTCTCCATGATACAAGAAAATATTGTAAGTAGCACTGTTAACATCACTTTTGTTAAGACCTCTTTTCTCTCTATAAAACCCTAAGATCTTGCCTCAAGGTTTCTTAGTGACCTTGTTAGAAGAATAGGGATGGAACTTACCCATGTAGGATTTTTAAACAACTCTACATACACTTAAAGTTTATGAGGTTAGACCCAAATACTTAACTAGCGGTTGAGATGGTTAGGGTTTAGACCAGTAGAACTCCAAGTTGAATTTCTATTGGTGGGTGATACCTTAGGCAACCAAAAGTTAACATAGAATCTTAAGAATCCTTATGATGACCAGCTAACCACCCCATCACCTCTTTAATCTTGAAGAAGAACATTGGACATGAAGCTAGTTCTAGGCTAGAGAAGGGTTCACCCTTCATATTCATGACCCATAAACTAAAATCATAAACATCAAAATTCAAATAAATGGGAGGGGTGAGTCACTGAATTCAAACTTTGGTCTCACCAAATGTTTTCTCCAACACCAATATACCCTAAACAATTGACATAAATTCTAAACACATCAACTTAACCACAGAATTTGGGATCACCAAAATTCACCAAATTATTAAATTAATTAATGAAGAACTAAACCTATCAAAATAAAATTTAAAATCAATTCAAAATGTTGAGGCCACAAACACTTACATATCAAAATTAAATTGTGAAGGCCCACTAGGCTTAAATTTTTTTGGGCCAACCTAATCACTTAAGGCTAGGATTAATCACTAAAGCCCAAACTTAAACTTATACCCAAGCCATCATGGGAGAGTCATGGCCCATCCCTCATGGCCCATTCCCCATGGGATAACCATGACACACATGACTCACATAACCCAAATAACCTAGCATGAAACTATAACTTAAATAAGAATTAATTGAAAAAGAAAGTTAACATAATACGAACACAAAAGGGCAAACCATGCACACTTAGCCAAGAAAACTAATAATTGGCACCCAAGTCTAACTCACCCATTTTCAAACCTTAGGGAGTCAAACATAGGTCAAGGGAGAGTCAAACACGACCAATTCTGTTCCTAGCCACCCTACCAAAAGTTCCCCCAATCCCTCCAAGCTTCTCTCCAAGATAACCTTCACCTCCATTGGTGACACCATGCTCAAGGAATCAAACATGGAGAAAAAACCTTACCTCTGCCAAAAGCCTCTGGCCATCCTCAGCTTATTCTTTGAAAATGCACTCGAGATCTCCAAGCAAGCCAGAGCTCCACCCATGGCTTCTAATGGCTATAAAAGGAGCTAACTCGAGAGCTTCCAAGACATCACAAGCTCCCTAGCCAACCATTTAAACCCTTAGCTCTCAACATAAAAAATACTCTTATAGACCCTAACATCCACCTCCCAGCATTCCAATCCATCTCAATCACCACAATTTCATCACTGAAATATAGAGTGCTTTATGACTTTGATATCAACCTCACCAAAACTCTTAATTAACCCTCCCATAGGATTCACAAGACCCTAAAAACAGTCCCTAATCAAAATCCACACTTCCCACACTCTCTAAATTAGCTCAACACCAACTTGAGCCACCCTTTGCTCTAGCACATACTTAGGCCCAAACGCAAAGCAAATTTAAGTGAGGAGGAGCTTCGTGGCATCAAGGCGATCGTGTGTGTTAAGTTCAATCGAGGCCTCACCTCTTGGTATAAGGTAATGGCTTAAATTCACAATATTTGCTCTTAGTTGGTCTTTTGTGTGACAAAAATACAATGCATGCCCACTTAATTGTATAAATATGTTCATGTCACTTAGATGAACGAATGTCTTCCATTTTTGTGCATTCAAAACATACAGTGGAGATCAAGTCAAGGCAACATAATGTGAGGAATGAAGCATCAGATCGCTGCTTCTGTGTATAAGTGACCAAACACGGACGAAGCGTGAGATTTCGATCGTTACAAGGCTAACGGGGCGCAGTGAAGGATTAAGTAAGGAAAACTGATTTTCTTATTTAATTAAATCCAAAAATTATATTCTAACTTCAATATTCATAATCTTAAAAATATCTGAACTCAGTGAACAGAGAAGAAAACAACAATATAAAAAATAAAATAATGAACATATATTTAATTTTTTATTATTAAATGCCTTAGAAGGTATTTTGATTATTAAAATCTAATATAAATAATAAAATATGAAATTCTTAGGGATTATTCCCTTTGTCACTAGGGATATTCCCTATTTTTTCTAAAGTTAGGGGATCTCCCTAACATCAAAATGTTCAATTTTCTATCAAAACTATAATTATTTTAAAAAGTATTATAAATACAAAAATAAAAGTCAGAAAAATATGAATTAAAAAGAAAATTAAAAAGAAAAAATAAGGAAGCAACCCTAAAAAACAAAACAATAATCTTCTCCTCTGAAAAATTTTAAGTGAAATTAGAACAATAAGTGCAAATTTTACGTTTTAGCCTAAATTGTCTCCTAAACTTAAATTAAACATAAAAATAACTTAGAAAAACATAGGATCACTTTTTAATGACAACAATAAAGAGGGTTAATCCTACCATTATCCATTTAATTAAGGAATTATCTTAATAAAAAAGTTTACTTTGACCTATCCCAATTAAGCCCTAGATTTAACTAAGGTCTAATCCAATTTGGACCTAATCTAAACTACAATATACTTCAAGTTTAACCCAACTTATACTTGATCTAAATAAAGCCTAAAATACAATCTATCTTAAGTTTAACTCAACTTAGACTTGATCTAACCAAATTCTAAACTTTAACCTCACTCAAATTTACTCAACCTAGACCTAATTCAAACTAAACTTTAGATTCAACCCAGGTCTCACCCAACTTATACCTAGCCCAACTCAACTAGAACTCTAAACATAACCAAGATCTAGCATAACCTAGACCTAACTCAATCTAAATTCAAAATTCAAACCTAACCTTGGTCCAGGCTAACCTAGGATTGACCCAACTTAAATCCAATATTTTAAACTTATCTTCAGTTTAATCTAACTTAGACCTAAATCAATTAAGAAATAATTGGACTTAACTTAACCAAACCTTAAACTCAACTTAGGTCCAACTCAAATTAGGCTAAAAGAACCTAATTTAAATCCCAAAACCCAAAAATCAGCTCAAGTCTAACATAACCTAAACTTGACTAAACTAAACAGTGGTCAACCCGATCTAACTCGGGATAGCCTAAATAACTTAAACCAAAACGAGTTAACCAATCTAACATAGGTTAACCCAAATCAACTTATTGAATCTAGGTTAACCTAACCTAACTCAGGTTAACCTAAATCAACTTAAACCCATGACAACCCGACTTAACTCTATTTAAACTCAAGTAACCTAAGTTAATGTGTATTTGATTTCTCATAAGAGAAAAAACACACACTTAAGACATTCTGGAGATGAAAATGGCTGAAATGCAAAATAAACATAAAAGACATAACATAAAATAAACCCTAAAAATCATTAATACTTAAACTTCAACCATAAATTACAATGAGGTTTGAGAAGGGACTTCAGAGGAGGTAACCCATGCCTGCTAACAAAGTAACTTCTAAACACTTATGACTAATCAAAACACACACCTGATCACCCAGGGAAGACAAAACCATGGGTTCTTGACCGGGTCATTTCAATATTAAAAATAAAAATAAAATCACAAAATTGAATTGACTAAGAAGTCTTAAGCAACCAAAAACTTTCAACCCACTAAAATCTGAAAAGAATAGTAAAAATTAAATAAAACCCTAATGAAAAAAGATTATTGAATGCAAATTTAACCCTGCTACCCAAATCTATAAAGATCTTTTAGAGGGCTCAACCCACGGTTACAGATAGGAATCTACGGGTCAGACTAGGTATGCCTACCTCTCTGTATTAAGTATAACAGAGAATTCGACAAACCCATGATGATGAAAAGTCATGAGTAACTTGACCGGGTTTTCCTAAATAAAAAATGATAAACAATCACAGTAAATATAATGGAATAAAGCATGCTAACTCTATTTTATAGGGAAAAAACACAAGAGGCTACCATAGGTTTACTTTACATATTATTAGGGTGTGATAACTCTATTTTGCAGGGATAACATATAAAATACCTCCTTAAATTTATTTTTCTTGTTATTATGACGTGCTAACTCCATTTTTCAGGGTTGCTTAAAATAAATGAGCTCTTGTAGTAACATAAGACTTTTCCTTTGAGACTTCCTTTCTTTTGTAGAGTTGGGCAGTGTTATGTTTAACTAATTGTAATCATCTGAACCATCCAAAAGAAGATGAAACATGAAGCAAATGATGAACCTCAACTAAGCAATTAATAATAGTTCGAACGAAATCAATTGATGAGTATGACATGAGTTAGGGTTGGTAACCGCACTATCGGTTTGTCTGTATTCATTTGATAGGTTTGCCCAAATTGTAGGCTGAAATTTACATTTCTATATTTGGCTTGGATTACCAATAGTCTCACTTAAAGAAAAAATTTTCTGCCCCAACCTAAGTAACTTCAACTTAATTTTTCAAAGTAAAACTCATAACTAACACTAACCACATAAATCAATTCATTCACAACCATATAAACTTTATACATAGAAACTCATTTTTTACTTGGGAATACGAATGATAACATGATCTACATACATATAACCTTTTTTTCCTATTCCTTGTCTTCAGGCTCTCACCATTGCACGACAATGGGTAGTTTAACCTAGAGAACTACTACCTTATAGAGTGGGTTCAGTCCACACATACCGATTTTCCTTTTGAAACAAAACCTTCTACACATTCATCATCATGGACTTCCATAGAACAAAACACAGCCTACTCTAGCGCCAGATTCGGTGCTCAAGTGCTAGTTAGATATGGAGTGCTTATAAAAGAGTGGCGCCTAGGCGCCAGAGTCGATTTAATCTCTATACATTGAATCTAGATGAATTTAGAAGTGGTTTCTAAAGCAAACATTGATCAAGAAAATAGATAATAAGATAAGTTTTGATGGACATAGAATTGATGTTTCTAGGTTGACAGGCTAGATTCCTCGTTAACACGGTTTAGATTTTGGATCTAAGGGTCCCTAGTAGGTTCTATAGAGATGGCACAATAGGTAATCTAGAGTTGAGAGTACAAAATATACTTAACACTAATACATTAACTGGAACAAACTTTAGATTAGCCAATGTTCTTTGCAAGCATCGAGAGGGAGTAAGGAACTGGTGTGCTCATATTTTTCACAGTACAACACTTTATCTTTAAACATTCAAATTCTACACTGATTATGATCTCTTTGCAAGAGAAAAGATCTTTTTATAGCATTGAAACTTTCATTTAAATAGTGCTAGTTTAGTAAATTTTCACTTACTTTATGCTTAGAAATAAATATTGCATACATTTAGTTTTAATATTTTTGAAATATTTTGATATTCTTCTCCTATAAGTTGTGTCTGCAATTTTAATAGAAGTCTTTCTAAATCGTTATTTAAAGTCACCGCTTCTCTGTGGGATCTATACTGGGGTTTTTAAAGAAAGCTCTATGTTAATTGAAGCGAGACGTATACTTGCGTCGTACCCCTAGTGTGAAAGCTCACTACCTATTTTTTAAATCTTTTTAATTTGTTCACACGAGCTGCTAAATATAAATTGGGTCAAGTTTTTGGCCAACTTTTGAATATCTAAATTATCTGCATGCTTGCGGGTCAGGTCAGTACACTCTGTCTAACTCAACCTAAACTTAAGTAACCTAAGTTAAGTAGTGTTTGTTTACTCATAAGAGAATAAAAGCACACTTAACAGAATCTGGAGTTGACAAGGGCTAGAATACAAAATAAACATTAAAGACATAACATGAAATACAACTTAGGCACCAAAATATGTTGGATTTTTCATATATATTTTGTACTTATTTTTGGTGAAATTGCACTTTAAAGGAATGTATTTTTCATGTTTTTTTGTAGGTATGATGATTTTAGGCATTTATTGCAAAAAGAAGTGAAAAATAACAAATTTGGAGTAAAATGAGGTAAAATCCAGAAATCTTCTTATAGCGTCGACGACGCCAGAGTGGGCGTCGACAGTGTCCAAATACAGAGAGCACTAGAATTAAAAATGCTCTGGGCGCCGAGGGCACCCAGAAAGGGCGTCGAATGTCGGTGAAGGCAAGAATCAATGTATTTGGATGACTTTTGGATGGATTTTTGAGGCATCTCTTGGAGAATTTTTCCCTAGGATATTTCAAAGAGAACTTGGCACTAGAAAAGGTGTGTGTGAGTGATGAGTAGATAGAAGTAGAGAGGAAGTGAATAGTGAGTTTAGAGTCTAGGGTTTGGTGTGAAAAGTGTTATTTTTCGAGGGATTCTTCTCTAAGAGTTGTAGGAGGAGAAGGAAAGTGAGAGATTGCTTCTTCCTTACTATTATAAGGGGAATTGTGTGTCGTTGTCAAGAGGGAAAGAGATTAAAAGGAACTTCAAGGATTTGCTTGGGGAAGAAATTGAGATAAGTTGTATTTACTTCTTATTGTTTGTATGACTTTTCTTTTATATATAAAATCCTTGTTTTGCATTTCTTCCTATGAATTTTGAGTAGATTTCTTTGACTTTCTCCTTACAATGAGAAATGATGAAGTGATGATTTAGATTGGATGTGCAATGTGAATGTTAAGTAATTGTGATGATTTTTTACTTCGTACTTCATTTACATTTTGATCTGGCCAATTGAATAAGGATTGTGTATCTCAGGGCCTGTTTCAAAATAGTTAGGCTCAATCAATTGTCCAAATAAATTTTTCTTAATAACTAGGGGACCTTGAGGATACCACCTTATGTATTGATCTAACTTTCTCTCAATATTTGCAACCTAAAAAATTGAAATAGTGAGCATATCTTCTTGAAAATTCGACACTCTCTTGGGGTTTACTCTTTCGAAGCTACTAACATTACAATCCAAATCTGAATATTCTTCATATTGTTGATCCGCCATTTCTACATTAAATTCATGGAGTCTTTTTTGATTCATCATCCTTTAAAAATTCTCTCTAAATCCAAGTCGTTTGCAGCTCCTTAACTACACATACAAATTTAAAGACTTAATTAATAGGACAAATATTAAAAATATTTTTGTATTTTTGATTTTATTTAAAATAAACACACAATAATTAAACACATTATATTAGTATAAATTCCAAGTCTAAGCCTTATAGGTTTAACTAAAATTCTCCTAAAGTTCTTACTGAACCTTTCCCGACAACGACGCCAAAAACTTGATGCGCCTCCGGCGTGTGCTATTTTTCTGTGTATTTTATGTTTGTATATATGAGCACACACTAAAGGTTCTACGCAAGTATACGTATCATTCAAGAAATAAAGGGCTCTAGTGGAGTCCCGTTTATTGATCCCACATGGAAGCGAGGTAAGAGGTCCTTAGTCCAATTCTAGTCTACTACTATTAGACCTTAGTTTAGAAGGTCGATTTAAGTGGGTATTCTAACGAATACTCCTAAAAATAAGAATTCTAAAGATAAACCTTTATGGATGAATTGGTTTGGAGAATTTTGAGTTGTTTAAAACTATTATTCTTATGTAGTAAATTGGATAATGTTTTGGAATGAGACACATTAAATATTGTATGTGTCAAATATGAGCAATCATATTCTTTACCCTCTCCCGAGTGCTATAAAGAAGTATATATGAACTACATCACTCAGTTATCGACATTGAATGTGGTTCCACTTTGTTGAGAATTACACCGCCCTCCGGGTCTTAATGCAATTACAATAAATTTTTACACTACAACAGGCCCTTATTGTAATGTAATGAAGTGCATGTAAAAACATCACATTTATAATTAAAACTTATTTTAGCATTCATCCTAATATCCTAAACATGAATCCAACTCATTGAAAAAGAAAAGTAGAATGAAAACAATGACATAATCTTCTTATGCCACTATTTCCAAACAAGAAGAAAGAGTATGAATAACACATCACAAAACACGAAGAAAATAGAACGAAAAACTTCATTTCAACAAAGAAAATCCACTACATAAGTGTTTACAAGATCATAAAATGATGAAGAACACAATACTTAGCTTTTTCCCTTTGAAAGAAAGATGAAAATATCTCCCATAAAGTCTCCCACTAATCCATGCAATTCTAGTACAGTTCCTTACATATTAATCCCCTCTCCAATCTCTCCAAAAAGGTGGAAATCTACATTTCTACTCCTATTATAAGATCTAAACATTATCTAAGTTTTCCTAATCACACACACCACTTTTTTTGACATAAAATTACTCTAAAATAGTCTTGGGACGAATATCCCAAGAGTTGCCTCAAGAAACCTTCCAACAAGAGTCCATAACCTATTTATATGGAAAATAACTGTCTCTGCCACAGTCCGTGCAATTTTTGGATGCTTTCGATGCCCAAAATCATGGCTCTCGAGATTCAGGCGCCATCGGCGCCCTATCAGGAGCCATTGGCGCCCAATCAGGAGCTCCACCATTTTGCTCCGTTTGACTTCTTTTTAACTCCGTTTGGCCCCGTTTCAGTTGCGTTGTTTTTCTAACATCTTCACCTACAAGATACACATAAAATGAACCTTCTTTAAAGTATAGTCTCATTAAAAAATAAGCAAGAAGTGTATGTAGATTAATCATAGAAAGACTTATCGAAATGTGTCAAGCCAAAATTTGCTTTCTTGCTCGTTTTTGCTCCAAATTGCACCGTTTTTGCTTCTTTTTCTTTGAAATTCTATTTATTGTAACTATAACAAAAAATGTGAAAAATACCTTCCTTTAATGTGCAATATCATTAAAATTAAGCATAAAATGTATATAAAAAATCAGGCATTTTTTAGACGTGTCAAATGCCCTAGGTTTAAAACCATGAACTCTTGCTGAAGAAGAAGATGAAATGAAGAGAAAATGATAGTTTTTGGCACTTAGAGCCATCATAAACCGATTTTCGTGGACCGGAGCTTAGGCGTCATGCTCTCGGGTATGCCAGCGCTTAAGCGTGGGTTTTGGCGCTTAGGCGATAGTGCACAAATTTTGATATTTTCAAATCTTAAATCAAATGTATTACTTCCCAAGTCAAAATCCCTAATTTTGCCCCAAATTAGCCACATACCAAAATGTCACCAAATTAAATGCTATAACCCCAAACTTTCCACCCAATTAATGTTCAAAACTCTTCATGACATTCTCCTAAGCCATTAAAAACATTCAATTGACCCTAATTCAAACCCTAGCCTAGTCTAAATCCAAGCTTAGCCCACATACCCCAAAATCGACCAAAAATCCCAAATCCCACCAAATTAACTTTCCAAATCAATTCAAAATCACCCAAATCCTATTCCAAAGTCTTCATGACAATCATCCAAGACAAATTGATCAATCAATTGACTCTAAATCAAACCCAAACTCAACCTAGCCCGAGTTTGACCCAAAAGACCCATATTTAAACCTAAGTCCCAAATGTGACCAAACATAGCAAAATTTTTACCCAAGCCAAGCTCACCACATCCAACATTTGGACCTTAGGGATGGGTCTACATCCTCTAGCCCAACCTAGTTGAGCCATGGATGAAGGGTCCCCCAAATTAGGGGATCTCTTCCTTTAAATGGATAAACCAAAGGGAGATTTGTCATCATCCATCAAACACTTAAGTTAACTATCATTAAACCTCCTCACTGGCTCACCTGACCACCAACACAGGCCTGACCGACCAGTTTTAATGCTAGAGAAGCCAAAACTGAGAGCCACCCCACGCAAACCCAAACCCAATTCCACCCATCCAATGTGTCTCACCCTTATTGGTCACTGACAACTTTCAGGCCTTCACCTAAGCATCAAAGCAGACCCAAATCCAAGCCCAGCCAGCCACCTTATGCCTGTCTATTTAAACCACCACCTCCCGTGGCCAATAAATGAGAGTGCACTGAACCTAAATAAAGCTATGCCAAATTGTTCCCAGACCCTCTAGCGACTGAGAGAAAATCATCCCCACCATCCTATAGTCCTAAGTCCCATTGTCTGAGCTCAATTTCAGGCCTCAAATTTGAGCTAGAAGTGGGGCACTTTACTACACTCCATAAAATCCCAAATTGATTGTTATCTAAGCTTCCCTAAAGTGAGAGAAGAAGTTCCCTATAGAAAGCCTCATCTATAAAGCTCTCTACACCAGACTTTCTTCTCAGCCTTCCCACTTGATGAAAGAGTTCTGAACCAGACATTTCACCAGGCCCAACCAACACATCCCGGAGGTTTTGCAGGTTCCAAGGAAGCTTCTATAAGCACTTGATTGAGGTCACACCTCTCAAGCAAAGGTATTTACCATTTTCCCCTAAATCTAGCTCGGTTTAGGTCTTTATGAAGAAGATCTTAATTTCATAGTTGATAAATCATATGGATTCATTTGTCTGTACTAGATAAAGGTGTAGGAACAAAACCCATGTAATTTGGTTGAGTTTAGGCAGAGATCTTAGGGTTAGAAGCTGGACGGCTCACGTGATACACCAGGTGAAGATATTGAGGGAGAGTCTTTTGATCGCACGTGTATCAGATGGACGACACTAATGCGGTCCGACAAGTGAACACATCATAAAGTGTGGGCCGAGTTAGCACTCTTGTGGATGACAAAGTCAAATGGCAGAGCGCCGCGTAACATTTTACAGTCGCCGTAGGTTTGCGTGGCGCTGATTGGTTTAAGTAGGAAATTAGGGTTTTTTATTTATTTTAAATCAGAAAACATTGAAAATGCATAACTTGGTGTTGAAAAATTGCAAAAATAAAATAAAAATACATTGTTACTCAGTGAACAGAGGAGAACAATATGGAAGTAAATTTAGGGTTATTTGACTTATATTTTTTTAAATTAATTAAATCAAGCAAAAATTGTTTAAATCATAACTCATTATAAAGATTTCACCTTGAAATGAGGTTTGAAGGGCTTAAAGGCTCTGTGGTTAAGGATCTTCCCATTTTTTTAAGGTCAGGGGAATTTGTAGCTAGAGATCCCTTATTTTTAAGTTAATCTCCTTTGTTTTGGTTTAAAAAATATAATAATTAAAATATAAATAAAAAATATAAAATTTATTTTGGTAGGTTCACTGTGTCCATATGAGCCTATGGAAAATATCAAATATGTTTAAATAATTAAAAATGACACTAATGGTAATTAACTCATTAAAACTTTTAAAATTCAATAACTTAAATGTAAATGAGAAAATCTTGAAAATCAATCCATATTGTAAATAATGAACAAAGGAACTCCCCATAAAAATTTGGAGTCAATTGGAATTAATTTACTTACCAAAATGGATTTTTAAAGTTAAATGACATTTTTGGTATTAAAATAATTATAATAATTAAAATTTAAGTCAACAATTATAAAATTGGTTTTAGGAGCTCTCAGTGACTAGAGAAACTTATGAAAAATAAAACATGAATTAAAATAAATATTTCACTTTTTAAGCCTATTTTTTATTTTTTAAATAAAATAATTAAAAATCATTAAAAATCATAAAAATTACTAAGACATAAAAATTCACCCAAATGGCATTTTTGGTCTCCTGATCACTTAGGAGCAATTTAAATAATTTTTCTAACTTTCTAAATAAAGGTCTTAATTTTTAAACGCAAGAATTGAAGTTTTCTTAATTTTTAACTAAAATATTCTAATAATTAAAATAATGATTAAAAAAATATGAAATATGGTTTTTTTAGTTCACTAACTTTAGAGAGATTTAAGATAAATATAAAACTTAGTTTTAATCTTAAATAATATTTTATATTTAATTCATACTCAAAATTGAATAATAATTCTAATAATTAAAATGAAACTAAAAAAAACATGAAAATTGACCTAAGTGGTTCTCTGATCAAGTGAAACCTCTAATAATTTTCTTAGATAATTTGTTTTGGTTGAGTTATTAAATTAACTTTAAAAGTTCCTATTTTTGTATTTAAATAATTATACAAATTATTTAAGTTCAGAAAAATTATATTTTCTCCTCTCATGTTTTAATTGATCCACATGAAATTTCCATGGTCATTTGAGTTAAATTTAATGAATTATGAAGTGATAAGGTCTTTAAGGGCAAAATTGTAATTATTGAATTAAAACCTTAATTAATATTTAGGCTTAATCAAGGGTAAAATGGGTAATTAATGATCTTAATCAACTCGCCTAGATGATTGAAATACCAGGGTTGAATGGTAGTAACCAACCTCACCTTTTCATATTAAGAGCATAATTATAATTTCATATATAATTAAAAAATTTTGAAAGATAATTAAATCAAAAGATGCTAAGGCGAGGGGTTTAATCTGGGAAGATAATAATTCTCTATTTTAAAACCCCTAATTGATTGTTTAATGACAATTCAATGTTTTGATAAAGATTAAGAACACATAACTCAATATTCCTAAAATTACAAATTTACCCATTAAATCTTAATGGCTTAGGGGGCGTTTGGGGCAGCTTATTGAGGGGCGGTGGCGGTTTCATATCGCCACCGCCTGTTTGAATAAAACGTTCGGGCACGGCTTATTCATACAGCCCGAACAACGCTTAATAAAATTATACGCGAAGGCGAAAGCTGGGGACGGGAAGCTTATTGCGCGTTTTAGGTTGTTTTTCCACGGGAGCCCTTCTCTACTCCTCCCGACGCTCGTCCTTCGCTCGTCATCCCTCGCCCTCGCCTCGCACCTCCGGCTTCGTGTCTACTGAGGTCGTCACCGAACGCCTCGCAGGTCGATCTCCTCCTTTCGAACGCATCTCCTTCGCCTCGCCTCGCAGCTCCATCTCCTCTCCATCTCCTCCAATCGACGCCTCACCTCGCTTGATCTCCTCTCCATCACCTCCGATCGACGCCTCGCCTCGCAGCTCCATCTCCTCCACTCGATCTCCTCTCCATCTCCTCCGATCGACGCCTCGCCTCACAGCTTCGATGTTGGACACGAATGAAAAGAGAAAAAAGGCAAACGGGAAGGCAACCTCGCTCGTCGTTTAGCGACCTGCTCTCTGAGTCTCGTCGCCTTCTTCCTGATTGCATCCATGAGCAATGCCCGGCCTACAGCGACAGCGGCGGAGGGAGTGGCCGGAGAGATGAGAGATCAGTGAAACGGCGAGCAGATAATGAAGGAGGCTCCGATTGGTCTCGGGGAGATCCGACAAAAAAAAATCCGAGGAACATACCCAGTCCCGTTAGGCATTTTTCGCCTCGCCTCGCATTATACTGAATGGAATTCGGTGGTATGTATATAAATGCCTGCTGTCTTGGACTATCTCCATCTTGCTTATTATGATGGCATCAAATCTCAGATAATTTTGGCAACATATTTCTTATGTATTTACATATATCAAAACTGAACAATATATACAACACATATTTAAACCTCACATAATTTTTTTTGTCTTAAACCATGAAGAAATGTGCTAATTCATTTATAGATGTCATATACCATTTCTTCTTTTTGAGTAGAAGCATATATTTCTAATTAATGGTTATATTTTTTCTACTATAAGTTCAAAATAGATAGGAATTTGATTTAACCAAAACAATTCAACAAATTTTATTCATTTGAGGGCATAAGAGTCATTTATTCATAAACAATACGAATCAACTCGTTTTCCAAACACTCAAACCAAACAGACAGACAGCTTATTCGAATCAGCAGCTTATTCGAATAAACAGCTTATCTGAATAAGCTGGATAAGTTTCAGCTGCCCCAAACAGACCCTTAGTAGTGAGCTAGACTTAATCCAGAGTGGACTAATGAGGTCTAGAAAGGGAAATAAACCGCAAACATCTTTGAAACACTACAAGCCCAAATCTAAAGAAATTGGTAAAAATCCTTAATAAATTAATTTATGTTTAGAGGCCTCCACCCATATAATTCATAAATGAAACATCATGCGATGATTGCCCCACCTTACAGGGAAAATTAAAACATCAAACTTCACTTAGGGCCTGTTTGGAACTGACTTTTTCGGTGCAGCGCTGTGCCGCACCGCGAATGCCGCGAGCAGTTTCCCGTTTGTTTTGGTGTCCCGCAGCGAGCGGGCCGCGAATTTGGCGAAAAGCCGGCAGCTCTTAGAACCCCGCGGCTCACTTTCTGGAACGCGTTAAGGGTGATGTTTCCGCTTCTACCCCGCCTCGCAAAGCCGACTCCTCCGTCACATCCTTCGCAGCTTCGGACGACTCCCGCACCGCTACTCCATCTTCGCCGCTAATGGTATCAGAGCAGCTCACCGTGGTTGTCGACGGGATAGCGGCTCATCGCAAGCGGCGGCGACTCGGAGCGTACCTTTTGCTTCGTCGTAGCGGAGCAGCCGCGACTGGGGAAATTTGGGGAAGAAGGCTCGCAGCAGGAAGGGCAGCTGTAGTTGCAGCAGCTGATCGGACTGGCTGGATCCATGGATGCCAAGCCGGCATCCAACAAAAGTGAAAAATCGAATCTGAAAAGCAAGAAACCAAACCCTCCAGTGAATCAGAGACAAAACAAGAAGAAGCGGATTTTAGGACATTCGAACCCTGAGATCTTTAGGTTTGGGTAGCCGGAACAGAATTAAGGCCCTTGCAATCTCGGTTGATTTTTCTTCGATTGGACATTTGCACCGTTTTATCTTCGTTTAAGCAAGTTTCTGAGAATGCAATTTGTGGGGTTTATTTGTAATTTTTTTAGAGATCATCTAATGAATCTCCTGTTTTCTCAAAATTTTTTAGGAAACATGCTCAAATATGTCCTTGGATTGGGGATTTATTGATAAATTTCATGCCCAATGGATTTAGGATTTGATTAAACTTTTTTAACAGGAGGATGTGATCGTTAATATTTGCTCCCATGATTTTGATTTTATAATAGTAAAAATGATTTGTAGCCATGAATAAAGAATAAAAAATTTAAAACAGTTTTAATAAACATGGGCAGTTTGGTCATTTTTATAGGAAAAAGCTTCCCCGCAGCAATTTTCATGCAGCTGAACCAAACAGACAGAAAACTTTCCCGTAGCTGCTTCCCCGCAGCTGGAAAGCTGAGAATCTGCAACCGAACAAAACAGACCCTTAACATAAGGGTATAAAATTGATGAGTGATTTAGCAATATAATAAGTTTAAATGAACTCGAGATGATTTAAAAGGGTTGTGAAATGTCCAAGGTGTTCCTCAGCTCTTTTCACAAGTCTTCTGAATATTTTGGTGGGCAATTGGACTTATTATACTTTGCTAACGAAGGGCATCCTTTACATGAACAAATAGGGACCCGCTAAGTTATGGCGTAGGACTCAGTATGCATACCTTAAACCCGTACATCCTACTTTTCTTTCATGTAATTTTAATTCTCCACAAAATTATACATACATAATGCCAATACTAACATTTCAACTAAAGTGCGAGAAGAGGATTTGTACATTTTTATAGTTTATTTACAATACTTTTCTTTACTGCACTTTACTTTTAATAAGTTTCATTTTTCTGCAAATAATGTCATCTTGCATGTCAAAACCAACGTCAAAACCCAAAAATAAAATAAAATAAAGTAAAATCTGTTCACAACAAATAAAAATATAAGACAACTCAAAATTTGATCACAAACAAAATGAAACACAACAATTGCAACTAAATTAAAACGTCTTTTTGGATGATTGGGAATCCCTTCGAGGAGGCAACCTATAGTTGCTAACGAGATTTCTCAAGGTTTAATTGAAAGCATTGAATTTATTCATTTGAATTTGGTAAATTCATCTGGATTAAGTGAATCCGAAGAAAATAGTTGTGCCAGAACGAGAGAACCGTGGGATCCCAACCAGTATTGCTTAATCAACTTAAACATTTCCCCTAATAAAACATGTGACATTAAACTTGACACATTCGAAAACTTGAACTCTGAGTTAGGATGCTTTTGACGAGAAACTTGGAGCAAACATCGTGGACAGCATGACCAAAAAGCAATGATCTACAACAACAAATCTTCCTTATGAATAAACAAGCCATTTGACTTTGAGGTTGTCTGCCTCGTGCAACATAAACCCTCACTTTTTCTCTTTAGGCCTTTGCGCACTCTGCAATATTAGCCTTAACTCGTCTTATGTTCCGAAGTTATCATTCAATATGACATAAATCCTAATTTCTTCCATGCTATTTGCATAATCAGTATTATGCAAATGTAAGCCATACATAATAAAATTGACAGGATGAAACATCAAATAATCTATTTCAAATTGAAGCCAAACCATATGATAGGTTGGGAAGTCTCTTAGGTTCGTCATAAGATCTGTGACTTCCTCTTCTCTTCTTCTGTTGGTCTCTAAAAATAAAATGTTCCAAATTTGCACCTTTCCCTATTGGAATTCCCCTACACTTTACTTTGAAAATCCTATCTTTTGTAAGTCATGAAAACAATATTTTCTGATCTAAATCAAAAATTTTCTTAAGTGGTTTCGATCATTTAAAATGTAATTAACTATAGAGCCTTGTCCTTATAGGAATCTTTAAAAACTCAGTTAATATAAATCCTATGTAGTTGCTTCATATTAGATAAGGGAACTTGTCGGTCAACACAAATGGTTCGCAGACCAAACAAATGTCATGGATTATTTAGTTTATTTACTCAAGCCTCACCACCAAACAATGTATTTATTCTTCGAGATAGATACATGGCTTGCGGTGCAGTGCTTGATTATTTAAATCATTGCATGTATGTGATCAGTTAGATTTCATATTTAAAAAAAAAGTTAAAATGATACTTTCCAAAATTCTTTATATATATTAAAATTAAATTAAAATAATCTGGCGACCAACAAAGTTTTTTGTTTTTTGGCTTTAACTTTGATTTGAATTTTCTTTGTGTTCTTTTGATTTGAAGATTATCATGCTAATATTTTTTTAGAGACATTACCGGAGTAGGTTTCGCTGGACCCCGTTAATCTTTTAGTGATTTTGTTTTACTATGACGCGATTTGTTGTTCCTAAATTCTTTCTTCCTTTCATCCTTCCGTTCTCTCAATGACTTGCATAGGATAGGAAAAAAGTTTGGGGAAGGAATTCAGATCTATACACATGCCTAAGAGAAATTCACATGTTTAATTGGTTGACTGAATTTTGATATAGTGACTTGTGATAGGGATCTTCATAATTTAATTAGTGTATATAAATTTTTTGTTAAAATATGTAGACATTCATAAAAAGGAATGGATTAAAATTTATTTATAACCTTAATTGAGCACTTTGTCTCTGAATAAGCATAGAAGTGAATGTATTTTATGGTTCCATTGACGAGCTAGAATGATCTGACTCCTCGTAGAAAAATCTGATGCACCCCCATGTCAAAAAGGTCCATTCTTGAATCATATTTAGTATTCTCTTTGAAGATACTATTCCAAGTAGTTTTGCTCAACGACAACCAAAGATTCACATAGCTGTAGAAATTCAAAAGATATTCATTTTCTCATTCTTCATATAAAATATGATTAAAGAGCCAAGAGAATCTAGGAAGTAAATGTACACACAAATATGACCATATACCTAAATATAAGCTTTCTATGCATATTTTAAAATGGAAAGTAATACTTTGAATCAAGCCCACCTATCTAAGCAACAGAATCAAGCCAACCTTTTGAAGTGTTTTGATCGACCCTACCCGTCGAAGTGGTTAAATCGTGCCCATCTGTCAAGGTGGCTGAATTTTTTCATTCCATAGGAGGTAATCTAGCCCACCTATGGAGGGAAAACTACTAGGGAGGGTCGACATTACAATCAGGATGCAGGTCCATCCTTCTTTGAAGGCGTTAACTGACATCAACATCACGGTCTGCTCATCAAAACATCATGGACATGTATCAAACTGTACTAACCGTATTTTCTATTATTTTCGTCTTTATGCATAAAAGAGACGTCAAGTTGAGAAGAGAGGATCCTGAATCCTTTCCCAAAGTTTCTATCTCTATCTCTCTTTCCCCTCCTCTCTCCCCCAAACAATGTACTTCAAGACCCCCTAAATCATTTTTCCTTGCTTACTCAAGGTTTAAGCTCACTACACAATTCCTAAGACCTCTTAAACTTCACATTCATCTTTATCTTCTAGCTCTCTTCCACAAATACAACCTCTTTTGTCGTGTTGTATGCACTAACGAGTGATACAAGACTCTACATCCTATAAGGACTCGACAACATGTATATTCATACTTGACATGTAATAACATTTAAAAAGTTATACTTCATTTGTTTACATTAATTGGATGAGTATTCAAATGAGTAAATACACAATTTAAAAATTCAAACGAATTGATGGCTTTTCATATAAAATCATGAAAAAATAGTTTTATAAATCTAAACAAACAAACAAGCAATTGAATAAAGTTTCAATTAATCTATAACTATTTTACACAAATTAAATAAAATAATATATAAGTTCCAAGCAAGTCTTCATGCAATGAAATAACATAAAAAAAAAAGTATAATAAATTATTTCATTTACATAAAACAAATAAAAAAGTATTGCACGAATTTAATATCTGTATTCATTAAAAATAAATAAATTATTCTGATGACATATATATAATTTGGAAGATATTATGGATGCTTATCTGGATAAAATGTATTGTGTGTTAAACAAAGGAGTTAAAACTGCAAAAGCTAAAAAGAGTGATTTAGACATTGCTGAGCGTTGAACTGGGCGAATTATTCCATCCGGAGCACGTACCCAGCAGATTTTAAGGGTACTGGGAGGGTACTTACAGGGTATTGATTATTGGGTATTGGGTATTGGGTATTAGGAGAGTATTGCATGGGTATTGGGAGAGTATTGGATGGGTAGCTGCGTGCGGACTGCGTACGTGCTCCATATGGAATAATGGCTCGACTCCATTTAATGGCATAATGATTAAAGATAAATAATAATATAAAATAAATTTGTATAACGATAAATAGGTATTATATTTTTCTATAATGATAATTAATTAATATTAAAATATGATGGATTGTATATAGTCAATAATTTTTTTTTATTAATTAATAAATATATATTATATTAATAATTATTCCAAAATTATTAATGATTTTAAATAATAATATATTATTGTTAAAATTATGTAATTAAATAAATTTTAGTTAATTAAATATTATTGAAATAATATATAATATATAATATGAGCTATTGTTAAAACGGCGGGAAAGTACAGTTATAAATTTAAGAAATAGAGTTAAAATTGGTGGTGGATTATAGTTTGGCAAAGTTATCAGCTAACCGCTCAGAGGAATAGCTTTAATTATTACGTAAAGGGTTCAGAGAACGTAATGATGGAAGACTGCATTATTTATTAAGTTTCAATAGTACTGATTCTATTTGGCAAGTTGTGGCTTCTGCTGGAAAGCCAAGCAAAATGGTACTTAGAGGAGTCTTCATTTTTTCCCAGAAAGAAAATGAGAGCCTTTATCATGAAATCATTTTCTATTGCTGTGATCAGTCTCTAACATTAATTTTTAATTGGGGAGTTTATCTCACACCAAAATTTTAATTTTTACATTCAAAGCACTCTGATTATAGGAAAAAGAAAAGTAAATGCATAAAAATTGAGTGCTATGTATGTAAAATTACATTTATAATTTTATACATGTCAAATGTGGGCTTGTTATAATTATTATTTTTCTTTAATTTGATAGGTTAGTAATGGATATTATGTAAATAAGTCGAGTTTAATTCGAGTCAAGCCTAACTCGGGCTGCACGTTTGTCAAAATGCAGGCTCGAGCTCAAATGACGAGCTCGAGATCGGCTTGCGAGAAGTTGCTTTGGGAGATCACTGAAATTGCCATCCAAATCATCGATGGAGCGAGAGAACTGCTGCCATCGCTTGCCCAAGAAGGCATCTGAATGAGAAAAATTTTAGTTAATCGAGCTAGCTCACAAGTCAATGATCCGGGTCGAGACTCGAAGAGCTTGAGCTCAAGCTAGTAGCTCAATAAGTTCAACTCGTGAGATCGTTAAATAGCCGAGTATATGTAAAAAGTTAAACCAAGAAGAAATTTTAAATATTTGATATATAAGTTCTCAAATTCTTCCGTTCCTTCTTATGAAGAATGAGGGCTTATTTATTGTTTTTGAGAGAGAGGTTTTGATAAATTTACTTAAATCTTGAAGTATTGAACGATCCATATCAATTTCATGCAGCCATAGATAATTGTTTTAGTATTTAAGTGTCTTAACAACATTCAAATTTAGTAATCTTAGGTTTGTTGGATTCTTCTCGTTGAATCGTTGCATTTGATCACAAGCATGTAGAATTTAGAAATTGTTTTTAGCTTTCCAATTAACGCTCTAAAATTTTTTATTACGCTTCCAATATTAATTTCACTGTCATTTGGCTTATAATATTGAGATATTCAATTTAACTATAAGTTTGTTGAAATTATAAATTAGATGATCATGAATTTGAATATAGAAAAAATCTTATCAATAATACATCTAGATTCATGAGTGATCATATAGATTTCCTGGTAAGCCTTGGTGACATATCACACATGATATTAAGGGTCCGTTTGTGACAGTTTATTTGGTGCGGTGGTGTTTTGAAAATGCGCTTGTCTTGATTGGGTAAACTGCATTTTGACAGCTTATGAGTTTTCAAAACGCAAAAAATAACTTTTTCACATCGGTACAGTGGCAGCTTTCTGGCAACCGTCTGAATTTTTCAAAAAAAATAAAATTTTATAATAGCCACCGCATCTAGCTTATCAACATATTATTTTTAATCGGCTTTATCACAGATTATTCAATAAAGTTGCAACATTCTCAACTGTATCCCTAAATAAAAGAAGTTGCTACTTCAATTTTACTAAAGTTATTTATATTTTTAATTCAAATTTTAAAGTTAGAATCTTTATAACGGACATATATAAGTATATTTATAAAATTTTCCTTCAATTTTTATTTTGAGATACATGAATACAAAAATGAAACCTGCCCCGTTGGATAAAAGCTCAAGTATTTCAATTTATTTTGTCTTTTTCTCCGCTCATTTGATTGCTTCAAGTTAGAATTTCTTTTTACAAATTATGAATATTATTAAATTAGTTTTTTTATTTTTTTAGTTGTGAATTATAAGTAACACTGTAACACAGTAACAAGAGAAAAATTTAAGTCCAGAGAGCGTACGTAGAGATGCGTCTGGAAAAATATACACGAGAGTTAAACGGGGTGTTACACAGAAGTTACAAGAGGTTATAACCTTCTTGTATTTCCCGTGTAACTTCCGTGTACAAATAGATGAAATAGAAGCACGTGTTACAAGTGAGTTATACGAGAGGTACAAACAAATTATAAACACGCTTGTAACCCCCTTGTAACTCCCGTATAATCTCTATGTACTTTTTTTTTGGACGCATCTTTACGTACGTTTTACGAACGTAAATTTTTTTTCCAATAACTGAGTTATACAAATTTATAGAAGTAATATTTTAAATTTTTTATCATATTAAAAATATATATTTTTTTTTCTTACTTCTATGTAACCAAATGAGTCCTTATATAAATTTCAGATTTTGGCAGTATAAGCTGGGCAGCTTCTCACCAGTTTAGTTTTTTGCTTCCACCACCCCCATCCTCTGTTACTCCTCCAATAAGTTGCCTCTCCTCCCTCCTCGTCTGCTCCCCTGCTCTCCGTCCCTTCCGGTCATCCCTTCCTTCGCCGCATGAAGAGGCTAGTAAGTACGTTATATCATTGATCTATTTGTTCCTTCGCCGTTTTCTTTTTCATTTATTTATTGTACTTTTTTTGTTCTAAAAATCGCTAATTGATCAGTGTTTTTCCTCCATTTCTTCTTTCTCTATCTATCTCGTACTTCTCCATTCATTTATTCCGAAGAGATTTACTCTGTACCTGTTTGCTTCTTGATTTGGATCTTGCCGACAATGAGTTATTTCTAACAGTTTAGATCCGAACATGTTTTTTATGTGATTGATTCTCGCCGACATGGCCTTTCTTCGTGTTTCAGATCATAAAAGCTTCTGAAGATTATTTAGTTTACATATAATGCTCGTAACATAGCAGAAACAAGTTCCTCATTTGCTCAATCATTCTAGTTTTGAATCACCTGTCCACTTACTCTCTTCTTTTTACTGAATTCTCAAGTGGATTAGAAAGAGCTTAACCGACTTTGCAGACGTTTTTTGGAGTGAAATTGATACTCTATGTTGCCCATATTACAAATTTACTACCTTACTCATTTGCAGCAAGATCACCTTTTGATCACTGTTACATTTGTAGGAATTTCAGTGCTTGCGAATTCATTCAGCTGCCGTTTATGACCGTGAACTGTTTGTAATTTTGCCAAAAAAAGCTGACTTTTGTGCTTTCATTCTTGTTTTTTGTTACATTAGGTGGCATTGCTACTGGTTCTAGCAGCGGCTGGTTCCATTACGGGTATTGAAGATGGCGACGGGCCTTGTAAATTGAAAAGAACGGTGGGCCCAAGGCCCCATAGCGTCACTCTTACTGAGTTTGGAGCCGTTGGAGATGGAGTGACGTTGAACACCATTGCGTTTCAGAATGCGATCTTCTATTTGAGGTCTTTTGCTGACAAAGGTGGAGCTCAGCTCTATGTTCCCAAAGGAAAGTGGCTTACTGGAAGCTTCAACCTCATCAGCCACCTCACTCTCTTTCTTGAAAAAGGAGCTGTCATAATTGGCACGCAGGTCATTTTCGCTTGTTCTGCATTTGATTCTTCAATCTTTATTTTGTTCTTGCGTGATGTGCAAGCTGAAGCTTTTTATGCTAAGTCTTTTGCATATATGTCATGATTACTATATCGAGTCCTGCAGTTATTCGAAGTTGTTATATAGGACTAGGACAAATTTGTAGTGATTGCTCACCAATTAACTAATCATTACTTCCATGATTCTGAAATGATGTCTAATTATGTTGGCCCATAACACAATTATTGCATATCATTGACACTTCTTCAATCTTTTAAAGTAAAAGCACAAATTTCTTGTTAAGCATGTATAGACTTTGATGGCATTATTTTATTCTTTGAAGGATTAGAAAGTGTGTTGAGTCAAAGTGTAACAGACTCACATAAAAATGAGATTTTTTTTTCTTGGGAAAGTTGAGCTTTAATGACAACTAAGTTACAAATGAGTCGTTAGAGTATGCTTCGAAACTAGCCTCTACTCTTTCATAGGCCTTGCACACACACACACTCAAAAAAAAAAAAGGAAAAAAAGAAAGAAGGATTGTGCTCAGCAGTGCTTAGGCGGACCAATTAATACTCTTCCGAGCAAAGATGACTAATCTTATTTGTCGTGTGAAATTTTTTGGTGAGTATAGCTGTTCTCAAAATCGAAGACCTCAAGTCAAATATTGACTATGCTGCTTTATTCTCCTGCAGCAAAATACAGCAATTTTAAGAACAATTTCCTGAAATTAACCTTTTTCAGACTATTCACGTTTTTTTTTCTTTTTCTCTTCTGTTGCAGGACCTATCACAGTGGCCTACAGCTGAGCCTTTACCTTCATATGGCCGTGGAATAGAACTTCCTGGACGGAGATATCTGAGTTTGATCAATGCCAACAATTTGACAGATATAGCCATAACAGGCATGAGAAGAGACCTCATTCTTTACCATATTTAGTTAATATTTTCTTCCTTAAACTCATTGCTCATTCTCATTTTATCTTATTAAACAGGGGATAATGGAATCATAGATGGCCAGGGTTCTGTGTGGTGGGACTCTTTCCATTCCCGTACTCTGAACTATAGTAGACCTCACCTTATTGAGCTTGTGAATTCTAAAGGTGTTTTGCTCTCAAATTTGACTCTCATAAATCCCCCTGCCTGGACGATTCATCCTGTTTACTGTAGGTGCGTTTTAGGAAAATTTTTGGTATGTTATTCATTGTTCCCAAGTTTCTTTGCATTTAAATGTATTTGCATTGATAGTTAACTTATAGCATTTTTTGGATGTACTTCAGCAACATAGAGGTTCATAACATAACAATCTTTGCTCCATCAGATTCTCCATTTACAAATGGTGTTGTTCCAGGTCAGCTTCAAATCCATTATTTCGTTTCATCTGTTTTTAAACTTATTTCTCTTTATCATTTCATTCTACTAGATGCTATCCAGGCAAAAACAAAAGAATAAAGGCTAAAAGATTCAATGGCAACCATTCTAATTTTCCGAAACTACAGGAGCGACTTCCCAAAGGGTGTTTAGCTTTTATTTGCATTTTTTTTTATTTTTGGGTGACTTTATATTTTATATATATTGCTGTGAATTATTGACCCCGGCTATCCATTTATTGATCCTGTTACTGTAGAAAATATCTTTCCAAATACCCCTTTTGATTCTGCAGGCTTGTATATCAAGGCAACCCTGGATTGATAATGTCTAACAGAGTTGATTTTTTTTTCTATCTTTTGATTTTTTATTATTATCATACATTTTTAAATGTTAGCCATCATACTAGCAAGTCACGCCTTCCTTTTGTCACCATTCAACAATAAATAGATTATCCTGGTTTTCTCAACTGAACTTTCTAGGAAGAACTGTTGCAGGAACTGTTACTTTTCAAAACTTCTCTCATGTGTTCTCATATACTCTTATCCTATTGCAGCAACATAATATTTTGCAAGTTTATATACATAACACTCAATTCCTATGTTTTTACATATCTGTCACCTAAACTCTAGTTTTTAAGAAATATCCACCTTAGCTACGCATGAAAAGGTTCTCAAAAATTAAAGCAGTTATAGTTTTTTGTTTGATATGAAAAATTTAAGTGGTATACATATAAAAAAATCAAGTTTAGATGTTAGATATGTTAATGCATAGGAATTGGGTAGTATGCAAGTATTGCTCCTAATATTTCTCAACTGTGTAAACATAGAAGAATCCTAAAGTTGTCAATCCATTTTTGATCTTACTCCACAGATTCAAGCTCAGATATATGCATTGAAGACAGTAACATTGCTGTGGGACATGACGCAATCTCCATCAAGAGTGGTTGGGATGAGTATGGAATCTCCTACTCTAAACGCTCCTCCAACATCCAAATCACCAATGTCTTCCTTCAAGCTCCTTTTGGCTCCGCTCTATCATTCGGCAGCGAGATGTCAGGTGGAATCTCCGACATCCATGCGGACCATCTCCATATCTACGACTCAAAAGTCGGCATCAACTTCAAGACAACCCGAGGCCGTGGCGGCTTCATAAAAGACATCGTTATATCCGACACGGAAATTAATTCCGTTCAAACTGCGATTCAGTTCACCGGGTATTGCGGCGGTCACCCTGATGATTTTTATGATTCAAACGCTCTTCCGGTGATCAATCGAGTTACAATTAAAAATGTTTTCGGTACTAATGTCTCTGCTGCTGGTGCCTTGTATGCTATCGAGCAGGATCCATTCACTGCCATTTGTCTCTCAAATGTTAACATAACCGTCGCACCTTCTGAAGTTTCAGCTTCATGGAATTGCTCCTATGTTTCAGGTTTCTCTCAGAATGTCTTCCCTGAGCCGTGCTCTGATCTTCAGTTAGATTACTCTAATTCTTCTCTACTATGCTATTCCTTAGTAAACTATAACTATATTCCTTTGGCTGCAGTATAAGTAGTTCTCCTGCTGCTGCTGTTGTTGATCTCTATATTGTGCGATACTCTCTCTCTCTCTCTCTTTTCTCTTCCTCTTTGTGATGTATCTTGAAGATGATTCTTTTCCTGTTCAATAAGATGTATTCATTGAAAGATCAAGCTCACTGTTGCGAGTTAAGAGTCCCAAAGCTTATGTACTGTTGTACAGCTATGTCTTCTTCCATTCAAATCTGTAAGAAAATTTTGAACTGATGGCAATGCAGTGTATTTGATTTTATTTGTTTCATTGATATAGTTCAAGGTTTAGAATGTGCATTTTGTTCATCCTTGTCTGGAGAGGAATAGCAGTGCATGTATATCGAATCATTAATTATTGAATTTTGACAATTATATCTTTGTATTTTAAAAATTTAAATGTATAGTATTAATACCACGAATAATTAAAATTTTAAAAGTTATTAAAATTGTCATAATTCAATAGGTATTATTTAAATTGATCTGTGAAGTTCAATTTAATCTTTATATTTATTTTTTTTTATTTAATATTTTCATCTTATTTATACTTAATATACAAACTTTATGTGTGCACAAATTAAAAGAAAAATGATTCAAAATATCAAAATAAAAGGATGTCATTAAATCCGCAATTAAATTGTTATTAAATACACATTTAATTGACTTTTAATGAGCTTCTCAAAACAAACCAAAATGTTCATAAACAGAAATAAATAATCTAATGTTCCATTTATTTAATTTTATAAATAAATGAGACAAATAACTCCAACAGGAAAAAGCTCTGAGTGCATTAATTACAAGTTCAGGTGACAGATGTGTAAGTAAATAAATAAGAATTGAGTGGTATGTATGTAAATCTTCCAATTCAGGAACCTTTCTTAATATTAATATTAAGTTAATATCACCACTAAGTATGGTTTCCAGCTATAAATCGTTTTTTAAGATGTCATTATTGGTGATAATTGTTTACATGAATCCACCGACATGTTGGCTATAACGAAGATACCTACTGCTCCATCTTGCACTAACAAATTTGGGTATAGGGGTTTTGACTGTACCTCATACAGAAACCCCTGCAGAAAGTAGGCTGTAAAGTTAATTGCCCCGAATCAGTTTGTTTGACCACGTGGTCCATTAGCGCGCAATTCGGCAATTCACGTGACAGCCGATATTGACTCGATTAGACCCGCTTATAATCGATTAATAATTAAATGCATTTAGTTATTGTTATAATTATTTTCTTTTATAAATGAGTAAATTCGATTATGGAAAATTTTATTTATAATTCATGAGCTAGTCCCTTGAGAAGGTTGATTGAGAATTAATTATAAAAAGTGGCCCTTTGGGGTCTTGTTATTTATCGTATTAGATTTTTTTATTTTAAAATTTTCACAATTTTTTCACTAAAATAATTATTTATTTAATATATGTGACAGTAAAAATTATAGTTTTACACTCAATATGCTGATATTGATTAATAAGAACACTAATATTTTCCTAGTCAACTAACAAATTGCCGGATGTTTGTTAATGTGCTCAGTTTTTGTTATAATAGTGTAGGTGTTGGCATCAATTTTTGATGTCGTAATTGTGAGATGTCCGCTCGAGCACTATGGAGCATTGTTTGATGCATGTGTTGATTCTCGTAGCACGAGACATCCATTTCAGACCTCTCGGCTAGTGTTGATAGACACTTTTGCAGAGGTCGTTTTGCTAGAATCTGGCTCTCGCTTAGGAGAAAATCAGTCAGCATGTCATTGGTCAGATGGCTTCGGTCAAGCGAGTAGGTTTCATTCGCTGCGTCGTGTATAAAATTGACTCAATTGGGCTCGTCCATCGGAGAGCATGTTTGGATCACCGCGAAATAAATAATAGACCACACGAATGTGCCCGGGACATCGATATTATCTAAGGAGGACGTCTATGTCACTATTTCTTCACGTACAGACTAAAAAAATGCAAATTAATTGTTTTTGGCCATATCGTCAAAAAATTACCCAAATGACTCCAGATGATTAAACGGACCGAGCTAGCACGTCCAGAACATCGATTTTACTTAGGGGGGACATTCAATTTATTATGATGCCGTGTCTGAGCTAAAATGCGTGGAATGTAGCTTTAAAATAATAATAATAATAATATTACCATTACTATTAAATAAAAAAAAAAGGTTAAAATCTCTAAATTATTTTCTCCCACGGTTCCTGTCTTCCTCCCGTTTGCAAGTCTCGCTATGTGCCCTAGCTCTCGTGACGGCCTCCACCTTTGGCTGTTTAGCACGCCGTCGCGCTCGAAATCCGGCAGCCGGCGCGCCTCGCCGGAAAATTCCGCACTCACGGTGCTCCTCGTCGCCGGAAAACTTTCTCACTTGGGTGTAGAAGCCGCGACCCCTCTTTTCTTCGCGTCCGAGCCACTCCATACTAGCGTGGCATTCTCTCGGCCCGAACCTCCTCGCCGGCCACTTTCAACGGCAACCCTCGGCCTTGGTGAGTCCCTCACGCCGGCTAACCACCCACCTTGCTCCCATTCTCCTACTCTCGGGATTTGATGCAGCTGAGGCTTTAGGAGGGTAAAGATTGACACCAGCGCTTCTTTTTGCAGGAAAACCTCGTGTCGCCGCATGATCTTGCCGGTGGGCTGCCTCCCACGTGTGCTGCTTGGTGCCGGTTTCGCTTCCCTTTCTCAAGCAAAAGGGCTAATGCCTTAATTTTGGGGCGCTTCTTGCAATCCGTCAATGACGCCTGCAATCCGTCAATGACGCCCGACCTGGCTGCATTCTATTGTCGCCGTTTGTCCCTTGCGGACGATGCTGCAGAGCCGCCTCCGGCGTCCAATCTCGCGAAGGTACGTGTTGATCACATTTTGATTCGTCTATACTGTGAGATTTATACAATGTACTTTGCATACCTCATTAGCTACTACACGTTTACATATTTCGTTGCGAGGTATGTCGTTGCACGCCGGCGACTCGACGCGTGGTCTCTTTTTCAGCATAAAGAAAACATGTTCGCAGCTGTCACGGTGGTGATATTCTATAAAACTCTTAGCTAGCCCTAAATTTAGTCCGATTTAGGCATGTGGGTTCGATCGCCTACATGGGGTACGTGCGCTGACAAGCACCGGTGCGACGGCTTGCATATGTGATGGATTGTTGGTTTTCCTAGAGCGAGCCTTTATGTTAGGATTTTCCATCCGTGACCAGACACCCTCTGTAAGGTGGAATGTTTCCTCTTTGTTGTGAGCCTTAGCGCAAGTCCCGATGGGTCGGAGTCTCTCACTTCTCTTACTTTGGATTCCCTAGTTTTACGTGGAGAAATTAGGAGGTCGGACTTGAAAAATGAGAGAAGCTTTATTGCTGGTCAGCTTTGAAAAGTCTAGAGAACTTCGCGAAAGGGTAAAAGCTTTGTAGTTAGTCTATTTTGCGACGTCGCGGAGAGTTTTCCCCTCAAAGATCCAGCGAGTGACTCCCCACATTTCCTCATTAAAGCAAAAGGCGGCGATGCCACGCATCCAATAGTTTAAACCCTAGGTTTCCTTGTGAGGTCGTTAGCATGAGCCTGGTGGGCTATCTGCATGTTGATTTACTTCAGATTGCACTCATTTTGCTTTGGGCATGTGACCGAGCCCACAATTACACAGATAATTATACTTTTAAAAGATAGGTAAACCCAACCCTAAATTAAGCGGCTAGTATGCAAGATTTAATTTTTTTCTTTAGAAAATAATAAATACACTAGGGGTACTACGCAAGTATAAGTATCGTTTCAAGTAATATAAGTTTTTCTTTTAAAAATCCAGATATCGATCCCATAAGAAATAAGTGTGAATTAAAAGAAATTTAAAATACCGAATATAAAAAGGAAGTGGTAATTTCTAATTTTTCTTTAAAACTAAACATGAGTAAAATTAAACTTACTAATCTTTCTAAACTATACAGGAATAACGTAAATGAATAAAATACTTAATTAAAGATACTTTCTCCTTACAAATATTTAGTAATAAGTAGAAAATTTCAAATTGTTTAGAACCTAAAAAAAATGTTGTATTGTGACAAATAGGAGCATAATTATTCTTTACCCTTTGTTCAGGCATAAAGAACATTAATTAGTCTAAAGGTTGGTGCAGGAGTGTTATTAGTAGTGTTGAGTAGATTTTAGTCTCTCACTTATAGATTACCCACTGTGCCCTCTCTATAGGACCTACCAGTAACCTTTTTCCTCTCTTTAAATCAAATTGATAGAATTTAGGCTGTCACTCTAAAAACATTCAATTCTACGCCCATCAAATCTTATTCCCTATCTATTTGCACTCCCCCTTAGATGATTACTTCTGATTTTTCAAAGTAAAATGTGATACTTACAAGTTAATAAATCTTAGATCACGGTTAGGTCTATAAGATTTTTCCACATGTTTTAACAATACAATTGACCATGCTGTAAAGTAAAAGAAGTTTATGTAAAATATTATCACAATTTTTAAGTAAGAAAAAGAAAACATTCTTAAACAAAAATCTAAACCTATTGAGTTAATCACATTATATTCATAAGGAGAAACAAAGAAAACTACTCAGAATATATTGGATTAACACAACAAAACATATTCATAGTCATTAAATTTAAAGTACATAACTTAAGAGTTAAGTTTCAAATACTTATCTGAAATGTTCACCAAAATAATCCTTCGAAGTTCTGTGACTTTGTTGACTGTTACAGAACTCTAAGCTTCAGGAAATCACAAACATTCACTAAACCCTTACAAACTTGAACTTAAAGTGAAAGAAACTAAGAATAATTGAGAATGACTCTAAAAACGACTCTCTTCTACTGTAGAATTAATTCCTATTTATAGAGCTTCAAAAATGACCAAGGGTTGCTTCAGTCATCTTTTCAAAATTCGTCCAAATTCGTTGAATCTTCTAGAATATATCTGTCGTGCCTAGGCACCAATTATGCGCCTAGACGCAAGTTCAAATGATTCATTAGAGCACTTTTTGCTTCAAGAGACACATCTCTTCATTCAAATGTGTCTAGATTCATTGTATACTTTATTTGAAATGTGCATTATCATATGGGGGCTTCTAGAACACATTGGAACTACCAAAATTCAAAAATTAACTACTCCAATCGTCTCTGGCGCCTAGGCGCCATACTTAGTTTGTTTATTTTTTTCATTAAACCCCAATTTTTGCTCATTTTTGCTTCTTTTCATCCTTAAACTCATCTTTTTATACCTACAACCAAAAACATAAAAATACATTTCATGAAAGTATAATATCCTTTAAAATATAAGAATAATTCATCAACAAAAATTGTTAATTTTAAAGTAGATCAATTCCCCCAAACTTAAAACGTTACTCGTCCTCAAGTGACACTAAACATTAAATAAATTATGTGAATGAGTTTCTTTAGATGTTTCCAAAATTTTGTTATAGAAATGTAGTAGTCTTATTTAGAAAACATTTTAGTAATTGAGATTAATTTAAAGTTTAGAAATTTCTGAAGTGAAGGTGAATGAGAAATATGAGTTATTATCTTATTCAGAAATAGTTTTAGATTTTTCAAAATATAGTGATTAGACATTTTATTTTCTTTACTTAAAAATCGTTACTAAATATAATAATTCTAACTATATTATATTTATATGCTTCAAGATTTTCTCAATTCTTATATTATAAAAAGATCGGGTATGAAATCAATTTTTGATTAACCCTTAAATCCTCAATGTCCTCCTTCTTTTTTTACATACTATTTTTTACTTTTCATTTCTTTTTTTTCTTTTTCATTTTCTTTTTGTTTTATAAGGCAATAATTACTGTATCTTGATAGACCTTTAATAATTTTGAATTTCACAATTTCTTTCCTAAAACATATGATAAATATATATCTTTAACTTAGAAATATAATAGAAATTTTGAAAATTATTTTTCAATAAAAGAAATTTGAGTATTAAAAATAAAAATTTAATCCTTTTGTTTTTCCAAAAATACTATTTTCCTTACTAAAGGTAATTACAAAATATTTATCATTTCTTCACTAAGAAATTTTTAACTTTAAAATTTTCATCCTTACGAAATATTTCAATTAATTTTTCTTACTTATTTCTGTATTCAAAATTTTACTTCCCTAATATAACTCCATTCACATAATTATTTTTCAAATAAAAAATCAAATTTATTTTTAGCACATTTGAGAACAAATAAAATTTAAATTTTTGAAAATTGGTTTTCATTCTCCCTCCCCCAAACTTAATTTTTAAATTACTTTGAAATATAAAGTTTAGAATAAGCATGAAAATGGAAGAACATTAAAGGTATTTTAAAGCAGGAGAATAAATGCAGGTATAGAAAGTAGTATAGAAGAGTGACAATATGATTTGCAATTTAAAGTTAACACTCTTTTCTAGCACATATACAATACTAAATAAATACAAGAGCAAACAGTAACAATGATAAATAACACAAGCCCTCAAACAACCCTACACAGTCATCAAAGTCTAAACATAGAAAATAAAAGGCACATAAAATAAAAACATAAATGATAAATACTACAAAATAATAAGAAGTCTAATCATCTGCTTCAGTCTCCTTCTGATCATCATCAAATTTTTAACTGAAAAATATTTTTATCAGATTTGGAATGCTACAAATAATTACACAGATGGGGGAAGTCACTTCAAGAATTTTATGATTTAGAGATTAATGAGTAAATTTGGGATTAACCATAGAATTTCAACAGCTTATCATCCCCAAATTAGTGGACTAGCTGAAGTATCAAATCAATAGATTAAAAGAATTTTAGAGAAAACAGTTAACCCAAAATGAACTAATTGGGCTGATAGACTCAATGATGTTTTATGGACTTATAGAACTGCTTATAAAACTTTTATTGGGATGTCTTTATATAGGCTCATCTATGGAAAACCTTGTCATTTACCTGTTGAATTGGAGCATAAAGTTTATCGGGCGATTAAAGAGTTTAACTATAATTTAAGTGATACTGGAGATAAACGATTATTGCAATTGAATGAACTAGAAGAAATTAGAAATGATTCATATGAAAGTGATCAGATCTATAAAGAGAAAATGAAGAAGCTGCATGACAAAGAATATTAAGAAAGACTTTTGAGCTTGGACAAAAAGTTTTATTATACAATTCGAGATTTAAATTATTTCCAGGAAAATTGAAATCCAAATGGATAAGGCCTTTTATTGTTAAGAAATTTTATTCTTATGGAGCAGTGGATATAATTGATCAGAAAACAAATTCTGTAATTAAAGTAAATGGATAAAGATTGAAGCCCTATATTGGAGGAAATTTACCATCTTTTAAAGATGTTTTATATTTAAACCATTTGGAATAAACTGTTGGTTATGTCGGGCTGACGACGTTAAACCAAGCGTTTTGTGGGAGACAACCTATAGTATGATTTGATTTGTTTCAATATTGAGAGTGCTTTATATGTGACTTCACTTAGTTATATATCTTTTGATCCACATTTTTAGACTCTATTTTGGTATGAAACTTATGAAAATTTGACGAAGGGCAAACCTGTGAATTTCAGGATTCTAGCGCCTAGGCGCCAGACATCCGAAATCCGGGCGCCTAGGATTAGCGCCTAGGCGCCACAGTTCTGTATTGTGGTAAAACCGCCCAACTGCAGTTACCCACTAAAACCTCTATAAATCGCTATTTCTTCGTCCCCAAACACTAAGCCATCAAATTTCCACCCTAGAACTACACTTTTGAGAGAAAAGAAAGGTTTGATTGCTTCTATAGAGAGATTTACTATGGAGAATGGAGGGAAAGCCAAGTTCATGCACAAGGATTCTCAAACCTACTTCAATGGCTACTTAGCCATGACATTGGAGAAGCTTTTTGGTCAACTTGAGAAGATTGAAGGAGAATTGGTGCATATTGGAGAAAGGATGCATGAAATGTACCATCAATATGAGCAAATGGAATGTAAAATGAAGGTGCAATCTGATCATTTGACTGCATTTGAAGACCACCAGGTAACCATGTATGCCCAAAACAAATGGATTGATGAAAAGACAGCATTGGAATTTCCTTATGTCCCTTTTTTCCACTCCTTTGTTCGAAGTGAATTACCTTGTGGAACTAACGAAGGTTCTGATGTGAATCCTTAAATTTAGGGTGATTTTTTGTGGAGAAATTGATTGTGAATATGAAGTGTTAAGTGATTTGCTTGATGTATTGTGTAAGTGATTATGTGATTGTTATGTGTTGTTTTGAGATGTGAGAAGTTGTGTATGTGTGTTTTCTGTATTTTTTGAACTTTATCTTGAAGATCTGAAATGAAATGAAGTAAAATTTGAGTTTGATTGTATCAAATTGTGTTTGGAATGAATCTTATATTTGGAGTTTATTTTGGACTTTTATATTTCTGGGAGATGTTTGATGAAGTTTATGACATAATTTTAAGTTTACAAAGGTTAGAAACATCTAAATTAAATAATGTAAAAATTTGAGAATTTTTTGGAATTTTTGGCGAATCTAGGGCCTAGGCGCCGGTTCACCTGAACTGAAAATTCGGCCATATAACCGAACCCAACACCATTTTTAATGTCTAAGCTTCATCTTCTTCCCCAAAACTCGCGAAAACCAGTCCTAGGGCTCCTTAGCGTGCTTGATTCGTGAAGTTTCGATGCTTAAAAACACCGGATTCCAACTTCTCGAGGTTAGATCTACACTTTGGCATAGTTATTTTGAGTTTTCGCCATGGATTTCTCTGCATATGAATAGTGCTGAAATTTTGGAAGAAAAATTTGATTTTAAGTAGAAAATCCATGGATCTAAGCTTAATTTAGTGTTTTATGCTTAGATTTTGGGCCATGCTTTGGATTTTTAAATTATTTGGAATTATTTTTAAAGTTACAGTATGGCATCAAAGTCGAAGCGAGGAAAGGAGCGGAGCAAATTTGATCGGTCCAAGTTCGCTAGCGCAAGTGCTCAAGTGCGCTACGATGAATTCGCGTCATCTCGCAAATTCATAGCGGAATGAAGTTTTTATCATCTCGGAGGATCGGTCGAGAATATTATTGCTGCTCGACAGTGGGAGCAATACTATTATTTCTTTGCAGTCGCTGTCATTTCAGTTGTTCTAGAATTCTATGCATATTTTCCCGAAACAACTGACAATGAATTTTACATTAGGGGAATGGGAGTAGAGTTTACTCCTCAAGTCATCAACATGTTTTACGGTCTACCCCTACTACAGATTGCTTTTATGATGTTTTTGTTCCTTCTGAAAGAGAGCTTGATGAGATTTTAGCTTACTTGACTGACGGAAGAGGATCGTGGAAAATCTGAAACAATAAAACGGGTAAATTTTTCTTCTTCTATGCTAAATGCAATTTCTAAGGTCTGACATTACTTTATCTATGCTTGTATTCTTCCATCACATCACTTGAATGAAGTGACGAAAGAACGAGCTATTTTAAATTACTACATTCAAGAAATGAAGCTTTTAGATGTGGGAGCCATTATATATGATGTGATGAACACTTCAGCTAGACGAAGTGTTATATCTGGTTTAGGCTTCCCGGCTCTCATTTTCTCGATTTACAAGAATGCCGGTATTACTCATTCTCATTATGAGGAGATGCTTAAGCCACTTAAGCCAATTGGAATAACTCATGTGGATACATATGAAAAGTCAAAAAGTCAAGGTTCTACAGCATATACTTCTTCTATACCTTCTACTTCCGCACCTGGACCTTCCACTTCTACTTCTGAGCCTCTACCAGATGTGTGGAACACTGTTTGTCAGAGATATTTGGAGCATCAAAGTGATATATTCTTGATGCAATGCATAGTAGATGAGATAGATAGTAAGATTGATCATGTGTTTGGATATATACAGAGAAAGAGTGAGTATGATGAGGAGTATAATGAAGCACTGGTAAAATTTCTCAAGGGTGCTAGGAATATTGAATTTCCTACTTGTTCTAAATTCACCCCATGGATCAACCCCAGAAGTCCTATTCCTGATGATTCTTCTGACGATGAGGAGGCGACTGAGGATGATTAGACTTTATTTTTGCTTTGTTTTGTTTTGCTGAAGTGCCTGTTATGTGTGTTTTTACTTTTTATGTATTATTTTACTGATTGAGAACTTGGTAGTAACTCAGTTTTTTTCTTTTATCAGATTGCTTAGAATTTAATCCTATTTATGCTCCTGTTGATTTGTTAAATGTTTAAAAATGTAAAAGAGTGTTAGTTTTTTTATTGTTATTTGTTTTGCTACTCTTTTATATTGCGCTTATACCTGTATTATTTGCTGTTTTAAATACCTTAAATGTTATACATTTTCTTCTTGCTTAGTTTAAAATTTCATAGTGCAAAATATTTTAAATCTTATTAAGAGAACTAAGTTTGGGGGAGGGAAAAGAACTTAAATTTAAACTTTACTTTTCTTTAGTAAACAAAATTTTAAAAATTAATAACATAACTTATGGAAGAAAAGTTAATTTAAGATAAATATACTGTTGTTTTCATGAATATTATAATAAACTTATAAAAATATTTTTAAATAACAAGGGATAATTCTAAAAATTGTAATTATTTAATAAAAAAAGGTGTTAGAATTTTGATTCAAATATCTAAATAAAAAAATGTTTTATTTATGAAAGTATTAAGGAATCTAGATGTTTACTTGAGAAGATGGAATTGAAACTCTATGAAAAATATTTTTGCTAAACACATATTCATTAAGTGAAAAATGTGTCAAGTATTTAAATATAAGCTAAGGATAGTAAAGTTCAAAATCATTAACATGCTATCCAGATAAAGTAATCATCACTTGAAAAAAAAAAAGATTGAAAACAATCCCTGAAAAAGAAAAGAAAAATATAAAGGATTGGAAAGCAATCCAAATTTGAAAAGAAAAAGAAAAAGAAAAGTGAGGAGAAGCCTAAATCTAAAATTGGTTTCACTTGAATTATCTTATAGGAAGAGACCTAATGCAATTTTTTTTACATAAAGTGTTATGTATAAGCATCCTTACTAGTAGAGTTATCATGAAAATCTTTTTCTTGTAAATTATCTATATGTTCTTAATATGACAAATTGTAATTATTTTTTGAAATAGATAGGAGAAGAGAGTTCTTAACAATTGCATATTAAATATTTTACATATTTTGGTTTTAGCCTAAGTTATTTAAAAAGCTTTTTAAGTTTATTATTCTATTTATAAAATAAACAGTTATAAAAGTCTTAAAGAAGATTTTTCTCTATAGATTATTATTTTTAGTAGTAAAGAGTTAAGAGTTACTCGAGGACAAGCATGTTTGGGGGAATTGATCACCCTTAAAATTACCTAATTTTTTATATCATTTTTAACTAATATTTTAAGGATATTACGCTTTAATGAAAGATATTTCTTATGTTTTTTATTGCAGGTACAAGAAAATAAGTTTATGAAGAAAAAAAAATAAAAAAAGGAGTAAAAGGAGCAAAAATAAGTCAATTGAAGAAAAGAAGAAAAAAAGAGCTGACTCTGGCGCCCAGGCGCCGAATCAGCAGGGAAATCTAGAGAGTTCTTGGACGGTTTTGTGACGGTTATTGATGACTCAGAAGCAATCTAGAAGCCTCTGGACAATTTCCCATATGTTATAAACAAGATACAATGAATTTAGACACAAAGAATCAGTTATTCAACGAAGAGGTGCAACTCAGAACCTGAAGGGACGTGTTCATTCGTGCAGAAGACTGGCGACTAGGCGTCAGATTTGGTGCATAAGCGCCACAGTTACCTTCAAGAATATTCAACGAATTTGGACGAATTTTGAAAAGGTTCCTGAAGCAACCCGCTGGTCATTTTCGAAGCTTTATAAATAGAAAACAATTATACAGCAATGTGTGGTCGTTTGGAGTGTGTAAGTGTTATAAGAGTGAAAGAGGTGTGTCATTTCATTTAGATAAAGAGTGTTTAGAATTATTTACTTTTCTTTAGTGAGAGTTCAGAGTGTTTATAGTGTGATTGTTGGAGTTGGAGTCTTGTAGAAGTCAGTTGGAGTCAGAGAAACTTCAAAAGATTGCTTGGATATCATTCTAGGTAAGTATTTATAATTTGGTTCTTAAGTTTTGTACTTTGAATTTGAATTATATGAATATGGTTTTTGATGTGAATCTTATATTTTCTGAATAGTCTTCTTGTCTTTCTCTCTACGAATATGAAATGATTTAGATAAGTATTTAATTTAGTTTTTTAAAACTTATTTTTCTTCATCAATAATATGTGATGTTACTTTACCTGATTTTCATTTACACTACAACTTGATCACTTGTAATGTTAAAATATATGGAGAGTTTTTAAGAGCTAACCGTGAATTAAGAATTCTTAACTTGTAAGTATTACATTTCCCTTGAAAGGTAGATAGTAAATCCTTAAAGGGGGAGGTGCGAATAAATAGGGAGATAATCTTTGAAGGGCGTAGAATTGAATATGTTTTTAGAGTGACAGGTTAAATTCTATCAATTTGGTTTAAGAGGAGGTGACGGGTCACTAGTAGGCTCGACCATAGGCACCTTTGTGGGGGGAAGCTAGAAGTGAGGCGCAGAAATTCGTCTCTTACTACTAACAATACATCCTGATCCAATCTTCTAAAACTAGCCAATATTCTTTATACGCTGGACCAAAGGGTAAAGAATATTTGTGCTCCTATTCGTCACATTACCACATTCTAAGTTCTCAAATTAATTTAGATGTTTACTAATCATTAAATATTTCGTATGGGGAAAGAATCTTTGTTTATTGTGTTAAAGAATTTAAATTACTATTTTATTTCCTACTGCTACTTTAATAACTTGCATATTCGTACTTGTTAATTTATTAGTTTATAAATAGATTTTCATCTTTCTTTTCTTAATTATTTAAACTTAATCTTTCCCTTGGGATCGATATCTGGGGCTTAATTAGAAAGCTCTATATTACTTGAAACGATATGTATATTTGCGTAGTACCCCTATTATACGATTTATATTTAATTATAAAATTTTTAATGTTTAATTATCGTACATTAGCCGCTTAATCTGATTTGGGGTTAAATATGGTCATAATATTATAAGTTATTTTACTTGCGTAATTGCGGTCGGGTCAACACTACAGCTAGTGGGTTTATTGCTTGATGCTTGCAGGTGGATTGATTGTTCTTCTTGTCTAACTTGTTGGGAATTTTTTTGGAGGTTGTTGGTTTACTACTATAGTTAATTTAGTTGGATGAGTATTTTTGTGATTTTTAGTTGGTTTGACTTTGGTTTAATGTTTATTTGTTTTGTTGTCTTTTGACTGTTATTTGGGGGTTGGAAGGAGGCTCGTTTTCTTATATATTGCTGCCTAGTTTTGTCTGGCCTATGGTCAGAGGTTTATGGTAATGACATGTTTTTCTGGCTTTTATGCCTCCGTTCTTTCATTGGTGATTTAACTATTATTTGGGAGGAGTTTGGAGAAGAAATTATGATTTGCTACATGGGGATGCTGATTTTAAATTTTAGTATGGAATTTTCTAATTTAATACTTTTCATTGATAGTTGTTTCTTTCTTTGAAACTTCATTTCATTTACATGTTTTCTCTTTTGCCACGAGTTTACTATTCAATGGCTATTGATCAAAAGTTTTTGGTTTGATGAATACTGGAGAAATACATCGCAGAAAAGAGGATTACATTTGAGGCACTCCGTTTAGTGGAGGAAGCTATGTTCGTGAATGATAGTTACTGTTGTTTCTAGGTATACTTGAAGGTGATTTTGGAGTCTTTTTTCTTGGTTTAATTGTAATTTTGTTGGAGCACTATTTGTATGGGTTTTAAGCAAGTTGGTGGAACCTTAGGAGTAGGCATTAATGTACTTATTTTGTGCTTTAGTAGAGGGATCCGCTCACCTACAAAATTTGTAACCAATTTTTTGTGAGCAATAAAATTACCTTTGAGTTTTCCAATATATATATATATATATATATATATATATATATATATATATATATATATATATATATATTGGGAGTTTCTATATGTTTTTGGAGTTTCTCCACCTTAGGACACTCATCTTCTTGTTGGCGGCATAGTTCATACTCACCACGCCTTTGGCGTTGCATCCCAAAATTTCTTTCTGGTCACGCCCAGTGAATAGAGCGTTGACCGAATAAGAAGAATTAGAAAAAGATGAGTAGAAAAAAATAAGCACAAATAAAAAAAAATTCTCTAAGTATGGATTCAATAGCCTCTTCACTATGAATGGACCATTCTATTTATAAGTTATACGAATGAGTCTGGCTAATTATATGATTGTCCCTCTTATTTTAACACCTTACAATTATTTATGAGCCATTACACTTTTACATTGTTGTAATCGAATTGATCACATTTTGACATTGTAATCGCTGTTGGTGTCGTTTCGTATTAGTAACCGCCTTAGGCACCGTTTTATATTTGTAACAGCTTGAATTAGTAATGTGGTATTCGTTCGGTCGGAGAAATAGTCATTCTCCTTTTTCCGAGGAATTCATTATGAAGACTTGTTTTTTTATGTGAGGATTATTTCATCAGGCAGAAGACACTTTCCCATAATCTGACGGGCAACTCACCTTCGATCGATGAATCTATACAGGACGTGTTCTTGTTAGGCGATTGTTGCTCTTGCGCATACACTTTGTATGATTTAGACCGTTTTTGATATCGATACACAATGCTACTTAGTTCGATCAAACTAGCACTGGGTCGGCCCAAAGTTCGACCGACTAGCATGTTACTGAATTACTCGAACTGTTCTCTTCGTGCGATCCCTTCGATCTCCTCAAAATTTGTGTGGTCACATTTCAGATGTACAGGAGGATTTACAAAAGTATTACAAAATTGTTAGATATTGATACATTTAACATCTAAATTCTTATATTTTTATATGTATATATTACTTTAGTGTCAAAAGCACTTCAAAGCACATGCATGAAAAAGATTTATTTTGTATTTTAAACAAGTTAATATCAGTAAACATATATGTGATTTGGAACTTTGAGTGTTATATAAATAAGAATAAACAGTTGTGCTCCCGTATAAATTGTCTAAACTAAGTTACTTTTCCTCATTGAATAATTTAAAAGACAAGATATAACGTTATAAATCTCGGAAATAATTACTTGCATTCCATATAAAATGATGAAAATAGCCTACGGATGAATAAAGAAAGATTCTTCTTTTTATATCTTATTTAGTGGAGTAAAGGTTCCTTTTGAGTAAAGTATAAGCCGCATCAATTGCTCTACCTATTAAAATCAACCAAAGTCCATCCCTTTCCCCTCAATCATTCTCTCTACTTGAAAAAAATGGAAATTCTCATCCTCCTCCTCCTCAGTTCGTCGCCGGCTTTCATCTCCCTACCGCCAGCAAGCGCCAAACTAGCCGCAGTAATCAAGGACGACCAAACATTGCCGACAGCGCCACCGAATGTTGCCTGCTCAATGTGCTATTACTGCGACAATCCATGCCTTCCACTCCCCTCAACGCCACCGCCGGTGATCGACTGCTCCCCTCCGCCTCCTCCCCCGCCGTCTCCGCCACCGCCTGAGCCACCCTCTTCTAACTGTCCGCCGCCGCCGCCGCCTAACTTACCGATCTACTACTACTCTCCGCCGCCGCCAACATGGTTGCAGCCATCAGGCGGCTCGGTATACGCTCCCCCGCTTCAACCGGACGCCGGCGGTGGAGCCGTTTGCGGGGGTTGTAATGCTTACGGCGGAAGCGGTTACCAAACTCCGCCGCCGCCGAACCCTATCCTGCCGTACTATCCGTTCTATTTCTACAGTCCGCCTCTCGCGTGGGAATCCGCTGGGCACCGTCAGTGGGTGCCACTGCGCCATTGCTCCCCTGTTCTGCTTGTTTTTCTAGGTTTTTTCCTCTCGTAACTGGTATTATCAATGACTTTTCTTTTCTTCATAAGAGAAGGATGGAATGATTATAATTGAATTTTTTTTTACGCGTGTAGCTGTATTTTCTTTTTTTAATATTTTCTAAATAAAAATGGAATTTTGGTATAAAATGTATGCTCATTATTTTTGTGGGAAAAAATTTGGGTACGGACGACGTACACAGTAGATGCGTACGTCGCGGGTTACACGTGGGTTACGCGTGGGGTATAAGAGGGTTATAAACCACTTGTACCCCCCGCGTAACTCCCGCGTAACTCTGTAACGTGTATAACCCTCGTGTAACATGCGCGGGAGTTACAGGATTACGCGGGAGTTACACGGGGGTACAAGTGGTTTACAAAGGAGGTACAAGTAGTTTATAACCCTCTTATATCCCGCGCGTAACCCCCTTGTAACCCGTGACATACGCATCTCCTGCGTACATCGTCTGCACCCAAAATTTTCCCAATTTTGTGATTGAGAGCTTTATTTTTCTCTTTTAAGCTATAGATCTCTTGTTCAAAGTTTATTTATGCGCTCATTTGGTATTAAAAATTGATTGAAGGAACAAGAGAATTTTCATTTCATTTGTTTATAAGATTTTTTTGTTTATAATGTGAGGATTGTTTGGTCAACTAGTTGGTTAAATATTATCCTCAATCCCAATGTCTTGAGCATTCAATCGATTGCATATCTAATATTTAAATTTTTGATATTTATATTTAACATCTTGGAATTTTAAATGTTCATAAAAAGATGCAGTTGACTTTTAAATGGTTTGTAACGTGATATTTTGTATATTATGTTAAAATTTTTGAGGGATATGAATATAATTATTAAAATTGGAGTGTTAGATATGAAAATGCATAACTCTTTATTTATTCTACCTCATGCTGTGTATATTACTGATTAGAGCATATTAGTCGGAAGGCCTTGCAAATGTAAAAGAGAACAAAATCTGTTAATTCAGATTAACAGACAAATTTTGATTTTTTCAATAAATTTGATTCTACTCGAAACGGCCAAATCCAATTTGATAAATTTATTAAAACGGCTAAAACTGTCACCCCAAATATACACATGAATAAAATAGGTGCAGTGATATATATATATATATTATGATGGCAAATGCATTGCAAAGAGAATGTGAGGCCCGCCTAATGGTACGAGTCAAGCCATGAGAGCTAAGTCACTTAGGTCAAAACAGAACATGCTAATAGACGGATAAGAAGACAGGTGAGCAATCCAAGTGTAATTCATTAAACCAGAAATGCAACAAAAGAGTGATTAAGTCATCCACTACAAGAAAGCCAACTTGATGCAACAACTTATCCCGCAGTTGAGTGGATCCAATAGAAGAGCTAGTTCAACATCCGGCCATCCAACAGAGATCCAAAGACTTCTGATATAACTCCGATAACGAGCCACAAGAATGGTTCAAAATTCTCACACTTAAATCTTACAAAGGACAGCCAAACCAAACTGACCACATCACTTTTTTCGAGTTGATTGTGTGTACGTCTTCTCAAGATCAATGACACTAAATTTCTGATTTTTTCTTCCCACGATGAGGGACTCGACCCTCAAGTGGTTTAATCAATTATCATCAGGATTAATCACATCATTCACCTATTTCAAATGAATATTTATTGCAAAGTTTACCGGTGCTTAGAAACCTTAGAAGAGCTCCCAGGCTTTCCTCTAGCTTCACTAGGGACAAAATGAAACCCTATGTGCCTTTGTCACCTATTTCTAGAAGAAAATGTCAGAGGTTTGGGATTTAGAACACACGGTCACTCATATGGCCCTTGCACCTGGATTGAAGGAATGACCTTTCATTAAGTGTTTTGATTACAGTGGTAGACGACACTAGTTTAATTTTGGAATCTAGCTAGCAGATGTATATCTGTAGAAGAATACAACTCCTCTTGCTTCATCTAGAGCTGAGCGAACAAAACGTCATTCGCTGAAGAGAACCACCCATGGAAAAGGGTAGAAACATGATACTTAAATAACTGGATGACCAATATTGACCTCCCTAACTCAAGTCCAACTTACAAAAAACTCAAATCCAAAACTTACCGACATTGCACTATTGTTAAAGGCCTTGATTTTTATGGGGTTGAACCTGCATTTTGACCCCCAACTATCTTACTTTTGAGACAATATAGCCAAGATCAACCCAACCTTTGAAATCCTTAAGTTTCCTCGATTAAGAATCACGTGTGTGCACCGGCGCTCACATGTAGACTTGTGTCTAGAAGAACTTGGTCATGGAGTTCATGCACATTGAAGCACAGGCTCGCATGTGCCCAACCTAGGTCCAACCAAATTCCAATCCATGTCTTACCTAGATCTGACCCAGGACCAAACCATGTCCAACATACGTTGAACCCAACTCTAACTCTAATCAATTGAAGCTTCACCCATCAACCCAATTCAACTTAAGTTCAAACCAAATGACCCCACATCGTACCAAAGCTCAATTTAAGTTGACCTCAGCTAAACCTTGATTAACCTTAGTGAATTCCTATTCTAAGTCTCATCCTGGCTAAATTTATGTTGTTTCATATGCGTAGTTTCATATTTCAAATTTCATGTGTAGTTTTAAAAATAAAATAAAATATTAAAATAAAAAGAAATAGATAAAAGAAAAAGGAAGAGGAGAACCTTCCACAAGATAGTTGCCACCATAACTTTCCGGATATAGTATCCTCACATAAAAGTATTAAGGATTAAAAAATCCTGAAAGAGGAAAAGAAGAAAGAAAGAAAAATATATAAAAAAAATAGTGAGGAAAAGCTTGAGGATAAACCTAATAAAAAATTTGTTTCACTTGAATCTTCATAAAGAAAAAGTCTTAGATACAATCATAAACTTATTTTTATTCTATGTATTAGAAATTTTTTACAAATATAGTGTTTAAATTCTAATTCTATACTTTCTAGGAATCTTAAATGTGAAAAATTATAATTATTTTTGAAATAGATGGAAAATAAGGATTCCTATGTTAATAACTAAATATGCTCATACCCTAGTCTTAGCTCAATTCATTAGAATTTCTCCTAGGTTGCACTATGACATTCTTAAGGAAAAATTGTAGGAAATTCTGAAGAAACCCACTACCTCAAATCAATAAAATTGTTTTTCAAAGTTATAGGCAAGTAACATTTAAGTTTAGTGGATATTGATATGTCTTTTAACATGTTGAATTTCTTTTATCCTTTACACTTATTTTGGATAAAACTACACTTTAAAGAAGGGTATTCTTGTGTTTCTCTTTCAGGTATAACGAGTAGGATAAATGGAGCGAAGTGGAGTTGAATGGAGCACATAGAAACCAAAAAGCCTAGTGCTTGGCGCCAACACTAGGCGCCAAGGCACTCCATGCAAGTGCCTTAGCTCCAACTTATTGGTGCATAAAAGCTAGAACCACCGAGAGGCCGATGCCTAGGCGCCAATTTCTGAATGCTAAGGCATGAATGTTTTTTAGCAGTTGCTCCACCACGACTTGGGGAAGTTATGAGGCGCTTTTAAGATGTTCAAGTGGAGAGTCTAAAGAGGGCCAAAGCATTCTGAAGTAAAGGAAGAAATGGAGAAAAGCCAGGGATTCCTATGTAGATCTAGGTTTTCTAAATTTCCACTTTTCATGAGAGTTTGGTGAAGGATTTAGAGAGAAATCTATAAGGGAAGCATTGTAGCATTGCGGGAAGGTCTTGGAGTCATTATTGGAGGAACATTTCAACTCTTTTCAGAGGAGAAAAGCTAAGTAACGTGTTTCCATTTGTCTTAGATTTCTTTTAAACACATATAGTGTATTTGTTTTGTTAAATGATGAGTTTTCCTTGGTAATCTTCATGCTTTATGAGTAGATTTCCCTTACTTTCTCTTGTGATGAATAGATAGGATTTGTAGAATGTGTTGGAAGCTTTTAGAATTGATAGTTTAAAATCTTAATGTGATGATTTTCAGTTCATACTTAATTTACTTATTAATTAGGTCAATTGGAATGTTAAAACTTATTGAGAACCTATAAAGACTCGGGAGAGCTATAGCTTTATCAACTAGTAATAATCACGTTGAATTAATGGGTGAAGGAAAAGTAGTCCATAGAGCAATGAAACTGGATAAGGAGATAGCTTTTGATGGGTATAACTTGGGGAGAGGCACGGTTTCTAGGGTGATAGGCATAAACACTTACCAAATTAAACCAAACTTCTTTATGCATTTCGAAGAATGTAAATAAGAAATATGCTCCAATTTTTCACAACCACATTAACAATTTTTAGTATTCAATCCTACAAACCACTTATGTAATCTCAAGACAAAGTTAGCTTTTATATCTTGATATTCACCAAACTAATTGATATGGTTAGGTTTTTAGCTTTGAATTAGTACAATAATTTAAGATTAATTGTTAGAAAAACTAATTTAATTTGTAATCCAATCAAAAAATTTAGAATAGTAGATTAGAACTTTCCTTGTTGGATTTGTTACCACGTTCTCTGTGGGATCGACAATCCGGAGTCATTAGAGCCCTATATTATTAAAACAATGCGTATACTTGCATGAGAAGCCTTAGTGTGTGACCACAGAAAAATGTATTGAGAAATTTATACCATGTTTATATGAAATTACACTTTAAAGAAATTGTATTTTCTTTATTTTATTGCAGAAATGAATATTTATAAGTACTGGAAGCAAAAAACACAAAAGAAGCGGATTTGAAGCAAAAAGGACTAAATATGATGAAAAATGAACTGTCCCGCCGACGGCGAGATTTAAGCGGCCGACGATGAGTTTTTCCCGAAAGTTTTGAATATATTATATGGAACTCGCTGACGGCGAGATCGAGCCCGCCGACAGCTAGATCAGCGCTGTTAGCCCATCTTCTAGAAGCCCGCCGACGGCAAGATCAAGCCGCCGACGGCCAGACAATTGAAAAGAGCCAAAATACATTGAACCTGGACGCTTTTTGAAGAGGTGCTTAAGCAAACTTTGGAGATTTGACTCCTTCTATAAATAGAGACGCATTCTAGTCAGTTGTGTGGAAGTTAAGTGTAATTTAAGTGTCATCCTAGAGTATTTTTAGTGAGTAGATAAAATGTTTAGTGTTTTGGTGTGCTGTACTGGAAGGAAGAGTCAAAGGAACTTCAAGGAGTCTGCTTGGGGAGAAGAATTGAGATAAATATATTTGTTATTTGTTTGTTAAATTTAATGAAATCCATGCTTTATGTTATTTTTCCCATGCGTTCTGAGTAGTTTCCTTAGTCTTTCTCCTTGTTATCAAGATTTCGTGAAATGATGAATTAAAATAGTTGTGCCTAAAAATATGAAAATAGAAATTGTGCTAATCTTTTACTTAAATCTTAATTCACTTTCAATCTGGACAATTGATTTGTTAACATATGTTGAATTATCGACTATAGTAAAGATTACATCCAAGATTCAAGGAAGTCAAAAGCCTTGGAAGGAGGGTGCAAATAAATAGGGAAATATTAACTATCAGACATAGAATTGGACATTTTAGTGTGACAGACTAAAATATTTAATTCGATCTTATTGTTTGGGAGCTGAAGTGTAGATGTTAGCCCTCGGGCGAGGGAACGTGGGAGCTCGAAGTGGCGATCGGTATCCTCCCGACTTAGTCGCAGATTCGCAATCAAACATAAGACTAGTGAATGTTCTTTGCACTTGGACCAAAGGGTAAAGAATAGGAATGCTCCTATTTGACACAATACAATTAAAAACTCATTTAATTCTTCATTCACTTAATTCTCTCAAACAAGGAGAAATATACTTTTCTGAAATCTTATTTTCAACCTTTAAGCATTAGTTTATTTTAGTCTAAGTGTTCTTAATTTTCGTATACTAGATTAGTAAGTAAGTCTACTTAAATTTGTCTTTGAAATTTTCTAACTTCCTTGTGGGATCGATATCTAGGACTCAATTAGAGCCCTATATTACTTGATAACGATGCGTATACTTGCGTAGTATCCACAAGATAAATCATAAAATCCATAACAGAATTATCAGTATATATATATATATATATATATATATATATATATATTCAGTGAGGGATCAAGTTTTTGGTGCCGTTGCTAATTTTCATATCATAGTTGTAAGTATAAATATCGAAAAGTGGATCAAGTTTTTGGCGTCGTTGCCAATTTTCATATCATAGTTGTAAGTATAAATATCGGAAAGTGTATCAAGTTTTTGGTGCCTTTGTCGGGGAAGTAAACTAATTATTAAGGTAATTAATAGAATTATTAAAATAATTACTAGAATAACGGACTATTTTAAATATTACTTAAAAATTGTATGCGTAAATTTGGAAACGAAAATTTAATACCTTACGATTAAGAATTAGAGCGCACAATTAAAAGAATTAGAAAACAAAAGAGAGAAATTATAAATTTAACACAAATGACAAATAATCCAGAAATTGAAAATATAAACCAACAAAGACCATTAATAGATTATGCCAACCCTGCATTAGATGAAATTCACCAAACTATTCAAAACCCTGATGAAGCTGCTAACTCATTCGAACTTAAACCTGCAATTATCCAAATGGTATAGAATAATCAATTTAGTGGTTCACCTAATGAAGATCCTAATTTACATCTTGCTAGTTTTTTGGAACTATGTGCTACTTTCAAATATGAAGGAGTATCTAATGATGCTATTAGACTTAGGCTTTTTCATTTTTATTTAAGGGATAAGGCTAAGATGTGGTTAAATTCATTAGCACCTGAATCTATTAGAACTTGGGGAGAATTATCACAAAAATTTCTATCCAAATATTTTCCTCCTTCGAAAACTGCAAAACTTAGAAATGATATAACATATTTTGGTCAGTTTGATAGAGAATCCATATATGAAGCTTGTGAGAGATTTAAAGAACTTCTTAGAAAATGTCCACATCATGCATTACCAGATTGGTTAATTATACAAACTTTTTACAATGGATTAGTAGGATCTCTTATATCAATCATTGATGTTGCTGCTGAAGGTTCATTAATGTCAAAATCATTTGATGAAACCTATGTGTTAATCAAAGAAATGGCTACTAATAATTTTCAATGGTCTGCTGAAAGAATAAATCCTAAAAAGATAGCTAGTGTTCATTAAAATGATGCAATATCTATGTTAGCTTCTCAAATTGCTGCTATATCAAAGAAATTAGATCATTTTGGAATGAATCACACTCCTACTATGTTAGAAGAAAACTCATCTGGACAAATTACAGATTCTCAATCTCCTTATGAAACTATAAATGCTATTAATAATAGACTCAATAATCCTTATGCAAATTATTATAATCCTAGTTGGAAGAATCATCCAAATTTTAATTGGAATAACAATACAACTAATCAACAATGGATGAATAACTCTATAGGAAATCGACATAATCAAGGAAATACAAATTATAAACCTTCTTATCCACCTGGATTTAATAACACTCAATTTAAAGATAAGAAGTTATCTATAGAAGAATTAATATTGAGTATGGGTCAGCACTTGCAAAATCAAGGAAATCAATTACAAATTCAAGGAAATCAATTACAAAATCAAGGAACAACAATTAAAAATATTGAAACTCAACTTGACATATCGCTACCGCGCTTAACAATAGAATTCCTGGAACTTTTCCTAGTAATGTGGAAATAAATCCTAAAGACCAAGGAAAAGAACAAATTAAAACGATACAATTACGAAGTGGAAAAGAGTTAGAAACTAAAATTCAGATAGAAACAAAAAGTAAAAATGAGGAAGTGGAAATCGAAAAAGAAAAGGATCAGCAAGATCAAAACATAGAATATCCATCGATCCCTATGAAAATATCTATAGAAAAACCACCACCACCATTTCCTCAACGACTAAAGCAACATAAAAAAGATAAGCAATTTGCTAAATTCCTTGAAATTTTAAAAAACTTAACGGTAAATATTCCTTTTGTAGAAGCATTAGAACAAATGTCTAATTATGTAAAATTTATGAAAGATATTTTAATTAAAAAAAGAAAATTTACAAATAATGAAACTGTTGCACTTAGCGAAGAGTGTAGTGCAATTATTCGAAAAAGCTTCCCGAAAAATTAAAAGATCCCAGTAGTTTCACTATACCTTGCGCTATTGGAGAAAAATTTTATGGAAAAGCTTTGTGTGACTTAGGAGCAAGCATAAATTTAATGCCTCTATCAATTTTTAAAAGATTAGAATTAGGAAAAATTTCACCTACTTCAGTTACTCTTTAGTTAGCTGATAGTTTCGTGACTTATCCTAAGGGAGTTATTGAAGATGTGTTAGTAAAAGTGGATAAGTTTATCTTCCCGGTAGATTTTATTGTTCTAGATATGGAAGAAGATAAAGAAATTCCAATAATATTAGGAAGACCCTTTTTAGCCACTGTAAAAGCTATGATTGATGTTCAGAAAGGAGAATTGACTATGAGAGTAAAGGATCAATAAGAAACTTTTAACATAGCAAAATCAATGAAATATCCTGCTTTAGAAAAAGAAGATAAATGTTTTCGAATGGAAATACTTGAACATTTACAAAATGAACATTTTAAAAGATATTATGAAGAAAAGTTAGAAAAAGAAAATACTGAATTAATTGAAGAAGCAGATAATGAAAAACTGGATTATACACAGGAAAAATTTGAAATGTTGGATAATACTGAAAACGCTGAAAAGAATATAGTTCCGTCAATTATTAGACTTCCTGAACTCAAATTAAAAATTTTACCTAATCATTTAAAATATGCTTACTTAGGTAACCATTCAACCCTACCAGTTATTATATCAGCTGAATTGAATGAATCACAAGAACAAAAACTATTAGACATATTAAAAAAATATAAGAAAACTTTTGGTTGAACTTTAGCAGATATTAAAGGAATTAGTCATTCAATCTGTATGCACAGAATTATTTTAGATAATGAACATAAGCCAAGAGTAGATCCTCAAAGGAGATTAAACCCAATAATGAAAGAAGTAGTCAAGAAAGAAATATTAAAATGTTTAGATAATGGTATTAAAGCTAATGAAAATAATGATTTAATACCTATAAGACAAGTTACTGGATGGCGTATTTGTATTGATTATAGAAAATTAAATGCAGCCACCAGGAAAGATCACTTCCCATTACCATTTCTAGATCAAATGTTGGATAGATTAGCCGGACATAAATATTTTTTTTTGATGGATATACCAGTTATCATCAGATACATATGGCTCCTGAGGATCAAGAAAAAACTACATTTACTAATCCTTATGGAACATTTGCTTTTCGAAGAATGCCTTTTGGATTATGTAATGCACCTGCAACATTCCAGAGATATATGATGTCTATATTTAGTAAATTAATTGATGATGGAATAGAAGTATTTATGGATGATTTCTCTGTATTTGAAATATCATTTGATGCATGCTTGAATCATCTTGAAAAAGTATTAGAAGTATGCGAGAAAACTAATTTAGTTCTAAATTGGGAGAAATGTCAATTTATGGTTGCAGGAGGAATTGTATTAGGGCATAAAAATTCGGAAAATGACATGGAAGTAGATCCTGCAAAAATTCGAGTTATAGCTAAATTACCACCTCCAACTACGATAAAAGGGGTAAGAAGTTTTCTTCGACATGCTTGGATTCATAGACGCTACATAAAAGAGTTTTCAAAAATTACTAAACCTTCGTGCTAACTTTTAGAAAAGGACAAGAAATTTGAATTCACAACGAGAATGCCTAAATGCTTTTGAATTATTAAAAGATAAATTAATCACAACACCTATAATAGTTTCACTTGATTGGGAGAAACCATTTAAACTTATGTGTGATGCTAGTGATTATGCTTATAAGAGCGATGACTTGAGCAAAGATATGATAAAAATTTCAAAGTTATATACTTATGCTTAGTAAAACTTAATAATCTTCGAAATGAATTATATCGTTATCGAAAAAGAGTTATTAGCAATTGTTTATGCTTTTAATAAATTTATGCCTTATCTAATTAGAAATAAATGTATTGTGCATACCGATCACTCGTCATTAAATATCTAATGCAAAAGAAAGATTTCAAACCAAGATTAATTAGATGGATATTACTAATGCAAGAATTTGATTTTGAAATCATTAACAAAAGGAACCGATAATCAAATTGCGGATCATTTATCAAGACTAGAATATAATGAATTATCCGACACCGATAATGAAATTACCGACGGTTTTCCCGATGAACAATTATATAATATAAATGAGTGGAAAATACCATGGTATCTTGATAAAGTAAATTATATTGTAAGTGATATTTTACCACCTATGTTAACTTTGCAACAACGAAAAAATTCATTCATGATGCTAAAACATATTTTTGGGATGAACCATATTTATATAAGCAATGTAAGGATCTTATAATTAGAAGATTCATGCGCTATGAAGAAACATAACAAATCATTCAGAAATGTCATGATTCTGATTTTGGAGGACATTTTGGAATAAATAAAACTGCTTATAAAATTTTACAATATGCATTTTATTGGCCTACTCTTTTTAGAGATTTTTATAGATATATCAGAACTTGCGACAGATGCCAACGAGTAGGTAATATATCTAGAAGAAATGAAATGCCTCTAAATTTTATATTAGAAGTTGAGATTTTTGATGTTTGGGGATTAGATTTTATGGGACAATTTGTTCCTTCATTTGGAAACTCATGTATATTAGTTGATGTTTATTATGTTTCTAAATGGATTGAAGCACAAGCTTTACCTCGATGTGATGCTAAGAGTGTTTCAAAGTTTCTAATGAAAAATATTTTTACTAGATTTAGAATGCCGAGAGTGATTATCACCGACGGAGGATCTCATTTTAGAAATAAATATATTCACAAACTAGTAGAAAAATTTAACATTATTCATAAGATATCAACCGCTTATCATCCACAAACCGAATGGATTAGTCGAAGTTTCTAATCGAGAAATTAAACGTATTTTAGAAAAGGTTGTAAAACCTAATAGATTGGATTGGTCTATAAGATTAGACATCGCATTATGGGCATACAAGATCGCTTATAAAACTCCGATTGGAATGACTCTTTACGAGCTTATTTATGGAAAGATTTGCCATTTACCGGTTGAATTAGAACATAAAGCTTATTGGGCAATTAAAGAATTTAATTACAATCTGAAAGAAGATGGTGAAAAAAGATTATTGCAATTGAATGAATTAAATGAATTAAATGAATTAAATGAATTAAATGAATTAAATGAATTAAGAAATGAATCTTATCATAATGATAGAATTTATAAAGAAAAATGAAATTATGGCATGATCGGAAGATTAACCTGAAGAATTTTGAGCCAGGACAAGAAGTTTTGCTTTATAATATAAGATTGAAATTATTTCTTGGGAAATTGAAATCTCGATGGTTAGGGTCTTTCACTATAACTCAAATATTTTCATACGGAACTATAGAAATTGAAGATCCAAAAACTGGACATATATTTAAAGTAAACGGACATAGATTAAAACCTTATCTTGAAGGGAGAAGACCAAATTTTAAAGAGGTTTTAATGCTCAGTCAACCTGATTACTAACTAAATTAGGTCGGGCTGACGACATTAAACCATGCGCTTTATGGGAGGCAACCCATAGTAATTATTAAATCATGATCTATTTATTAATGTTATTGAAAATTAAAATATAGAATAAATTCTGCTACTCATTTTACTTTTTAGAATCATCACAAATTTGTATCTATACGAAGAAATCAGAAAATATTCAGACCGGAATGAAAATTGGGCAATTTACCTAATCTCGTAGATGGTGAGATCGATCCTGCTGACAACGAGATCGGCGCGCCCAAATTCAGTTTAAATATATTAACTATCCCGCCGACGACGAGATCGTTACCGCCGACGGCGAGATAGTTAAAAAGTGGTTTTTGTGAGTTATTTTGCGATTTTGGATGGTTCTAAGGCCATTTCTCTACATAAAATGTTTAAAACTTCATATTTACACTATCTTCTTCCTTAGAAATGATTAGAGCCCCTCCAAAATAATCTATTATGGCCTCCAAACCACTCGAAACCACGAAATCCGGAGTTTTTAACGGAAGGAAATTTGTCAGTTCTGAGGCTCAGCGACTATTCAACAAGGTTTTGATGAAGAAGTGACTGATTAAAAAAAGCTGATTCGTAAACAGAGGAGCGAAGAATTCAACAACAACAATTGAAGAAATGATTGTTCAGCGACGTTGGGAGGTATTCTGCTATACAACATATGCTGTAGTCATTCCAGTCGTAAAGGAATTCTACTCTATTCTGCATGCGATCCATAATGGAAGTATTTACGTAAGAGGCAGATGTGTAACTTTCACTCCTTCTCGAATCAATGAATTATACTCGATTGAAAATACCCCTGTTTGCCACTATTCAAATTTTGTTCCTACAAGATACAACATGAATGAGATCTACAGATATCTGACCGACGAACCTGATGATTGGGAATTACGAGAAGACGGGTACGTTAGTTTTTCTGCGTCACTTCTTAATCCCGTCTAAAAGCATTGGCATTTCTTTATTTCGTTAAAGTTATTACCCACTATGAGGGTAAACAAAGTCTCGAAGGAATGCACAATTTTAAATTACTGTATTCAATCTGGATTGTCTATCGATGTTGGATCTATCATTGTGAAGTTTGTATTAGGATTAATTGTGCATGGGTCGATTCATGGACTTGGACACCCATCAAATATATTTGTTTTATGTAGTCAGTACCAAGTTTCCTACGAAGCTTAGGAAAATTGCTACTGCCTTGGAAACCACTAGATCCGACAGATATGTTTCCTACATTGGATAACAATGATGAAACAATAATTATTTCTGATCAAGCATCTCAAAACAATCCTTTAGCTAAGCCCCTGACTGATAAAACAAACCTCATTTTACGGAAACTTAAAGGATTGGAGAAGGAACTACAAAATGTGATGAATTCTTTTAATAATATCTCTGATTTATTCGATCACATCGATTGGAGAATGAAGGAGCACTTTCTCCATACAGGACATATGGAGGCAAGTTTTATACGACTATTGAGACAGAAAGGGTGGATTGAAGAAGATTCTATTGCAGAATTCCCTTTCAGACCTTTCTATAATTTGTTTGTGCACATGCGTTCTATTGGAAACATCAGAGAAGATATCAGTTCAAATTCCGATGAGTAGCAGAAATTTCTATTCATATTATATGTATGTGTGTTGATTTGAATTTAGTTTTTGATATAATTTGAACTTTACATAGATAATCTCAGTTTAGATGAGATTGTATGTTGTTTGTTTAGTCTCAACATTTAGAGTATCGTGGTGTGGATTGCATTCGTCGAGTTAGATGTGTTTGGGTTAATTTGATAAGTCAATTGTTAGTTTTGTGGTATTTGAAATTTGTAAACTTTTGGATTTCATATATATAAAGTTATAATGTTTGTGTTGTGTGAATTTATGTGTTAATATAGTATTTAATCATGATGAAGTATAATCTAAAGTGACCGCACATTATTGAGGCTTAAAATGAATTGAAAACATTATAAATATTAAAAATATTAAATTTTCGGAAACCTCACCGACAGCGAGAGCGATCCCGCCGACGGCGAGATTTTCTTGAAACTTTGGCCTTGGTGAATTAATTAGCTCGCCGACGGCGAGAAATTTCTCGCCGACAGCGAGATCACGAAATGTACTATATTTTGACCAATCAACCGACACTATTCGTCATCCCCTTCCTCAAAACTTCAAAAAATCGACCTAGGGCTTGATAAATCTGGAATTTGGAGCAATTTCAACACATTTTGACGCCGGATTTCATCTTCCCTTGGTAAGAGCTTCACTCCTATGTAAAAATTTTTGATTTTCACCATGAATTTCTTCTACATTGAGGAATTTTTGAAAAATTTGAAATGAGAAGAAAAGACTTGGAAGAAATTCATGGAACTTGATTTAGATTGATTTGAGTAACTATTGGAAGCCATCTTAGTAATATGTAGAAGTTTAGTTAAGATTTTTGTGAATTTCACAGATCAAAAGATGGTTCCACAACAAAAGAGAAGAATGGATTACGACGAAACTCGCTTTGTGAATGCAAGTGCACAATCAAGATATTTTCACAATATTCAAGCCAGAAAATGAATTCAGGATCGAGTTTTCAAAAATCCTGGAGGTGAAGTAGAGCGAATAATAAAAGAAAGAGTATGGAAAAACTTTTGTTATATAACCAACAGAGCCGCTGTGGAAGTGGTAAAAGAATTTTATGCCAACCTGACTGCGATTGAAGATGCACCAATCAAGGTGAGAGGATTTTTGGTAGATTTCAGTGCTGCAAGTATTAATTCATTTTATGAAGTACGAGACTTATACACCAGTGAGTACGATACCTTTGGAACTATGGAAGGACCACTGGAAGAAGTGATCAACTTTCTCACTGACAGGAAAGGAGTTTGGAAAATTAAGCAGTGTGAAAGGGTAAACTTTTCTCTCTCAATGTTGAATGCATTATCTAACGCCTAGCACTATTTTATTTGTTCTACCTTGTTACCCACTTAACACCATAGTGAGGTAACAAGAGATAGAGCAGTTCTAAATTTCTGTATTCAGAACCAAAGAAGTATTAATGTGGGAAGTATAATTTATAAGAATATATTAGCCACCGCAAGAAGTGAAAGTGGAGGAGGACTAGGACACCCTGGTCTGATTTATGCACCCATTACTCCGGCTAATATTAAGAAATATGAATCCCACGAAGGATGGAGATCTGGGACTAGGATCTATGTATCTTCTTCGAGTAGAGATATTCCCTCTACCAGTTATGACCTTCCTCCTTATAGTACTCCTACCCTTCAGGATTTGATGAATGAGATGACTCTACAGCGGAAAATTTTTGAGAAAATAGAAGAAAAACTGGAGCATATTGATCAGAGAATTTGAGGCTTAGAGAGAAGACATGATTATGACAACGAGTATCTCCAGAGACATTCAGAGTATGGGATAACCTATTATGATGCTGAGAATCGTTATAGGAGAGGAGAGCTCGATGTTGTGTTCCCTGAGTGCCCCCGATATACTCATTACCAGCCTAATCCACCCACTGATCAAGGAAACGACGATGTAGTTTGGGACTTTGATGCGAAAGATTAGATGCTATGTTTATTTGTTTAGTTATAAACTCTGATGTTGTGATTGTTTGTTTGTTGTCTTAAATTTTAGTATTAATGTTTTAGTTTATGAACTTGATTATGATGTAGTGTAGATTGTTTTAATATTGTTGTTAAAGTTATATAGTTTTTAAATTTTTAATGTTTTCATACTGCTATTGTAACCTTGGATTGAATTAGTAAATGTATGTGGATGTAGTATAATATGTTAGTATAAAATGTGGTAGTATTGTGTTAAACTTCTTTACCCAACATTTTCTTTAATATTATGTGTACTAACAGTACATGTTAATTAAGTAATGGAAAAAGCTTGCAGAACTTGAAAAAGAAGAAATACCTAAAGCTCGAAGGTATGATTTAAATATTATAGTTTATTTCCTTTTCACCCAATATAGATAGATAGAAAAATTTAAGTTTGGGGGAGGGAAAAATACAAATTTAATTATTAAATTGTTCTCAATTTACATTTTCAAAATTATTATAAAAATGAATTTTTGTAGTAATTTTAATTCAGTAACTAGAATTAATTTATCTAATTATTATAAAAGTTGAATAAAATATTTCTAATAATTAAACTAATTTTATAGATTAAGAAATTTAGTTTAAAAGTATAAGAATATAGTTAACTATTTAAAGTAAGGAAAACTATATTTTAAAATATGAAATTCTTGAATATTTAGTTGAGAAAGAAAAGATTGAAACTCATTGAAGTAAAAACTTTGAAATACATATAAGAGAAGTAAATGTTTCCAGTTTCAAATTTAGGAAGAAGAAAATGAAGATCAAAATTATTAACAGACTAACCAAAAATAGTGATCCTCACTTAAAAAAGGTAAAGAAAAAGGGATTGAAAATCAATCCAGAAAGAAAAGAAAAAGAAAAAATATATATATAAAGTAAGGAGAAGCTTGAGGAAATGACTTATAAAAAATTGGCTTCATTTGAATCAACCCAAAGGGTAAACTTTAATTACATTTCTGAACTTATATGTATATATTAGTATTTTACTAAGTAGTGTTTTCATGAACTTTCTATCATCTGAATATTTTAAGTAATTTAATATTTCAAAAATAGTCATTCTTGAAATAAATAGAAGACTAAAAATCTTAAACTTGATGACTACATAACCTTATATCTATAAAATTAATTTAAATATCTAAAAATATTTCTATTAAACTTTACTATAATACTTATTTAAATCAAATTCATAATATTTCTGAATTAAAACTTTACTACAAATAATCATTACTTTTATGTAGTATTAAAATTACTTGAGGACAAGTAATAGTTAGGTTTTGGGGATTTTGACCACAGAAAAATGTATTGAGAAATTTATACCAATTTTATATGAAATTGCACTTTAAAGAAAGGTATTTTCTTTATTTTATTGCAGGAATGAAAATTTATAAGTACTGAAAGCAAAAAGCACAAAAGAAGCGGATTTGGAGCAAAAAGGACTCAATATGATGAAAAATGAACTGTCCCGCCGCCGACGAGATTTACGCCGCCGACGGCTAGATTTTCTCGAGAGATTTTGAATATTTTATAAAGAGCCCGCTGACGGCGAGATCGAGCCCGCCGACAGTGAGATCGACGCGGTTAGCCCATCTTCTAGAAGCCCGCAGACGGCGAGATCAACCCGCCGACGGCGAGAGAGTTGAAAAGAGCCAAAATACATTGAACCTGGACGCTTTTTGAAGAGGTGCTTAAGCAACCTTTGGAGATTTGACTCCTTCTATAAATAGAGACGAATTCTAGTCAGTTGTGTGTCATTTGTGTGGAAGTTAAGTGCAATTTAAGTGTCATCCTAGAGTATTTTTAGTGAGTAGATAAAGTGTTTAGCGTTTTGGTGTGCTGTACTGGAAGAAAGAGTCAAAGGAACTTCAAGGAGTCTGCTTGAGGAGAAGAATTTAGATAAGTATATTTGTTATTTATTTGTTAACTTTAATGAAATCCATGCTTTGTGTTATTTTTCCCATGCGTTCTGAGTAGTTTCCTTAGTCTTTCTCCTTATTATCGAGATTTTGTGAAATGATGAATTAAAGTAGTTGTGCCTAAAAATATGAAAATAGAAATTGTGCTAATATTTTACTTAAATCTTAATTTACTTTCAATCTGGCTAATTGATTTGTTAACATATGTTGAATTATCAACTATAGTAAATATTACATCCAAGATTCAGGGAAGTCAAAAGCCTTGGAAGGAGGGTGCAAATAAATAGGGAAATATTAACTATCGGGCGTAGAATTGGACATTTTAGTGTGACAGACTAAAATATTTAATTCGGTCTTATTGTTTGGGAGCTGAAGTGTAGATATTAGCCCTCTGGCGAGGGGAACGTGGGAGCTCTAAAGTGGCAGTCGGTATCCTTCCAGCCTAGCCGTAGATTCGTAATCAAACATGAGACTAGTCAATGTTCTTCGCACCCGGACTAAAGGGTAAAGAATAAGAATGCTCCTATTTGGCACATTACAATTAAAAACTCATTTAATTCTTCATTCACTTAATTCTCTCAAACAAGGAGAAAGATACTTTTCTGAAATCTTATTTTCAACCTTTAAGCATTAGTTTATTTTAGCCTAGGTGTTCTTAATTTCCGTATACTAAATTAGTAAGTAAGTCTAATTAAAATTGTCTTTGAAATTCTCTAACTTCCTTGTGGGATCGATATCTAGGACTCCATTAGAGCCCTATATTACTTGATAATGATCCGTATACTTGCGTAGTATCCACAATATAAATAATAAAATCCATAACAAAATCATCAGTATATATATATATATTCAGTGCGGGATCAAATTTTTAGTGTCGTTGCTAATTTTCATATCATAGTTGTAAGTATAAATATCGAAAAGTGGATCAGTGTGTAGGAAATTCCAATTTTAAAAATTCATCAATTTGCTAGGGAGCAGATCAAGCTTCATGGTGCCACTACTAGGACATACATTGCTTATAGATCTTCTACTTCATGCCCCTCACTCTTGGATCATCCAAATTCTTATTTCTTCTAATGTATAACAATTCAAATAATTTAAAATTTTTCCTTTTTAGAAAATACTATGAGTAGGTTACTACCCTATTTACCATTTGTGTTTTCAATCATCTCAATAGATTATCCATCACAATTTTACACTCTTTCCCGCTAGTTTAATCCTAAAAATTAGGAGTAAATAGTAAAATTCTAAAATTACCATTATGTCCATAGGGTTTACACCACCTAACTCTTATATTCTAACTCAAATGGTCATTAAACTTCACTACCTCTCACTTATTGGCTATTTAAGACAACATAGGAGAAATTATATCTTTCAAACATTTAATTTTTTTTAAGTTATTTAAACTAATAATAATAAATTTCTTATGATAATTACTTTAATTTCCAAACTAGGTCTTCTATCCTTAGAAAAATTTCTCAGAGGACCACCTAGGACAAATTTCATGATCTTTTGAATTATTTTTAATTTTTATAATTTTTTAATTGTTTTTTATTAGAAAATGCTTAGAAAATAATTTTTTATTTTAAAATCAATTTTTATTTTTATTTAATCCCTTTAACCTTAGTGTACTCACCAAATTTTATTTTATATTTTTCTGACACTTATTTTATTTTTTATAATTATTTATATCAATAACATTGAGAATCATAAAAAAATACTTTTAAGTATTCAAAATATAATTTCTGTCTTTTGAAAGTTTTAAGGGGACATTTTAAAGTTATTGTCTTCAATTGGAGAATATCTTGTGACATTTTAAATCATTATATTGGTTATATTTTTTATTATTTTTAATGAAAAAATACTTCGAAAATACATTTTATTAATTTTAAATTCTATTTTTATTTTTCATAGGTGCCTTTGTGTTTATTTAACCTTCAAGGATTTATCTAACATTTTTTTTATTTATTTTTATTTTTTTATAATTATTTTGTGAAATATAGGTAATTTTCATGAACAATTAGGTCTTTTAAGGCTAAGGGTGTTTTGTGACTTTGGAAAAATAAGAAACCCCCTAGACAGATGAGGAACAAGCATTAAAAACTTCAGGCCAGCTGATTAATATTTAATTTTTTATAATTAAAATGAGTTATGAGGATTTGAGTTATTGGTCCCTTAGATTCTTCTTTATTCACTGAGCATTGCAGTACTTTTTTTTCTGATTTTTTAAAGTTATATTTTATCTTCTAGATTTAATTAAATCAAAAATCCTGTAATTTCCCACATAAACACGTCGGCACCAACTCAACTTGGGAAGCCCATAAAGACCATGCATCACTGCTCTATTCGTTTTGCTTTCCATGTGGGTGTTGACTCGCCCTCCGATTTCTCCTCTTCGTATGCTTTGATCGAGTGTCTGCAATGATCCGAGTTATCCATTTTAAATACACGGGAATGAATGACATTGATTCATCGTCCCCAATTGATTATAATTCAAGAGTCGTCCATGATAATTGACTAATCTTGGTGCGGTTTATTCTTAAAGCTCATTGACACGCCTAAAATATATATGTTTTTTGCTATATCATTTTACTTATATTTTGATGATATTACACTTTAAAGGAAGGTATTTTGTATGTTTTTTTGGTTTTAGGTACAAGAAATGGCGATTGGAGCAAAAGGAAACAAAAATGGTGCAATTTGGAGCAAAAACGAGCAAGAAAAGAAATTCTGCCCTGACACATTTCGATAAATCTTTCGATGCTTAATCTCTTTTATACTTTTTTCATATTTTTGAATGAGATTACACTTTAAAGAAATTTTATTTTTATGTTTATTTTTCAGGACTTTCTCTTACGAACGCAACGCAACTGAAACCGGGCGAAACGGAGCTAAAACGGGGCCAAACGGAGCGAAACTGTGGAGCTGCTCAGAGCCATCTCGCCGACGGCGAGATTTTCCCGAGACCACCGAAAAGTGGCCGAAAAGCTCGCCGACAGCGAGCTCGAACTCCCCGACAGCGGCCCGGACTACCACAAACCGACTTTTGACGGTTTTGGGCCAATATTCGACGTATTTGGACGCTTTTTCGAAGGGGTGCGTGAGGAAACTCTTGGGAATTCGTCCAAACTCTTTAAAAATGACGAATATATGTTAGAAAAAGGGAGATTAAGAGAAGATTAGAGAGAAAAAATTGGAGAAAAACTTAGAGGAATGTTTAGGATTCTTAGATTAAGAGTAGGAATGTAGATTTCTACCCTTTTGGAGAGATCGGAGAGGAGATTTTTGAGAGAATTTGTAAGGGATTGTACGAGCATTGCATGGATCGACGGGAGACTTTGTGGGAGAGATCTTCCTCTTTCTTTCAAAGGGAAAAAGCTAAGTATTGTTCTTCATTATCTTATGATTTTGTAAACATTTATGTAGTGGAGTTGCTTTGTTTAAATGAAGTTTCCTTTGCGTTTTCTTCTTGCTTTGTGACGTATCTCTCTTACTCTTTCTTCTTCTTTGAAAATAGTGGCATGAGATGATTATGCCATTGTTTTCAATTTACTTTTCTTTTCTAATGAGTAGAATTCAATGCTTAGGATTTTGTGATGCATGTTGAAGTTAATTTAGATATAAATGTGATGGTTTTTACTTGCACTTCATTTACATTGCAATTAAGGCTTGTTGTAATGTTAAAATTTGTTATGAAAACATACGATCCGAGAGGGCTATGCTTTCTACAACTAAGTACGAACCACATTTAAATTCCATGAATGGTGAAGTTCATAGAAGTTGAATGCAAATAAATAGGGAAATAATATTAATCGGGCGTAGAATTGGAGATTTTAGAGTGACAGACTAAAATCCTTAATTCGGTCCTATCGTTCAGTGTTCGAAGTGTAGATGTTAGCCCTCGGGCGAGGGAACGTGGGAGCTCCGAAGTGGCAGCTCGTATCCTCCCAGCTAGCCGCATATTCGATAACTGAAGCATAGGATTAGTCAATGTTCTTTATGCCTGGACTAAAGGGTAAAGAATAGGATTGCTCCTATTCGGCACATACTAATATTAAATGCATCTCAATCCTATACATTATCTATTTCATTACATAAGAATAGTAGTTTTTAATATCTCAAAATTCTCCAAACCAATTTATCCAAAAGGGTTATCTTTAAAATTATTATTTGCACTTAGTTATAATTACTATTACATTTAACACTTGCATTTAGGAGTAGTTGCTAGATAAAACACAATTTTAATCGACATTCCAAACTAAGGACTATTAGTAGTAGATTAGAATTTGATTAAAGACTTCTTACTTCACTTCCTCGTGGGATCGATACTGGGGTTTTTAAAGAAAACTCTATATTACTTGAAACGATACGTATACTTGCGTAGTACCCCTAGTGTGTAAAATATTTTCGAATTTTTATATCACTTAAGATTTTGCACACTAGCGCATGTAGTAAATCGGGTCAAGTTTTTTGGCCATCTTTTGGAAGTTAATTTACTGCGTTATTGCGGGTCGGGTCAAGTTTTTGGCGCCGTTGCCGGGGAAGCTTCGGTAAGAACTTTAGGAAAATTTTATTGAAGCAATTAGGCTTAGATTTGGAAAAGTGTAGTGTAGTAAAAACTATTTTTGTGTGAAAATTTTTTTTTGTTGTATGAAACATTGTTGTGAAAAAAGTGTTTGTGTGAAAAATATGGTGTTCGTAAAAATATTTTTTTTGTGTTGAATATATTTCTTCGTTTATTTGTTTAATTGTTAATATATTATTTGTTGTGTTAAGTATGAGAAACAAAGGATCTGTAGGACTTGTGCCTTATTATCCCGAGTTTGAAGAAAATAAAAAAATAAAAATTCAGAAAGAACTCAAAAAATTAGAAGTGGAAATGGAAAACTTTCAAGATAATAAATTGGAAGATCATCATAAGTTATTGAGGGATTGCATAAATCCTACGACAAATGAAATTCACTTAAGTATACAATACCTCGTCGTAGAAGCCGACTCATTCGAAATAAATTCGAGATTATCCAACCTGGTGCGGAAGCAATCAGTTTAGAGGAACTCATTTGGAGGAACCCTATTTACACTTATCAAATTTTCTAGAACTTTGTGCTACATTTCATTATAACGGTATGTCAGACGATGCTGTTAGACTAAGGTTTTTTCCTTTCTCACTAAGGGATAAGGCTAAAATATGGTTATATTCATTAGCACTCAGCTCTATTAAAATTTGGGAGGAGTTAAGTCGAAATTCCTAGCTAAGTATTTTCCACCTTCAAGACTACTAAACTTAGAAACGATATTATCTCATTTTGTCAGTATGAAGGGGAATCAATATACGAAGCCTGGGAAAGATTTATGGAACTCCTAAGAAAGTGTGCACACCATGCTCTGCCCGATTGGTTAATCATTCAAATTTTTTATAATGGGTTAGTAAGATCCCTTAGGTCTATAATTGATGCTGCCGCTAGTGGATCATTAATTTCAAAATCATTTGATGAAGCGTATGCATTAATTGAAGAAATGGCTACAAATGAATTAAAAATGGCCCTCTATAAGGGTAAATCATAAAAATGTAGCTAGTGTTCATGATACGGATATAATTACAGTTCTTGCATCTCAGATTGCTGTAATATCAAGGAAGTTGGACCAATTTGGAATGAACCAACCTCAATTTACTCCTCGTAAGTGAGGAAAGTTCATTAGGGCCTATAATTGATTCTAAATTATCATATGAGACTTTAAATACCATAAACAACCCGTACTCTAACTTTTACGACCCAGTGTCGGGAGAACCATCCTAAATTTAACTGGAATACTACTACTGACGATGGAAACCAAAAATGGGAAAATAATCATGCAAATCATAATGGAAATTGGAATAATCAGGGGAACATAAATTATAGACCTTCATATCCACCGGACTCTAACGATGATCAAAAATTTGAGGATAAGAGAATGTCTATGGAAAAAGTGGTATTACAAATGGGAAACCTGTTGCAAAGTCAAAATGCTGCGATTAGAAACATAGAGAATCAACTGGGACAAATTGCTAATTCTCTTAGCAATAGACACCAATGAACACTTCCTAGCAACAAAGAGATCAACCCTAAAGAGAACACTAATGAACAAATAGAAGCTGTCAAATTAAAAAGTGGAAGAGATATAGAGGATGTGGTTAGAAAAGAGAAAGATATTGTGAGAGAAACAACAAAAATTAAAAGACCTGAATAACATGTTTCTAAGGCTCTAGAAAAATTAATATCTCCAACTAAAATCAGTTTGGAAAAACCACCACCTCCATTTCCTCAAAAACTTAGACAGCATGAGTTGGATAAAAAATTTTCAAAGTTCATGAAAGTACTTAAGAATTTAACAATAATTATTCCTTTCATCGAAGCTTTGGAACAGATGCCAAGTTATGCAAAGTTTATAAAGGATATATTAAATAAGAAAAGGAAATTTGGGGATTATGAGACAGTTGCACTAAGTGAGGAGTGCAGTGCCATACTTCAGAAAACTTTTCCTCGGAAACTTAAAGATCCTTGTAGCTTTACAATTCCTTGTGCAATTGGAGAAAAATTATGTGGAAAAGCTTTATGTGATTTAGGAGTGAGCATTAATGTGATGCCTCTATCTATATTTAGAATGTTAGGTTTAATCGATATTTCTCCCACTACTATAACCCTTCTGTTAGCTGATCGATCTATCATTTATCCAAAAGGAGTTATAGAAGATGTGCTTGTTAAAGTGGATAAATTTATCTTTCCTTTGGACTTTATTGTATTAGATATGGAGGAAGATAAAGAAATTCCAATTATTTTAGGGAGACCTTTCCTCATTATTTGACATAGCTATGATAGATGCGCAAAAGGAGAGTTGACTATGAATATTAGTGACCAAGAAGTTACTTTTGATGTATTAAAGACTATGAAATTTCAAATGAGAGAAAAGATGATGATTATTTTTGGATTGATAAAATTGATTATCTAAGTAAAGAACATTTCCAAGAAAGTTTTGAGAGTAAGTTAACAAATGAGATTGAAATAGACTTTCATGATGAGTCAAAAATGTTATGTAAAGAAGACTATATGTATGTTCAGGAGAGGTGTGAAATGATGGACGCTACCAAAAATAGTAAACTTTTAGTTCTATATCTTGAAAAATCTCATGAACTTAAGATGGATGTACCCCATACAATTTTAAAGCTTATCTATTTAGGAAATTCATCTACACAACCAGTCTTAATATCTTTAGATGCGACTCAATCACAAGAAAAACTTGAATTGAATGATGAACAAGATAAAATTATTGAACTAAGACTTGGAAGAGAATTTGAGGATATATTTCTAAAGAACTTTGAGTTGAGAAAAGAGGATAAGAATATTGAAAGACCACTGGAAGAAATTCCTAAGGAATTAAAAAAACCTATTTTCTCAACTAAGATAGATCCTCCATCATTTAATAATTATAAAGGGGAAGAATTGGAAGATAACTTGAATCATAAGAGTGACATAGAAGAATTTGATCTTGAATCCGAATTATTTAAAGAGAATTTGATCCAAAATTTGGAAGATATTGAAGTATCTTATAAAGATCCATTTCTTATCAATTTCAAGGATGATATTAATATGCAATTTCGGAAAATCAATAGAAGAATATTGGATCTAGAAAGAAATATGAGGAACAATGATATAAATCCATTTGAAAAGGAAGAGTCGAATAAAAAATTAAAATTTGAGAATTTTGTAGGAATCCCTGGATCTAGAAATGATTGGGCGATTGATCAAGGATTACTTAAATGGAATTTTGATCCAGGAGGAATCATTTTTCGGGCTAATGACGTTAAACCAAGCGCTTTATGGGTGGCAACCCATAGTTATCAGTGTGCCTTGATTTAGTGTGCTCAAGAGTCATGATTGTTAGTGTTGTATGGTGTTTGCATTAGATAGATTGAATTGATGTTTATGTGTCATTATGGATTAATCAGTTTGATTGATGATTGGTAGATGTTTGGATTGTTAGTAGTTTGATTTGATATCTGTCTGTTTCATGAGGGAGGTGATTTCTTAACTTCTTATTATGGCTAGAATTGATCTCTTGTAGTAATTGGATTAACGAGTCCACTGTGACTTGGGTCACACCTAGACTTAAGTTTTACAAGAGAAATCATGAATTTCAAACATTGATAATTCCATCTTAATTTTTTACTTCATTTCTGCAACTTTATTTTCATTAGATAGCAGTCATGAACCTATTTGATGAATACCATATGGATGATCTTACACTATCTTTATAACTGTTATAGGTGCTTAATTATAAGAATTAGATGATACTTGAGATTGGTGTCCGGAAACTAATTTATCGTGGATAATCTTATCTTTGAGATTATAATCTATAATATCATTTGAAAGTACCTAATTTACTAGTATAGTGATTCCGTTAGAAATTGAAGGTAACATAGTGAGATTGGATGAATTAAAGGATGAAATATCCTCATTTATCATTTGTGTTTGTATTTATTATATGTGTGTTTAATTTGTGTTACAACTTTATTTAGGTCTTGAAGAACATTTTATATTCCCTCGTCGATACTCGCTATGCTAGTTAGACTTTGGTTTAGTTAATTTCATTCTGCATGATTAGTTTAGATTTACTTTCTGCCGCATATTGTTCGTCCTAATGAATACTTGTAAATGGTTTTGATAGACATTTGTGGTAGATAGAATTTCTAAATTATTTTCTTCCTACTTATATTTTCTGTACTAAATGCTATATATGTTAAAAATTAAGTTTGGGGTAGGAAGAAAAATAAAATTTTGATATGAAAATACTTCCTTTTAGTGTAATTTTATTACAAGTATATTTTAAGCTAGATTTACTTTCTCTCGCAAGTCATTTTATCCCGATTATGCATGAATATGAATTTGATAGAATGTTGTAGTAGTAGTATATTCAATCTTTACTTTTTCTTCCTGCTATATTTTATGAAATTAATTGCAAAATATTTTACAATTTAAGTTTGGGGGAAGAAAAATATTAACTCTTATTTGTTCTCAATTGTTATATTTTCAAAAAAATTATTAACATAACTTCTGGCAATTGTACCTCGCTTGAGATAACTAAAACTTTTTATTTTAATTGAATATTATGGAAGGATTGGATGAAATTTTTTTAGTAATAAAAGTTAATTTTATAAGGGTAAGATATTTGGTAGGAAAGAATTTGATTATAGTTAACTATTTAAAGTAAAGAAAACTGTATTTTTGAAATATTAAGATACTTAAAGTATTATGAGTAAAGAAGAGATTGTGACTTTATGATGAATAATAAAGCTCATACATAATTATAAAGTAAGGATATGATTTAAGTTTGAACTTTAGAAAGAGGAGAGTGAAGTTCAAAATCATTACAGGCTCTCCAGATACAGTAATCCTCATATAAAAAAATAAAAAAAGAGAGTGAAAAAAAGGGATTGAAAGTGATCCCGAAAGAAAAAAAAAGAGAAAGAAAAATATTTATGAGGAGAAACTTGAGGAGATACCTAATAAAAAATTGGCTTCACTTGAGTCACTCTAAAGGGAGAACTTGATTTCATTTCTGAATTTATATTTAAAGTATTGGCCTACATTTTAAAAAAGTTTGCATGAACTCCTTTTTCACATAGTCTTTCAAGACATTCTTAATGTAACAAATTATGGTTTATCTTGAAATAAATAGAAGACTAGAACCCTTAGACTTGATTGCTGAATATTCTTATACTTGTAGTGTTAACCCGAGTTACTAAATTTCTTTCTAAAAATCTAACCATTATATTCTTTTAAATGAAAAATTTTAGTGTCTTACAGTGAAAATTACATTGCCTTGAGTTATATTTTTATGTAGTAAAAGTGTTACTTGAGGACAAGAAACAGTTAAGTTTGGGGGTATTTGACACGCCTAAAATATATATGCTTTTTGCTATATCATTTTACTTATGTTTTGATGATATTACACTTTAAAGGAAGATATTTTGTATGTTTTTTGGTTTTAAGTACAAGAAATGACGATTGGAGCAAAAGGAAACAAAAATGGTGCAATTTAGAGCAAAAACGAGCAAGAAATGAAATTCTGCCCTGACACCTTTCGATAAGTCTTTCGATGTTTAATCTCTTTTATACTGTTTGTATATTTTTGAATGAGATTACACTTTAAAGAAATGTTGTTTTTATGTTTATTTTGTAGGGCTTTCTCTTACGAACGCAACACAATTGAAACGGGGCGAAACAGAGCTAAAACGGGGCCAAACGGAGCGAAACGGTGGAGCTGCTCAGAGCCATCTCGCCGACGGCGAGATCGATCTCGCCGACGGTGAGATTTTCCCGAGACCCCCGAAAAGTGGCCGAAAAGCTCGCTGACGGCGAGCTCGAACTCCCGACGACGGCCGGACGACCACGAACCGACTTTTGGCGGTTTTGGGCCAATATTCGACGTATTTGGACGCTTTTTCGATGGGGTGCGTGAGGAAACTCTTGGGAATTCGTCCAAACTCTTTAAAAATGGCGAATATAGGTTAGAAAAAGGGAGATTAAGAGAAGATTAGAGAGAAAAAATTGGAGAAAAACTTAGAGGAATGTTTAGGATTCTTAGATTAAGAGTAGGAATGTAGATTTCTACCCTTTTGGAGAGATTGGAGAGGAGATTTTTGAGAGAATTTGTAAGGGATTGTACGAGCATTTCATGGATCGACAGGAGACTTTGTGGGAGAGATCTTCCTCTTTCTTTCAAAGGGAAAAAGCTAAGTATTGTTCTTCATTATCTTATGATTTTGTAAACATTTATGTAATGGATTTGCTTTGTTTAAATGAAGTTTCCTTTGTGTTTTCTTCGTGCTTTTTGACGTATCTCTCTTACTCTTTCTTCATCTTTGGAAATAGTGGCATGAGATGATTATGCCATTATTTTTAATTTACTTTTCTTTTCTAATGAGTAGAATTCATGCTTAGGATTTTGTGATGCATGTTAGAAGTTAATTTAGATATAAATGTGATGGTTTTTACTTGCACTTCATTTACATCGCAATTAAGGCCTATTAGTAATGTTAAAATTTGTTGTGAAAACATACGATCCGAGAGAGCTATGCTTTCTACAACTAAGTACGAACTACATTTAAATTCCATGAATGGTGAAGTTCATAGAAGTTGAATGCAAATAAATAGGAAAATACTATTAATCGGGCGCAGAATTGGAGATTTTAGAGTGACGATGCTAAAATCCTTAATTCGGTCCTATCGTTCGGATGCTCGAAGTGTAGATGTTAGCCCTCGAGCGAGGGGAACGTGGGAGCTCCGAAGTGGCAGTCGGTATCCTCCCATCCTAGCCGCAGATTCAGTAACCAAGCATAGGATTAGTCAATGTTCTTTATGCCCGCACCAAAGGGTAAAGAATAGGATTGCACCTATTTGGCACATACAATATTAAATGCATCTCAATCCTATACATTATCTATTTCATTACATAAGAATAGTAGTTTTTAATATCTCAAAATTCTCCAAACCAATTCATCCAAAAGGGTTATCTTTAAAATTATTATTTCGCACTTAGTTATAATTACTATTACATTTAACACTTGCATTTAGAAGTAGTTTCTAGATAAAACACAATTTTAATCGACATTACAAACTAAGGACTATTAGTAGTAGACTAGAATTTGATTAAAGACTTCTTACTTCACTTCCTTGTGGGATCGATACTGGGGTTTTTAAAGAAAACTCTATATTACTTGAAACGATACGTATACTTGCGTAGTACCCCTAGTGTGTAAAATATTTTCTAATTTTTATATCATTTAAGATTTTGTACACTAGCAGCTATTTAAAAATCGGGTCAAGTTTTTTAGCCATCTTTTGGAAGTTAATTTACTGTTTTATTGCGGGTCGGGTCACTCATCTCGATGAGATGAACACATCTATACAGCTAAGTGGACATGAAATGTTGAGTCTCTTCAAAAATTCTAAAACCAATGAAAAAGTAGGGCTTTTTGAGCTACACCTTCGCCCAAGAGGCGAGGACTGACCCACTTTTGATATTTATACTTACAAAAATATGTTATTGATATTGGCAACGACACCAAAAACTTGATCCCGCACCAAATATATGTATTTACACTGATGATTCTTTTATGAAAATTATGATTTATAATGTGGATACTACGCGAGTATACATATCGTTATCAAGTAATAAATGGCTCTAATGGAGTCCAAGATATCGATCCCATAGGGAAGTTAGAGAATTTCAAAGACAAATTAAAGTAGACTTACTTACTAAGCTAGTATATGGAAATTAAGAACACTTATACTAACACTATTGCTAAAAAAGGTTTAAATGTAAGAATCTAATTTAGAAAAGCATCTTTCTCCTTGTTGAGAGAATTAAGTGAATGATGAATTAAAGTAGTTTAGAGTTTGTATTGTGCGCTATATGAAGCATTCCTATTCTTTACCCTTTGGTCCAGTACAAAGAAAGTCGACTAGTCCCATGTTTAATTACCGAATCCGCCGCTAGCTCGGGAGGATACCGGTTGCCACTTCGAGCTCCCACGTTCCCCTCGCCTGAGGGCTAACATCTACACTTCAGCTCTCAAAAATAGGACCGAATTGAATATTTTAGTCTGTCACACTAAAATGTCCAATTTTACGCCCGATAGTTAATATTTCCCTATTTATTTGCACCCTCCTTCCAAGGCTTTTGACTTCCGTGAATCTCAGATGTAATCTTTACTATTGTTGATAATTCAACATATGTTAACAAATCAATTGGCCAAATTGAAAGTAAATTAAGTTTTAAGTAAAAGATTATCACAATTTTTATTTAATAATTTTAGAGCACGATTACTTTGATTCGTCACTTCACATAATCTCAACAACAAGGAAAAAGACTAAGGAAACTACTTAGAAAGCATGTGAAAAATAACACAAAGCATAGATTTCATTAAACTTAACAAACAATAACAAATATACTTATCTCAATTCTTCTCCCCAAGCAGACTCCTTGAAGTTCCTTTGACTCTTCCTTCCAAGACTGACACACTTAATTAAACTCACTAAGACTCTCTAATTTACACTCCAACACAAATGAATACTAATTGACTTTAAAAAGACACCAAAAGACACAAAAAATGACACACTAAAGGGACAACAATCGTCTCTATTTATAGAAGGAGTCAAATCTTCAAAGGTTGCTTAAGCACCTCTTCAAAAAGCGTCCGGGTTCATTGTATCTGACTCTTTTCAACTGTCTCGCCATCGGTGGGCTCGATCTCACCGTCTGCGGCTTCTAGAAGGTGGGCTAACCGCGTCGATCTCACTGTCGGGGGGCCCGATCTCGCCGTCGGCGGGCTCTTTATAATATATTCAAAAATTCTCTGGAAAATCTCGTAGTCGGTGGCCTTGATCTCGCCGTCGACGGGATAGTTCATTTTTTATCAAACTGAGTCTTTTTTGCTCCAAATCCGCTTCTTTTGTGTTTTTTTCTTTCAATACTTATAATTCTTCATTATTGCAATAAAACAAAGACAATACATTTCTTTAAAGTGCAATTTCATATAAAATTGGTATGAAATTCTTAATACATTTTCTAGTGATCAAATTCCCCCAAACTTAAGTATTACTTGTCCTCAAGTAATTTTTATACTTAATAAAAGTAAATGATTATTTGTAATAAAACTTTTCATTCGAAAAAACTGTGAATTAAATTTTAATAAATGCTATAAGTAAAGTTTAATAGAAATATTTTTAGATAATTAAATTAACTCTATAGATATAAGGTTATCTAATCATCAAGCTTAAGATTTCTAGTTTCTATTTATTTCAAGAATAACTATATTTGTAATATTAAATTACTTAAGATATTTAGTTGATATGAATTCATGAAAACACTACTCGATAAAATACTAATCCATAAATATAAGTTTAGAAATATAATTGAGTTTACCCTTTAGGTTGATTCGAATGAACCGATTTTTGATAAGGCATCTCCTCAAGACTTCTCCTCACTTATATTTATTATTTTATTTTTCTTTTCGTGGATTGATTTTCAATCCTTCTTTTGTTTTCCAGTGAGGATTATCGAATCCTGGATAAACTTCGTTAATGATTTTGAACTTCATTTTCCTCTTTCCTAAATTTTAAACTTGAAATATTTCCTTACCTTATATGTATTTTATAGTTTTTACTTCATAGTGGTTTTAATCTCTTCTTTCTCAATTAAATACTTAAGAATTTCATATTTTAAAATATAGTTTTTCATACTTTAAATAGTTGATTATATTCTTATTCTTTTATACCAAATATCTTAATCTACAAAATTAGTTTAATTACTAGAAATATTTTATTCAACTTTCTTATAATAATTAAATAAATTAATTCTAGTTTACTGAACTAAAGTTATTACATAAAATCATTTTTATAATAATTTTTTTGAAAATATAAAATGAGAACAATTTAATAATTAAATTTGTGTTTTTCCTCCCCCAAACTTAAGTTTTTCTATCTAATCATATAGGGTGAAAATGAAATAAACTGTAATATTTAAATCATACCTTCGAGCTTTAGGAATTTCTCTTTTTAAAATTTGCAGGTTTTTTTCATTACTTACTTAACCTGTACTGTTAGTATCTTTTTACACAAATAATATTTAAGAA